>CM037784.1:44405459-44450141 GCA_021229015.1 Solen grandis | reverse complement strand
AGTGTAAAGAAAGGGGAAATCGAAAATTTACACGTTGAATGAAATTTTTTGGTTTAGTGTAAGTATTTAAATCGTATAACATCTCTTTTTGAAAAAATTTCTTGGTTTATTGAAAGAAGAAATCTTTATAAAACATCTTTTGAATGTAATGTTACTTGGTTTTGGAAAAAGTAATAAAAATCGTATTCATACATCTGGTTGAAGTTTTATTTGGGTTGTAGTGTAAGTAATTAAATCGTTTATATACATCTGTTGTTAAATGTTTTGGGTTGAGTGTAAGAAATTTTAAAATGTATATCATACATCGGTTGAAAGAATTTACTTGGTTGTAGTTAAAGAAATTTAAATCGTATATATACTCTGTTGAATTTAATGTTATTGGGTTGTTGTAAAGAATGGAAAAATCTATACATACATCGGTTTGAATGTAATGTTACTTGGTTGTAGTGTAAAGTAATGGAAATCGTATATCATACATCTGGTTGCAATGTAATGTTACTTGGTTGTAGTGTCAAGTAATGGAAATCGTATATCATACATCTAGTTGCAATGTAATGTTACTTGGTTGTAGTGTCAAGTAATGGAAATCGTATATCATACATCTAGTTGCAATGTAATGTTACTTGGTTGTAGTGTCAAGTAATGGAAATCGTATATCATACATCTAGTTGCAATGTAATGTTACTTGGTTGTAGTGTCAAGTAATGGAAATCGTATATCATACATCTAGTTGCAATGTAATGTTACTTGGTTGTAGTGTATAGTAATTTAAATCGTATATCATACATCTGGTTGCAATGTAATGTTACTTGGTTGTAGTGTATAGTAATTTAAATCGTATATCATACATCTGGTTGCAATGTAATGTTACTTAGTTGTAGTGTAAAGTAATGAAAATGATTTTAACCATTGGCCTATCACTTTTTTTCTCCCTTTAGCATTTAACATGTACGTACATTGATATTACACTTTTAGGTTAAATGGTGGCTGCATTTATATTGCCCGATTACTCCGACTTGCACGAAATCCTAGGCTTTTATTAAAATTTCATTTAATTCTATAAAGCTCATGGCTATTTGAATAGCACGCCAACAAAAATGTGATCAATGGCAAAAAGTATATAACTATTAGGAATGCCTCGGGTAATATCGCCACAGAACAATTACGGTATGGCATTCGCAACATCTGGACTGTCTCCGGCATAGCTGGAATAGCCGAGTTTAGTTCAATAAAAATGACAAAGCTTTATTAAATTACGAATCGTAAGCGCGAAGCAGGTTTTAAGAATCAGACCTGAAACCAGTTACTGAAGCTTTGGCACATCATTCAAACATCGGTGTATTGCTGCGCAGGAACAGTTGTGAGGTCCTAAATGTGCAGACTGAAACCGGTCGGTTAAGAGCGAAAATTCATAACATCTGTCTGTCATGTCTTCGCGCCATTCCGCCATCTTTTCTATGATTTATCTACGAACCAAGACAACAAGGCCATTGTCATCCGCAAAAATGATTAATAATTACTCTCACCTTCGCCGTCTATTTGCGCTATTGTCGCTTTGATTCTTTCATTATGGCAAATCAGAACTGAGGATTACTTGACTGAAATATAGATATCTCCTTCTATCTGTCGTATCAGAGATCTAAGAGTTATTAACAATTTAATTAATCGCTTTTTATTTAAACCAATCCTTTTCTGCGATTCCTGAGTTGGACTAATACTTTGCACCTTTGAAGACCACAAATAACCCATGGCTGGAATTGGGCTCGAACCCTCAACCCTCTATTCTGCGGCTATGTTCACTGCAAGTGGATCAAGGCGACCCTTTTCAAACAGAATTTAAACAATAATATCTTTATTTCTTAAGATGACGTGAGTTTAGATTTAATGTTGCGTTAGTTCTGGTCTTCTACGTAATTTGCATTATTTGGAAAAAATATTGTTAAGCGGTATACATCTCTCTCTCTCTCACGTTTTTTTTTTTTTTTTTTTTTTTTTTTTTTTTTTCGTAACTGTTATTTATTTGCAGGCACATAATATATCGACATGTGTTTAAAGTTTCAGTCTCTTAGAAGAGAAAAATAACTCTTTTTTTTTCAAGAAGAATGGTATAACCAATGATTTCACGTATTTCAGGTGTGGTTCCAGAACAGACGTGCAAAGTGCAGGAAACAGGAGAGTCAGATGCAGAAAGGTTAGACATGGCTACATAGACCCCCCCCCCCCTTCTCTCTCTCTCTCTCTCTCTCTCTCTCTCTTGACAAAGTTGAAGAAGAAAGAGAGAAAAATCAGATATACACAGAAGAAGTTCTGAGACGGATATATACATGTAAAACAGAACTCTTTCTATCTCAATCTGAATTTCTTTTCTCTCATCACCATTTGTTTACTGTGATCTCCAATTTAATGAGAAAAGTGAAACAGTAGAGAACCTGATCTGAAGGAAAATGGTGGGAAAACATATTAAATGACTTTAAAACAACAGCAGATCGCATTTTATTACATGGAACTAGCACTCTGACATTATATCACAACTTGAATTACATGTAGAAAATGGTGTAGTTGAGAGGACCGTAGGGGCAATATACACAAGATGGGTTATCCAGTTTAATGAAGTCTTCAAATTCCTCTTACTGTTAACAACAGTATAATTTTCTTTTATCCATTTTTCTTATTAACACCATATATAAAACGGAGGTCATTTTATGTTGTAGACCTAAATTATGTTACAACACCTGGCACATTTATTTCTAAATAATGGTACTGTGGCGTAATCTATTGCATTTACATGCAGTTTGTTTTACTTGATCAAGTTAATTTTCCATCAAGAATCATAATTTAGACGTGATTTAAAGTGCTTATTCATTTTTGCACTGGAGACAACAGATCTATAAACACAGGGAAAAAATAAAAACACCATAAAAAATAAAAACAAAACACGTATAATATAATATAATATAATATAATATAATATGATATAATATAGCATGTAAACACATGTAGCTTTTGAATGTGGGTAAAATTTAGAATTAAAGTATAAAGTCTTCAAATTTTAAAAAGAAAAAGATATATGTAATATTGAGGCAAGATGTTTTAACGGAATAAAATTATCTATTTCCCTTACATTAATATCTTTTATAAATCGTCTGTTAACCATATAGATCTATACTCATTTGCAAAATAATATTCGTGCACTCATGGTTTCGTTAATTCAAATATATCATTTCTTTTCGAAATACGTTTTATATTTAAATGCATGAGATATGACTAACATGATATGTGTTTCTATAATTCGAATGTATGGATATTTTGGGGGAGTGTTTGCAATCGAACTTCTGAATACACTGTCACGTTATTTTACAACTGAGTGTAAAGGAAGACATTTAACATTATTTGATATAATTGGTAACACCCATTTGAAAGTGTAGCTCTGTTAACCTCATTTTTAAAGTTGCGGTTTATACCAATGATGACGTCAATCGTATTTGAACGATTTTCATTGGCAGAAAATGCATATACTTAGGGGAAAAAGTTACGCAATATCATTTGTTGAAATAAATGCTTCGTATTCACGAAATATTAACAATGTATTTGGACTGAATGACAGTTTCTTTCATAAATAAATGATTGTTTTATCAAAATATTTCTCTTAGATGCACATTGAGACCTGTTTCGGGCCGAACGTTATAAACATATGTAGGATATCATAGTCTGCTTAACAGTCTATTACATTTCGCTCCATTACACTAATGTTTACTCCGGCTATTGCAAGGAGGGGCTTTACGGTACATACTATTACCGTATTACATTCTCCATTACTTAAATCCCCATTTACGCCGAAAGTCTTTTAGGCGATATTCTTTTTATTATTATTATATTCTTCTCATTGACTACATTTGTCTATCCTCACAGATAAAAAAATATATCAGAGAGTCACTTTTTTTATACTAAATGACGATTTCCTTCGGGGAAAAAGAGAAACAACAACTGTTAGTACTTCGAGAGGAGTAAGGTTTGCAAGTGCACTTCGCGCCTATATAGGACCAGGCGTATAAATGAATAAATCAAATCAAACCGATCGACCGCGACGAGAACTTCATTACGTCGGCATACCGAGTCAATATCTAAACCAAACACTTTCTAAATGAATAAAATAAGTCAATTTCTCGCTATTGCGTTTCTTTTATCAAAGAATAATCCGTAAATTTGATAATACCGTATAATTTAATATTTGTCTGATGAAAATTCGACAAATTAATTCTATTTGGAGTTAGGAGTTAGAGGGAGAAGTTGACAATTGTGTTAAGGTTTTCTCGCACACGCTAACTGTCTTTATACTGATTAAGTTTATTCCGAGACTTCCTCGATGCGGACAAGAAATACGGGACTAATTGAATCAGAGACTTTTAAGGAAGAAACACAATTTGACGGGCGGATGGAGGGATGTTTCCATACATTTGAATATAATTGACGCTTCCAGCGAGTAACGTGTAGTAAACACGTGCTAAATGTCAATACCAAAACCGCGCAATGTCACTTTACACTCGCGCTACCTTAATTACTAGGTTAAGATATTTAATTAGCGTAAAACGTAGTCCATTGTCGCAATATCCCCAGTATTTTCTTCCAATTAAACACTTAATACGCACAGTTACTTCCTATAATTGCTCTACTAGTTTTGCTGTCATTGGATTTTATAGCTGTAACAACCACAGTGCAAATATATATATTGTTAATTATAGCTCTATATTCTTGCATATCCACGTGCTTCCCAAAAAGTAAAATAATTATTAAGAGAAAAATAAAAACGTAACGTGTGTTTTATTAGGATATAAATCTCTCTGATTGTCTTATAGCTTTAATAATACAAATATGTTATTCCCAATTCGTCGATCTCTTTTTAGAAATTGCTTATGGTTCTTATTACATAATACATATGTGGGCTCATCAAAAAGTTATAAAGATGGGATGTGATTTATGAATCAATATATAATTAACTTTCCTACTAGAGATTAGTAATATTTATATCTGTATAAATAATTACTTTCCAGTGTGTTCTCTAAATGTTTGACTGTTTGAGCCTTCGAAGAAACGAAGGATTCAGAGAAAAGAAGCAATGAAATAAATAAAACAACATAAAATATAATATTGCTCATTTCACTTTAAGATCCTTATCGCTCGCGATAAGGGGAAAAAATATTTTGATTTCTGGCTTTGTCATTCATGAAATTATATGTTATATATCCACTCGTGAAATAAAAGATTTTCATGCACCGGAGTCCCTCAAATATCCTCTGAATTCTATACCAGCGGATGAGACAATCGGGCAATTTAAATTATCTCAGGAATATCTATCAAAACCCAGAAACAGCCGTAAATAAATAATTTAAAACTATTTTCTTTTAATATAAAATTCTGTAATATTTGTCATATTCAATCATTTTTCGGAATGAAATAAGATTTCTGTATAAGTCGACAACTCGGCAAATAATCCTGATAAGACAAAAATGCATCCGAAACTTTTTTTCACGTCATTGTGGAAGACGATGCAGAATCTGAGCGGAAAAATAATTACATCTCCCCTACACAAATCAAACGAACAACGACTGATTTCTCCCTTCACATTTCATTTCTTCCGGTGCGATTAATATTCGTCAATAAATATTTACTCACTTTGACAAAACTGGTAGGGTCAAAATTGAAATTATCACCGCCTTTCAAAATTATCATCGTCTTCCGGGCTTGTATTATTTGCCTTATAATAACTCAAAATGATATATTCCGATTTCCTATAATTCCGGCAAGCGACTAAATTAACCAAACACAAATATTGTGTAGCTGAAAGATTAAACTGTTTTATTTAGTTGCTTCTTCTTTAAAAAAGCAGAGGAAGTTCAGATTGGCAAAATTACGCCATAGAATATTGGATATTTGTACAAACAAATCTTTATGAATCTAATATCTTGTAATAGAAATGTCAGGCACATGATTAATTGGGGGAAAGGGTTCGCCAATTGGTTGCATTAATTTTCGCCTGATCTCTAACCCGTTCGGCAATATTATCACCGATTTCCATTCAAGAAGGAAACACCATTCATAATATAATGTCAGCCGACTGTTGCAAGACCGGCCAAACCTAGCTAAAGCGGCTCCTATTACCAGAAATGTTTTCTGAGGAATGGTTCAATTAATTTCCCATATATCGCTATTGTTACCGTCGTTATGGGTCGACCGTCTTAAATAAGGGGTAAAAAAAGTCCTGCGCTATAGAATTGCCGCGCACCAATAGGAGCCAAAATTCTAATGAGATGAGAAGGAAAAAAAAAACTGCGGGTGATTTATTCTCCTTTCAACAATTTGCGCTGCGTCTTATCTAAGATTATGGCAAATAGTGTTCTTCAGATATAGAGGAAAATTTGGTTACTATTTTTGCTAATTACACTTCATCAAATTTTCACAGAAATTGTATTAATACAGTGTCATTATAACATTACGTATAGGGAGTTCATAAAACAGACAGAAATAGTATAGGAATTGAAATTTCATTTTTTCATCACTTACAAAGAAATTCTCTATGTTGTACTTTCAGCCGGAATCATGATGACGTCACCAGGATCCGTGACGCCACTTGACGCCTGTCGCGTCGCGCCATTTGTGAACCTCCCAAGTATACGTGAACCTTTAGACAGACTTCATTACCCCCCTTTCTTCCCCTACTTCCCCATGACGTCAACGCCCGGACTTCCACCGCCGTTACATCCCATGTTACTCTACCATCACCACTACGCTGCTGCGTTAAACTACGCGTCGCTGCCGGAAAGCGGATTCAAGGCGTCAAAAAATACCAGTATTGCTGATTTGCGACTGAAAGCTCGTCAACATTTGGCGTCATTAGGTCTGTAGCTATAGGAAAGTGTGACGTCATGTTTGTGGAAAAAAACAACATACAATTGTAAATATATCTATACTTACTTTTCTATTTGACGTTTTTTTTTAATGATGCTATTCAAAGACGGAATGCCAATAAAGGAGCCATATTTATATTTTAATTAAGAAGAATAAAACAATTTTCAGCTTGATACTTAGCGCAAAACGAACAGTCATAGTCTTTATATTAGTGGCTCACTGAAGTGTTCTGTTATGCAGATTATGAGATCAAACTGGGGTCAAAAGTGACCCGCATCCGATTTCAATAATATTGTCGAAAACGGGACGTTTGTTGCCCTATACAGACATCACATATTAATCATAACGTGACGTAGTTCTGAAATGACGTCGATTATTGACGAGTTTGTGTGTTTCACTAAATGTTGGAATAGTTCATTTATTATTGCATGATAATAACTTAATAGTGAACGAGGACAATAAATGAATCAGAGATGAGATTATCGTGTTCATTAGAAGAGTTTCATTTGCTTTATATGACATTAGCAGGCTAGTATTACATTAACCTTGCAAATAGTTATTATGAAATATATATTCAATTTTATTCCAATTAACTTGCATCACTTTGTTATTATATAGAGAATTACATTTGTTAAGAGAGAGAGAGAGAGAGAGAATTTAATTTAGAAAATTTATATTTAAGAAGTTACAAAAGAGAGAAAGAAGAATACAAAATTTTCTTTGGAGGTTGGGGTGGGAATTTGGCTTATACTACGGTAAACACCTACCTATTCCGATTCCTAAAAAATATCGTTTACAATGTTGTATAGCAGGGATTCTATTTTGCATGTATATACCATGGATAGTAGGACTTTTCTTTACTATTTTATTTTGGACCAAGGCGCGTGCCAACGTTCATCTACATGATGAATTCTTTTCAATTGTATATTTTGAATATTTCAATAGATTGTTAATTCATAAAACTGTCTCCCACCGGATACTTGCCTGATTTTGTATTTCGAAGTAAATCATGAATAAAATAAACGTTTTGAATAGTGGTTATTCTTGATGAGACAAAGTGCAGTATTATTTTTTATGCTCATCTATCTATCTGTCTGTCTGTCTGTCTGTCTGTCTGTCTGTCCTTCTATCTTATAATGTGTAAAAAAATTGCCATAAAATGATTTTGTCATTTCCGTCTGCGCCGTGATAATATAAAAGTAGCCTTTTAGTGGCGAGATCTATCACTAAACTGTATCATTACTATCTTTATTTTACTAACTTTTTTCATATGCTATCTTTATTGTATTTATTATATTTATTGTATTAGTGTCAAAGTGTTTACTGCAGAACCCTCTTATCGTGGTAATCCACAGTCAGATATATTCAGGGCTTACAGTAGCTAACATTATGCTAACTATGATCACTACGGTAATCCACAGTCAGATATATTCAGGGCTTACAGTAGCTAACATTATGCTAACTATGATCACTACGGTAATCCACAGTCGGATATATTCAGGGCTTACTGTAACTAACATTATGCTAACTATGATCACTACGGTAATCCTCAGTTAGATATATTCAGGGCTTACAGTAGCTAACATTATGCTTACTATGATCACTACGGTAATCCACAGTCAGATATATTCAGGGCTTACTGTAACTAACATTATGCTAACTATGATCACTACGATAATCCACAGTCAGATGTATTCAGGGCTTACAGTAACTAACATTATGCTAACTATGATCACTACGGTAATCCACAGTCAGATGTATTCAGGGCTTACTGTAACTAACATTATGCTAACTATGATCACTACGGTAATCCTCAGTCAGATATATTCAGGGCTTACTGTAACTAACATTATGCTAACTATGATCACTACGGTAATCCACAGTCAGATATATTCAGGGCTTACTGTAACTAACATTATGCTAACTATGATCACTACGGTAATCCACAGTCAGATATATTCAGGGCTTACTGTAACTAACATTATGCTAACTATGATCACTACGGTAATCCACAGTCAGATATATTCAGGGCTTACAGTAGCTAACATTATGCTAACTATGATCTCTACGGTAATCCACAGTCAGATATATTCAGGGCTTACTGTAGCTAACATTATGCTAACTATGATCACTACATGATAATTCAGAATTATATATTTGGGTTGGTGTCACGTGACTTAACAGAAGTGTTTTGTTTGTTTGTTTGGTTATTAGATTTAACGTCCCGCTGACTTAAAGGAATTATTGTTTAATGATTTATAAATACGATATGAATGTACCAGATTGCTACCTGCCCCAAACAAAGAAAAAGACCAAAAAAATGTAAGAATAATAAATTTAATAAGCATCTAATCGTATTAATGGGCAGAAAAGGAGTAATGTTTATAGACATTTTACAGAAAGGCCTGAGTCTTCGAGAAAAATAGACTGTACTACGATAACCAGGTACTTTGAGATAATAAAAATGGCAGCACCCCATACAATGTATGTCAGTTATTGATAATACAAGCTATACGAATAACACAGCTATGTTTCAAGTATCAATATACGATTTCGGTTGGAATAAACCGTAGCAAGCGGACTCCCAAGGAAGTCGAGGGATAGCTACGGCTCAAGTTTGGTTACGAATAACTATAATTATAATAATAATAGCTATATTTTAGACATTGATTTACGTTGAATTATCTTTTGATTTATTTATCCTATATTCTTATTTGATTTGAAATATAGTTCAGTTCTTTTTTAAGTTGATGAAAGGCTTAGGCCCATGATAATAGGTCCCACAGTGATACTCGTATAAATATCAAATACATCTATTCCTAAATTACAGGGAAAAAAACGATTTGAGAATATATCATAATTTTATCTTATTTATGAAAATAATTTGAGGAAAATGACGTCGGTATATAATCAACATGTTTAGAAGTCACTATAAGCATATCAAAAATACAGATAAAATAAAGATTAATTGTCACATATATAAATCAAAGCACTGAGAGCACTGTCAGAAGCGAAATTTAAAATGTGTGAATTATAAAGTTAATCCCTTTATTTTTTTAGGTTTATCTTTTTTTGTGTGTGTGGCATGCATGTAAAACATTAGGGAAGTTAAATCTTATTAAAACAGCAGGTAAGATATATTATTTTATTTAATGGTCTCTGTCAAATTGGATAAGGAATAGCGGTTCTTCGTATTGATCCTCTCAATACCTTTAATACTTCGTGAATTTGCTGCAGACGAAAACAATTTTTAAAGAAAAGCAAGAAAATCGGACAAGATTAAGTTATTGTTCTTTGTCACTTCACATCCATCCAATGTGTAAAGAATGATAGCCATGTCTTCAATAGTTTTTAAAATAAGTTCTAGAAAAACATAATTTCACCATACAAGTAAGTAATAGAGATGAAGCAAGGTAGAGTTATTGTTCTTGGTAAGTAAAGCTTGACCTTGTATAAAGTATAAACTCAATCCCTAAAGTACTTTCTGAGTTGTCACATACAGATGCGACTAGAGACACTACAGTCATTTGAGACTCTAAAAAAAAAAAAAAAAAAAAAAAAAATTCAATTGACGGCTTACATTAAACATACTGCCCCTTTAATTTCTACTGTTTTGACCTTATAACCGAACCTGTCTATGCGCAGGACCCTCCTAGAAAAATCGACTTCTCTATAAATAATATATATATATAGAGAGAGAGAGGTCATTTTTTTTAACTGAATATCAGGGACCTGTGGTCTATAATTTAAATCAAAAGGTTAACAAACGTAAAATAATGGAAGTATACATACTAGAATTAAAAATATCTAAATATTTAACCCATATAAAAATAAGTATTACAAAAAAAAAAAAAAAAAAAAAACCCCTCTAACTCACGACCCCTTGCAAGAACAAAATACTGAACGACGCTCTTACCAAATTGAGCTAATTCCGCAGCCACAAATTTGTGGTGCAAATAAGGTTATTTATAGATAGTTTAATGAATGAAACTGTGGATGAACAATGAATTATAAACTTGCTTCTTTTGCAGTTTAATTTGCACATACATTGTGATCATACCAAATGCTTTCAAAATCCTGCAATATATCTTTTATCAAAATTCCAATGTTGACTTCTACAACAAGTGGTACTATTTTTCAACGCGAATAACTGGATAAGTGGCGGTAATGTGACTGTAAGTAGAAAATCCACCGTTTGACTTTAGAAGCTTTCGCTTTTAAAAACAAATTTAAACTATGATTAAAAAAATCAAAGAGTTTACGCCATGCTCAGTACTTTTAATTGTATGGAGTGAAGGTTGTCCAGTCGTCCGACCTTTGTGCATTATTGATTAATGCAATGGGCATTCTTCTACTCTTTGCATATATATCAATTTTATTAAGTATTAAAATATGTATTTCGTAGAGGCATGAATTGTTTATGCAACTTATTTTAAAAAGTGATATTTCATTAGCTGTTAAAAAGACACATGTGTGCACAACATGTAATCCCATTGTTTAAAGTTTTGAAGGAATTAGAACACTTGTCTGGACAAGTGGTGTTTTCTGTTTTTGGCAGTTATACTTTTTAAACTACATTTCATTAAGTTATTTTCAGCTTTATATGAATGGTATAGTTATAGTCAGACCGCCAACTTGGTCCCGATACAACATATGTAAATCTACTGTCACTGGAATTTTTTCTTCCTCTTTCCAGGTAATTGCTCCAATAAATGTTTGGTTTGAAAAAAAAAATGAAAATTATCAAACATACATTACAAGATTTATTCTGGATATAAACGTTGTTTTAAACAATGTGTTTTATTTCGTTGACAAAAAGAGAAAAAAGTTAATGCACTGATGGTAAAAAAAGTTAATATACAGATGAAAAATAAAAACAAAAAAACAACAAAAAAACAACAACAACAAACAAACAAAAAAGGGAAAAAACAGAGGGCGGTCAAAGAAAGAAATTGGATTGAACCTTTTATCGATATTTTTGTGAGAAATTTTGAGGCCTTCCACAGGTAATTAAAGACTGTACGTTTAAAAAAAATCAATTAAAAATTAGATATACGTTTTTACAATTTCTCATTTTGGTAAAACCAAACATATCTTGAGTTTATCAATGTTCATTTTCACAGCTAAAATCTCATTTAATTTGTATAGTTTTTATTTATAAATCATTTCAATCATTTTCTTCCTATGTCGTTCCTATTGTTTTAACTTGAATTCCATAATCATTATGTGGAGAGCATCAGATTCTCATTAACTGTCGTGCACGTGACATTAGCACGTGTCCCACTTTCGCTCAGCGGTCTCACGGCGAAACAGTGACAACATCACCGGCAATGCTCGAAGTGGCCAAATTGTCCCTAAATCGGCAATAATGACCTCACATTAGCTGCACATTAGCGACTTTACCCAGAGTCACAGGGCATAGTATTTGATTAACGTAAATACGAAAACATTTCTCGGACACATCAGGTTATAAAGAGCCTCGTTTTGACACCACAGGAATCGCTATGCGATCCTTACGACCGTAATTTCCGGGAATTAAAGAGCTTAGTCCTTTATCCCGGGGTCATAATAAAACAGATTGGTAAGGTGATGAAACCGAGACCATGCGTTGTCTAATTCTAGCCAGTATTTGAAGATGTCCCGAAGGTTTGCATCACATCATGGAGGTTTGTAACATTTTACATGGTTATTGGTACATATGGTATATGAAGAAGATATTCTTTTATTATCGTGACTTGTGTTTTACAACATGAAATTAAAGAAATACATATATAATTGTATATAATATGAACACCCGGCCAAACGGGCCTATAAGTCAACTTAACAAAGGGTAAAGTCGCTGACTTTAACACTCACTCGGCCCTTCACCGCGTGGGTTCGAATCCCGGCAGGGTCATTCGGATTTTCACGTGAGGAAGCCTTCCAGCTGGCTTGCGGTAGGTCAGTGGTTCTACCCGGATCCTCCGTGCATTCGGGGTCTTCCTCCACCTGTAATTAGCTGGACGTCGCTATATGACTGAAATACTGTTGAAGCGACGGTAATCTCAAATAGTCAAGTCAAGTCAAGTTAAAACTGATACATGATGAGACTGAAGTGACTGTATATATTATATATACAAAGTACATACGCACATGTGATTGAGAAATTTTAAGTTAAAATATAGTGAGCATGCTTACGTATTACGAAGGAGAAAACGTACTTGAAATCATCAACAACAACGACAAACATAGAGGATAAATTCATTAGTATGAAGAAGATCATAATTGAGTAAATTTCAATAGATCATTATATACTAACAGATCACGTTATCTTTCACAATATATACAACCATATATCAAACATTGAGAAGCGAGAGCCCAAAAAGCAGTGGTCGAAGAAAAAAGCACTTAAAACCCTGTCTACTAGTATCTATTTTTTTCCCCTTCTAGTGGCTTTACCATTTAAAAGTTTCGTATCAAACACATGTCAGCATTACACTAGTGATACGTCAATTTGATGACACACCGGTTGATATAATACATGCTGGTATAACATTACTCCAAATTACAGAATTTTGTGACAATTGTCACCAAACCTTAATTCTATAAAGACTCGATTAAGCAATGTCGTCTGATGACATTTTTCACAGAGGAAGCGTACGCCTGGGACGGCTCGTGATGAATCGTGCAATAACGTAGCCTGACGATGGGAATTAAAGTCGATTAAGGCATAATTCGCCCAAGTTCTTTGTTGGTCGAAGAGATAAAATGGCGTGATTTTTATTCATTAAGAGGTGAAGTTAGAGGACAATTCTGTCAATTAAATATCATTAAAGTATGGCAGCCAAAAGGTTATTTCATTTTTAATTCTATTTTTTATGCGACTTGCTTTCTTGCAGTTTTCGATCTTAAAAGGCCAATGTCTGTTATTCAATCCTCATCCGTGCAACAAGTTACACAAAAAAGGTAAAAAAGTGAAATAATCATAAATCAAAATGCTTGGGATTTTTGCCCTCTTTTTTCTGTCACCAACAAGTACTTTTTGTTAGGTCAATATATTTTTTTTTCATACGACTAAGGCAAAACAATATTTTTAGATTATTTCTAATTCGTTTAAAGGATGTGGAAGATACATCATTTAACTGAAGTTTAACATTTGATGGATCGAAACTTAATGACATCGCCAAAATAAAGATCAGCTTCTTCTGTTAGGAAATACAGGACCTGCGACACTATTCATGACGTTTGTTTACGCATATCATTCTATAAATAGAAAGTGTCCCCTTTAAGCCATTGTCTATATGGAAGGAATATTTGAGGGTTTATATGAGAGGTATATATGAGTTTATATGAGGGTTTATATGAAAGAAATATTTGGGGGTTTATATGAGAGGTATATATGAGAGGTATATATGGGTGATTCTATGTTAGGTATATATGAGGGTTATATGAGAGGTATATATGAGGGTTATATGAGAGGTATATATAATGGTTTATATGAGAGGTATATATGGGTGGTTAAATGCGAGGTATATATGAGAGGTATATTAAAGAGGATATGAATAGGGCGAAAAATAACATTTTGGATGCGACACACTACTGTCAGGAGTAAAGTATCCTCTACTATGATGCTTTAAAGCACTCGTTCACAGATGATCGGTAGATATTTAAAAAAAGATTATTTTCTACTCTCCCTCGCTAATCTTGGTGAAGTCCTTGATTCCTGAAAAATAAGGTCGGCAAGTGTAGGTCACATAATACGGGAAAATGTTATGTTCGTAGACACAACTTCGACGAATTGGTCAAAAATGGAATACAGTGTCTTCAAAGCAAGTGTTTGCGGCAACACGTGTCACGTTCTGCAACATGGTGTCTTCGCCAGTTCAGGGTAGCGATTCCGTAAGTTCAGCCTATTAAGTTAGCGCATGTGAATGTGATAAGCTAAGTGAAAAAAAGTAAATCTATATATAGGTTTTATAATTCTAAATATAGTTTCAATACCGTCCGTAACGGTATTGCCTGTGATGGGAAAATCACCCATTTACAATCACGGATAGTACCATTGGGTGATCATGCGTCTTTAGATGAATATTGATAGACGTAATACACACATACTATTAAAAATTAAATTCTTAGTCAACAACCATCCGTGAACAAACTGCTTTAAATGCAATTGCAAAGGGAGGTCAGCATTGAGCACGAGTTTGCATCAAGTATGACTAGACTATTTGAGTTTACCGTCGCTTCGACAGTATTTCAGTCATATAGCGACGTCCAGCTAATTACAGGTGGACGAAGACCTCGAATGCACGGAGGCATCCAGGTAGAACCACCGACCTACAGCAAGCCAGCTGGACGGCTTCCTCACATGAAAATCCGAATGACCCTGCTGGGATTCGAACTCACGCGGTGAAGGGCAAAGTGAGTGTGAAAGTCAGCGACTTTACCCTCTCGGCCCCGAAAACCCCCCCCCCCCCCCCCCCCCCCCCCCGACATGCATCAAGTCTAATCAGTGCGAACAAGATCCATGACGAAACATCTGGAAGCCTGTGAACCATGCACCCTTTGGAGGAGTAGATATATAGATTATTTGAACTGTGGGTATTATATCTGTGAACAAGGGTCAGGACTGCCACAAAATACGCCCATCCCAGTATTGGGACTCTCAGAAATAGCTCAGAGAAACAAGCTATTGTCTCCTAAATCCCATTAGTTAATGAATGTTACTTATTAAAACAATCATGTTGAAAGTTTGAAAAGGATTGGTCTAACGGTATTGAAGTTAGAGCCCAGACAATCACAATTTCAAGTATTTTGTGTACGTCAATATTGAACTCATCCGCGATATTATGGCCATGCACATTGTGAAAACTTTGAAAAGAAATGGCTAACGGTATTGAATTAGAGCCTGGACAATCACAATTTCAAGTATTTTGTGTACTCAAGGGCCATAACTTCTAAGTCATTCACGCGAAATGCTGGATATGAACTCATCCGCGATATTATGGCCATGCACATGTGTGAAAAGTATAAAAAGGATTTGACTAACGGTTTTGAAGTTAGAGCCCGGACAATCACAATTTCAAGTATTTTGTGTACGTCAAGGGCCATTACTTCTAAGTCATTCACGCGATAATGCTGGATATCGAACTCATCCGGATATTATGGCCATGCACATGTGTGAAAAGTTTAAAAGGATTGGCAACGGTTTGAAGTTAGAGCCCGGACAACAAATGTTCCACGCCCGCACGCCCGCCGTGAGTGTTCACATCTTAAGATGGGCGTATAAAAACTAAATAAGAAATAAACATTATGAAATATAGTCATGCTTATCATTAAATATTTATCAATCCAATTAATCAGATACATGTATTATCGAAACGCTCAAAATATACAGGAACATTTTTGTACAAACATACATGAATATGCTACCAAGTAATAACCAATCTTCATGTGATAACAACATGAGAAATGTTTTCATTCAATATAAACACCAGATATTCAGGACCATGAGTCATAGAATAAATGTGCTTATTTACTTCATATTCACAGTGAATTTCACGCAGAATTGATGAAATCCTATATCATCGAAAAAGAGTGGATTTTCAGTTGGTCGTGATGTCTGCTAGGGGATGGAACTTTGTTATTTTGGACTACTCAAAGTCTTCTAAAGTGACCTCCCTTGTACACTTGTTCTCAGAATTTTATCACAAAAGAGCACATTCGGAAATTTCACTCGGGCCAACTCAGGGTAACCCGAGTGACAACTTGATAACACCCGGATAAGGCATGTGTTGTTTTCCGTGTTATTATTTTTTACCCAGCCCCATTAGCAGGGTAAAAAGGGCGATACTATCCTAAATATGTTACACTTTATAACCAACATGACGAGTAAAATGTCCAACAAATTGGTAAATCTGTTCAAATGTTCTTTTTTTTTCAAATCGAAAATAAATTTTATAGTCAGAAAGACTACTTTAGCACCATGGACTCTACATAATTCATGATAATGTCGCGAGGTAGTCCGGGGAATTAGAGGACAGCTATCGATTTCAGGGATTAATCTAGAAGACGAAAATTTTCTTCAGTTGTTCTGTCTTTTATTGATATAATTATTAAAAACAATCTATAATTAACACACACACACACACGGCAAAACATTACACACTAAGAATAATATCTAAATTGCATATAAATATGTGAAATAACATTTTAAGATCATTACCACTTTTTAACATGAATAATATCATGAAAGAATATTTAAATAGAAATTAAGTGACATTTATTAATAAGATATTCTGCATACAAAATAAAATCAATAACAATATTTCCCTGCAAAAAAAACAAAACAAAAAAACACACAATCTTAATTAGCAATAAGAGACAACAAGTCTACCCCTTTTGAATAATCTTAAATATTCCTTCAAATAATCGCAATATAACCAGTCGGTTAAAGGTAAGCTAACATAAATAAAATTAAACCAAAAGTTAATTTAGAAAGTGCGGCAATAAATAAATTAGTTAAGCTTACCTAGAAGACGAAAATTTTCTTCATTTGTTCTGTACTGAAGCATTTTCGCCTTCGTATTTATACTGACCATCCGCACCGCGGCAATGCATTAGGCTAATGGGTTCAGCGACTTGGTCTGTAGTTCTTAGAATCGCTTCCCAAAAATGGCCAGCTCGTATTGTTTGTTTCTTTGTATCATGCGAACTCACCGTGATCTGGACAGTGGAATATTTTCTTTTTTTTTTCAAATGCGAGATGCCCGACAAGCTAGGAATGTAACCTAATCTCCCTACCCTGTGTATACGGGGTCACCTTCCCCTGACCGGGTTTCTTGAATTATCATTTACCTATTTCTAGGATTGAAACTATACGCACACATACTGTTTGTGTGTCACTATTGGATTGTGTATTCCCCTAGGCAGAGTATATATAATCTATATGTATAGTATTTATATGTTACGCTTTGTACATTGGCGATTCATTATATTTATTTATAAATGAAGTATTATATGACCTATCATCTCCCCCTATGCTTATTTGAAAAAAGTCCCTTTTTATGTAATGTCTTAATATAAATGCGTACTACAAAATGAGTACAAACAACAAAATATGGTAGATAATATATTATGAAAAACCACATCTAAGTATAAAAATTGCGGCAGTTTTCTAATACACACAAACTTTCCCAATACTTATCATACAACAATAACTGCCAGAAATACAATAAGAAACTAGAACCGCAAAGCGGCATCTTGGTTTTCGCTTTTAACTTTACTAGTAAGAGTACTGGTTTCAACAATAATCGGTCTTATGACCTTGACCTTTGCAAATTTTAATCGTAATTTACTAAGATTTATTTGTATTATTTAAATGCATAAACAGTGAAATAATGATGAAGATTGAACAAAAAATAAAGTCAGGAGCTGCAAAAAGAAGAAACATATGGATTTTCAATTGTTTGATAAAAGGATCAAACTTTGGACTGTGGTAATTTGATCAAATGAAGTCCGATCTTCAAAAACTAAACACCAATGGAAAGACCTCTTCACAAACTAAAACTTTTGTTCATATACTTTCTAAAAATATTTTTAGATAATAATCGGTATTATGACCTTGACCTTTGCATATTTTCATCGTTATTTACTAGATTTTATTTGTATTATTTAAATGCATAAACAGTGAAAAAATGATGAAGATTGATCAAAAAATAAGGTCAGGAGCTGCAATAAAGAGGAAATATACGGATTTACACGTGTTTGATAAAAGGATCAAACTTTGGACTGTGGTAATTTGATCAGATGAAGTCCGATCTTCAAAAACTAAACACCAATGGAAAGATCTCTTCACAGACTAAAACTTTTGTTCATATACTTTCTATAAAATATTTATAGATTTGAAGCTATTTCGTGCCGATAAAAATAACAATAATCGGTATTATGACCTTGACCTTTGCATATTTTCATCGTTATTTACTACGATTTTATTTGTATTATTTAAATGTATAAACAGTGAAAAAATGATGAAGATTGATAAAAAAATAAGGTCAGGAGCTGCAATAAAGAGGAAAATAACGGATTTACACGTGTTTGATAAAAGGATCAAACTTTGGACTGTGGTAATTTGATGAAATGAAGTCCGATCTTCAAAAACTAAACACCAATGGAAAGATCTCTTCACAGACTAAAACTTTTGTTCATATACTTTCTATAAAATATTTTTAGATTTGGAGCTATTTTATGCCGATATAAATAATAATAATTGGTATATGACCTTGACCTTTGCATATTATGTTGTTGTTTTTTTTCTATGAATTTATTTGTTTTATAAAAATGCATAAACAGTGAAATAATGATGAAGATTGAACAAAAAATAAAGTCAGGAGCTGCAAATAACCTTAAAAGTCATGCTTTTAAAATGTTGATTTTTCGAAAATATTGGTTAAGTTTGACCGCATACTGTGGACAAACCATGCATTTCCCGAATTCGCCACCCCATATATTTTGTGCGTATATGTCTTGCAGATCATATGCAACAAACAAAATTCTCCTATCTCATCTCTGAATAAAATGGGTAGGTTTTTGGTAGACCTACCCTTATTTCACAGTTTTTGCGAGATTCGAACTTTCAACCTCCTGTAGCACGAAAGTTTTATATACGCAAATAATTGAAACGTATCATATTTTATTAAGTTTCTGACAAGGAACACAATACAAAAAACCGCATTTGAATCGGACCTCAAATAGCAGAGTTACTAGCCCTTAGTCATTTTTACAAAACGCCACCTAGCGGCAAAACTAAGACAAAAATGAAAAATTTCTCAACGTGAGGATCAAATTCAGATCTTAGGACAAAAGTGGTAAAAAAATCAGAAATGTGACTTTTTTCTATCATGGTGATATGCCGTTCACAAAAAAAGGTTAGAAAAATAATAATAACTAGAACCGCAAAGCGGCATCTTGGTTTTCGCTTTTAACTTGACTAGTAAGAGGACTGGTTTCAACTGCAGACATAATTGATTGATATTAAATTTATTCGAATATTATTAACATATAAAAGTCAAATAGAAAGTTTGAAAAAAGAAGATACTTAATACAAAACAATCGTGTATTATATTACAAAGGGATATCTCCTGACGTTATTTGATGATAACAGCCTTAATCGAATTTGATCGAAAGAGTGTGGTAAAAAAAATAGAAAATATAAAGTTTGAAGATAAGAAATGAAGTGCGATATTTTTTTTCTTCTTTTTTTAATATTCATGGGGGAAAAACTCAATATATAATAGGCTGATAACATTTGTTAACCTTCGTGCCCGAATTTAGGAAAGAACACTGTGGTTAAGTTTAAAAGTGATTGCTTAGAGAATAACACGCAAGAAATTTGGATCTATTTTGAGCTGAAGAAAATGGCAATTATCGTTATATAACCTTGACCAATGAAAATACTGTTTAATTTTTGATTTATGAGAATTTGTGTATCATAAAACTATAAAACCAGTGGAGAAAATGATGAAACTTGAACAAAGAGACAAAAAAAAGACACAGACTAAAAACTTATGTTTTTGAAATTGTAATTCATCCAATTAGAGACGTTTGCCGCATGCTGTTGACAAACAATACATACCCTTAACTCGCTTACCCAAATATTCTCTGTATATATGTTAAGCAAATTAAATAATGCAAATATAATTCAGATAACATACTGATTTACGATTTTTCGATAAAGGATCAAATTTTGGACTGTTGTAAATTGATCAAATGAAGTCCGATCTTCAAAAACATCATTAGAACGATCTCTTCACGAACTAAAACTTTTGTTCATATACTTTCTATAAAATATTTTTAGATTTGAAGATATTTTGTGCCGATAAAAATAACAATAATCGGTATTATAACCTTGACCTTTGCATATTTTCATCGTTATTTACTATGAGTTTATTTGTATTATTTAAATGCATAAACAGTGAAAACATGATGAAGATTGAACAAAAAATAAAGTCAGGAACTGCAAAAAAGAGGAAACATACTGATTTACAATTGTTTGATAAAAGGATCAAACTTTGGACTGTGGTAATTTGATCAAATGAAGTCCGATCTTCAAAAACTAAACACCAATGGAAAGATCTCTTCACAAACTAAAACTTTTGTTCATATACTTTCTATAAAATATTTTTAGATTTGAAGCTATTTCGTCCCGATAAACATAAAAATAATCGGTATTATGACCTTGACCATTCATATTTTCATTTTTTTTATTATTTAAAGGCATAAACAATGAAAAAATGATGAAGATTGAACAAAAAATAAAGTTAGGAGCTGCAAAAAAGAGGAAACATATGGATTTACAATTGTTTGATAAAAGGATCAAACTTTGGACTGTGGTAGTTTGATCAAATGAAGTCCGATCTTCAAAAACTAAACATCAATGGAAAGATCTCTTCACAAACTAAAACTTTTGTTCATATACTTCTTATAAAATATTTTTAGATTTTGAGTTATTTTATGCCGATAAAAATAATAATAATTGCTATATGACCTTGACCTTTGCATATTATGTTTGATTTTTTTTCTATGAATTTATTTGTTTTATAAAAATGCATTAACTGTGAAATAATGATGAAGATTGAACAAAAAATAAAGTCAGGAGCTGCAAATAACCTTAAAAGTCATGCTTTTAAAATGTTGATTTTTCGAAAATGTTGGTTAAGTTTGACCGCATACTGTGGACGAACCATGCATTTCCCGAAATTGCCACCCCATATATTTTGTGCGTATATGTCTTGCAGATCATATGCAACAAACAAAATTCTCCTATCTCATCTCTGAATAAAATGGGTAGGTTTTTGGTAGACCTACCCTTATTTCACAGTTTTTGCGAGACTCGAACTTTCAACCTCCTGTAGCACGAAAGTTTTATATACGCAAATTTTTGGAACCTATCATATTTTATTGGGCTATTTACAAGGAACATTGTGCAAAAACCGCATTTGAATCGGACCTCAAATAATGGAGATATTGCTTATTAAACATTTTCATATAAAACGCCCCCTGGCGGGAAAATCAAAACAAAAATGAAAATTATCTCGACGTTAGGATCATCTTCAAGTACGTGGTTATTACTGATAAAAGTTTCATAGATGTGGCTTTTCTCACCTCGGAGCTATGCCGTTCACAACAAGGGGAAGAAAAAAAAAAAAAAAAAAAAAAAAAAAAAAAAAAAAAAAAAAAGAAACAGAAGAAGAACAATAGGTTTTCGCAATGCGATGCGAAAACCTAAAAAAAAAATAAAACAGAAGAAGAACAATAGGTTTTCGCAAGCGATGCGAAAACCTAAAAAAATAAAACAGAAGAAGAACAATAGGTTTTCGCAAGCGATGCGAAAACCTAATAAAAATAAAACAGAAGAAGAACAATAGGTTTTCGCAAGCGATGCGAAAACCTAACTAGAATCGCTAATGCGATATCATCGGTTTTCGCAAAAGCAATTCCATTCAGTTCACGAGTCACATGTTTCGAAAAACATATTTCTTCGTTCAATGGCTTTTTGAATACTGTTGAATACAGTGATCTTTCAAACATTTTTGGCGCAATGTTTAAGCAGACTTTTTACCAAGAAGAATACTTCTAAGTATTACCTGTCTGTAATGTAGTCGCAAACTTGAAAACATTTTTTACAGACTTCGGGTACTGCAACATTATATGTGTGTGTTGCTTTATGAGGATGACATACGACAATTGTACTCGATAAACAACAATTGCAAACGACACACAACAGTATAAAATGACACGCGACAATGCGATATGCCACTTAACATTATAACGAACTAATGTTGCATTGAATTACTATCATTTTCATGAAATATCGCATTAATATTTTATTGTTGTTTCAAATTGATGTCACCAAGGAACAGAATGCAAAAAATTGCATAAAAATCAGACTTTAATCATTTTAGATAAAGGGTGATTTCAAGCCAAGCGCCCCTAGCAGCAAAATGAGAAACAAAATTGAGTAAAATTTTACTATTAGGTACCTAGAAATGCAGCAAATGGTTCAATGAAGCATACAAGTCGCACTAGTCGAACATTCTATTCCTTATATATCACAATTTGAAGCATAAAAACTGATTTACAATTATTCCAAAAAAGGATCAAACTTTGGACTGCCGTAATATGACCAAATCAAGTCCGATCTTCAAAACCTAAACATCACTGGAAAGGGCTATTCAAGAACTAAAACTTTTGTTTATATACTTTCAATAAAATATTTTTTGTTTTGGATCTATTCGGAGCCGAATAAAAACACAATTATCGTAATATGACCTTGACCTTTGAAATTTCATTTTAACTTTTTTATTGTGAGGCCCTTTAAAAAATAACAATACATAACTTGTGAAAATATCATGAAGAATGAACTAAAAATAGAGTCAGGAGCGACAAAAAACATGTTTTCGAAATTTTAATTTTTCCTAAAATTTAGTGAAGTTTGACCGACCATGCATTTATTAAATTCCCTACCCCATATATTTTGTGCGTATATGTCTTGCAAATCATTTGCAGCAAACAGAATTCTTCTATCTGATGTCTAACAAAAACGGATAGGTTTTTCGTACACATACCCTCATCTGCACAGTTTTTTGCGAGGTTCGAACTTTCAACCTTCCGTTGCTAGCTCAAAAAGTTTCAGCCACTCATACCTAGAAACTATCATATTTTATTAGGCTATCAACAAGAAACATAATGCAATAAACCGCATTTGGATCAGGCTTTAACTTTTTGAGTTATAAGTAGAAGAGTGCTTTCAAGCTAAGCGCCCCCTAGCGGCAAAATGAGAAACAAAATTGATTACAATTTTTCCATTAGGTACCTAGCAATGCAGCAAATAGTTCAATCAAGTACGCAAGTCGCACTAGTCGAACATTCTATTTCTTATATATCACAATTTGAAGCATAAAAACTGATTTACAATTATTCCAAAAAAGGATCAAACTTTGGACTGCCGTAATATGACCAAATCAAGTCCGATCTTCAAAAACTAAACATCACTGGAAAGAGCTCTTAAAGAACTAAAACTTTTGTTCATATACTTTCTATAAAATATTTTTAGATTTGGAGCTATTTTATGCCGATAAAAATAATAATAATTGGTATATGACCTTGACCTTTGCATATTATGCTTGATTTTTTTCTATGAATTTATTTGTTTTATAAAAATGCATAAACAGTGAAATAATTATGAAGATTGAACAAAAAATAAAGTCAGGAGCAGCGAAAAAGAGGAAACGTATGGATATACAATTGTTTGATAAGAGGATCAAACTTTGGACTGTGGTCATTTGATCAAATGAAGTCCGATCTTCAAAATCTAAACACCAATGAAAAGATCTCTTCACAGACTAAAACTTTTGTTCATATACATTCTATAAAATATTTTTAGATTTTGAGGTATTTTATGCCGATAAAAATAATAATAATTGGTATATGACCTTGACCGTTGCATATTATGGCTGATTTTTTTTCCATGATTTTATTTGTTTTATAAAACTGCATTAACAGTGAAAAAATGATGAAGATTGAATAAAAAATAAAGTCAGGAGCTCCAAATAACATTAAAAGTCATGCTTTGAAAATGTTCACTTTTCGAAAATATTGGTAAAGTTTGACCGCATACTGTGGACAAACCATGCATTTCTCAAAATCGCCACACTATATATTTTGTGCGTATATGTCTTGCGAATCATATGCAACAAACAAAATTCTCCTATCTCATTCCTGAAAGACGTGGATAAATTTTTCGCAGACCTACCCTCATTTCACAGTTTTTTCGAGATTCGAACATTCAACCTCCTGTAGCACGAAAGTTATATATACGCAACTTTTTGAAAACTATCATATTTTATTAAGTAACTGACAAGGAACGCAATGCAAAAAACCGCATTTCAATCGGACTTCAAATAACAGAGTTATTAGCCCTTAGTCACTTTTACAAAACGCCCCCTAGCGGCAAAATTAAGACAAAAATGAAAATTTTCTCGACGTTAGGATCAAATTCAGATCCTAGGACAAAACTGGTAAAAAAATCAGAACTGTGACTGTTTCCTATCTTGTTGATATGCCGTTCACAAAAAAGAGACGGAAAAATAATAATAACTAGAATCGCAATTAGAATTGCGACATCATCGGTTTTCGCAATTCAATCTCATTCTTTTCAAACATTGCAATTCACGAATTGTATTACAAAAGCAAATGAATTTCTATGCGTGTGTTTATACTTAAGAGTACAAAACTGCTGCTTTTATGTAAAAAGGTGCATACTCTGTGATTTATTCAAAGATATAAGCTTTAATCGGACTTCGGTACAAAATTTGTCACAAAGTTTGAAGATGATTGCAAAAGAAATGTTTATCATATACCCACACAAGTCTGCAAAGTCTATGCAAGGTTCGAACATTCAACCTTCTATAGCCAGTAGAAAAAATCAGGTTTTTGAACCTTAGATTTATCAAATTTATCAGGCTTTCAACAAGAATATCAACTTTCTTAGTTACAACAACAAGAGTGGTCAGAAGACAACATAGCTTGCCGTAACAGCACTTTTTGTATATGATTTAAGTTTTTGAAAAGTAGGTCAAACTCCAAGGTCAAGGTCACAAGCCAAAAGTCATAGTTCCAAATGATAGATCTTGAATTGGGCTGTCTACATGTAAAATATCTAAGCTCTATCTCTTAGAATATAAAAGATATAAGCCAGGTTAAAGGTTTGTTCACGGACGACAACGACGAAAATGACGCGAGGGGTTTGACATTAGATCTCCGGACTTTCTTCTCAGATATCAAGCAAAGTGCCCCTTTGCGGAATATGATAAACAAAATTTATTTACATATTGCAAATAAGGTCTTAGAAATGCAGTAAATTAAGATGGCTGATATCTGCCATTTTTTATTTTCGTGTACTAGCCCTTAAAGGTGAAAGGGGAAATAACGCAACCATGTGTCTTTATGTCTTGGCCAAAAAATGCGAATGAAAGAAAACGTGCCATATTAATGTTATTTCGACTTTGGACAAAGACACGAAATCACGAAATATGCCACCTGAAATAAACTTTTGAGGTAACATACTGATTTAAGATTTTTTGATAAAGGATCAATCTTTGGACTGATGTCATTTGATCAAATGAAGTCCGATCTTCAAAAACTAAACACCAATGGAAAGATCTCTTCACAGACTAAAACTTATGTTCATATACTTTCTATAAATTATTTTTAGATTTGGAGCTATTTTATGCCGATCAAAATAATAATAATTGGTATATGACCTTGACCTTTGCATATTATGCTTGATTTTTTTCTATGATTTTATTTCTTTTATACAAATGCATAAACAGTGAAATAATGATGAAGATTGAACAAAAAATAAAGTCAGGAGCAGCAAAAAAGAGGAAACACATGGATATACAATTGTTTGAAAGGAAAATTTGGGGTCATTTGATCAAATGAAGTCAAATATTCAAAAACTAAACACCAATGGAAAGATCTCTTCATAGACTAAAACTTTTGTTCATATACTTTCTATAAAATATTTTTAGATTTGGAGCTATTTTATGCCGATAATAATAATAATAATTGGTATATGACCTTGACCTTTGCATATTATGCTTGATTTTTTCTATGATTTTATTTGTTTTATACAAATGCATAAACAGTGAAATAATGATAAAGATTGAACAAAAAATAAAGTCAGGAGCAGCAAAAAAGAGGAAACATATGTATATACAATTGTTTGATAAGAGGATCAAACTTTGGACTGTGGTCATTTGATCAAATGAAGTCCGATCTTCAAAAACTAAACACCAATGGAAAGATCTCATTACGTTCTAAAACTTTTGTTCATATACTTTCTATAAAATATTTTTAGATTTGGAGCTATTTTATGCCGAAATAAATAATATTAATTGGTATATGACCTTGACCTTTGCATATTATGGGTGATTTTTTTCTATGATTTTATTTGCTTTATGAAAATGCATTAACAGTGAAAAAAAGATGAAGATTGAATAAAAAATAAAGTCAAGAACTGCAAATAACCGTAAAAGTCATGCTTTTAAAATGTTGATTTTTCGAAAATATTGGTTATGTTTGACCGCGTACTGTGGACAAACCATGCATTTCTCAAAATCGCCACACCATATATTTTGTGCGTGTATGTCTTGCGAATCATATGCAACAAACAAAATTCTCCTATCTCATCTCTAAAATAAATGGGGACTTTTTTCGTAGACCTACCTTTATATCATCGTTTTTTCGAGATTCGAACTTTCAACCTCCTGTAGCACGAAAGTTTTATATACGCAAATAATTGAAACGTATCATATTTTATTAAGTTTCTGACAAGGAACACAATGCAAAAACCGCATTTGAATCGGACCTCAAATAACAGAGTTATTAGCCCTTAGTCATTTTTACAAAACGCCACCTAGCGGCAAAACTAAGACAAAAATGAAAATTTTCTCAACGTTAGGATCAAATTCAGATTATAGGACAAAACTGGTAAAAAAATCAGAAATGTGACTTTTTTCTATCATGGTGATATGCCGTTCACAAAAAAAGGTTAGAAAAATAATAATAAAAAAAAAAAAAACAATAGGTTTTCGCACTGCGAGGTGCGAAAACCTAAAAAATAAAACAGAAGAAGAACAATAGGTTTTCGCCCAGCGATGCGAAAACCTAACTAGAATCGCTATTGCGATATCATCGGTTTTCGCAAAAGCAATTCCATTCAGTTCACGAGTCACATGTTTCGAAAAACATATTTCTTCGTTCAATGGCTTTTTGAATACTGTTGAATACAGTGATCTTTCAAACATTTTTGTCGCAATGTTTAAGCAGACTTTTTACCAAGAAGAATACTTTTAAGTATTACCTGTCTGTAATGTAGTCGCAAACTTGAAAACTTTTTTTACAGACTTCGGGTACTGCAACATTAAATGTGTGTGTTGCTTTATGAGGGTGACATACGACAATTGTACTCGATAAACAACAATTGCAAACGACACACAACAGTATAAAATGACACGCGACAATGCGATATGCCACTTAACATTATAACGAACTAATGTTGCATTGAATTACTATCATTTTCATGAAATATCACATAAATATTTTAGTGATGTTTCAAATTGATGTCACCAAGGAACAGAATGCAAAAAATTGCATAAAAATCAGACTTTAATTATTTTAGTAATGAAGGGTGATTTCAAGCCAAGCGCCCCCTAGCAGCAAAATGAGAAACAAAATTGAGTAAAATTTTACTATTAGGTACCTAGAAATGCAGCAAATGGTTCAATGAAGCATACAAGTCGCACTAGTCGAACATTCTATTCCTTATATATCACAATTTGAAGAATAAAAACTGATTTACAATTGTTCTAAATAGGATCAAACTTTGGATTGCCGTAAAATGACCAAATCAAGTCCGATCTTCAAAAACTAAACATCACTGGAAAGGGCTATTCCAGAACTAAAACTTTTGATCATATACTTTCAATGAAATATTTTTTGTTTTGGAGCTATTTGGAGCCGAATAAAAACACAATAATCGCAATATGACCTTGACCTTTTCAATTTCATTTTAACTTTTTAATTGTGAGGTCCTTTCAAACATAACAATACATAACTTGTGAAAATATCATGAAGAATGAACTAAAAATAAAGTCAGGAGTGACAAAAAACATGTTTTTGAAATTTTAATTTTTCCTAAATTTTAGTGAAGTTTGACCGTTTCTAGAGGACAAACCATGCATTTCGTAAATTCGCCACCCCATATATTTTGTGCGTATATGTCTTGCAAATCATTTGCTGCTAATCGAAGTCTTCTATCTGATCTCTAACAAAAATGAATAGGTTTTTGGTAGACCTACCCTCATCTGCACAGTTTTTTGTGAGGTTCGAACTTTCAACCTTCCGCTAGTAGCTCAAAAAGTTTCAGCCATTCATACCTAGTAACTATCATATTTTATTAGGCTATCAACAAGGAACATAATGCAATAAACCGCATTTGGATCAGACTTTAAGTTTTTTAGTTATAAGTAGAAGTGTGCTTTCAAGCTAAGCGCCCTCTACCGGCAAAATGAGAAACAAAATTGATTAAAATTTTACCATTAGGTACCTAGTAATGCAGCAAATAGTTCAATCAAGTATACAAGTCGCACTAGTCGAACATTCTATTTCTGATATATCACAATTTGAAGCATAAAAGCGGTTTAACAATTATTCCAAAAAAGGATCAAACTTTGGACTGCCGTAAAATGACCAAATCAAGTCCGATCTTCAAAAACTAAAGATCACTGGAAAGAGCTCTTCAGGAACAAAATAGTTTGTCCATAAACTCTTCATGAAATATTTTTAGTTTTGGAGGTATTTCGGGCCGAATAAAAACACAATTATCGTAATATGACCTTGACCTTTTCATTCACTTTTAAACTTTTTAATTGTGAGGCCCTTTCAAACATAATAATACATAACTTGTGAAAATATCATGAAGAATGAACGAAATATAAAGTCAGGAGCGACAAAAAACATGTTTTTGAAAATTTAATTTTTCCTAAAATTTAGTGAAGTTTGACCGTTTCTAGAGAACAAACCATGCATTTATTAAATTCGCCACCCCATATATTTTGTGCGTATATATCTTGCAAATCATTTGCAGCAAACAGAATTTTCTAACAAAAATGGATATTTTTACCTACCCTCATTTGCGCAGTTTTTTGCGAGGTTCAAACTTTAACCTTCTAAAGCTCAAATTTCCCAAAATTTTTTGGAAAAGGAACATAAAAAACCGCATTTGAATCCGACCTCAAATAACTGAGTTATTAGCCATTAATAAATTTCATACAAAACGCCCCCTAGCGGGAAAAGTAAGACATAAATGAAAATTTTCTCAACGTTAGGATCATCTTCAAATACTTGGTAAAAACTGATTAAAATTTCATAAATGTGGCTTTTCTGATCACGGAGATTTGCCGTTAACAAAAAAGGGTTAGAAAAATAATAAAAAAAAAAAAAAAAAAAAAAAAAAAAATAAAACAGAAGAAGAACAATAGGTTTTCGCACTGCGAGGTGCGAAAACCTAAAAAAAAAAAAAATAAAACAGAAGAAGAACAATAGGTTTTCGCACTGCGAGGTGCGAAAACCTAATAACAAAAGTTTGGAGAAAGCCGTAATGACAAAGACAATATGCTTATCGGTCCTGGTGTACACAATTGCATCCTAAAATGCACCTCATTCTCTCAAATACGCATCACAATTCACCTTTCAACACGGGCAGTATTTCCTGCGTAGGAACGTCCGGATAGAGGGTAACCAACCCAATAACCGCCTTCTTTTCTTACTTCAACTTGCTAGATTTTCGTGTACAAGCCCTTATCCGAAAAACATGAATATCTGCCATGTTTGTTGAAGGAATCATCTGAAATTTTCAGGACTTTTTGCACACCGTAGGCTACGGCATTCCTGCAAATTTCAACTTCATACGTCAACTTGCCGATTTTATATGATTTTTTTTAATAATTCTTGCTTAAATATGCATGACGTCATAATCACGTGACCAAACAAATATTCCTTGCAGTATACATCACTTCACTTTTCAGTGTCTTAATCCTGAAGAAATCATAATTTTTGACTCAAAGTTCATGAAACTACAGCGTTTCAATTTCGTTAAAAGTACACTTTTCGCCTTTCTGCCATAACTCAACCAATTCAACCCCGATCTTCAAAAACTTAACATCACTGGAAAGAGCTCTTGAAGAACTAAAACTTTTGTTCATATACTTTCAATGAAATATTTGTAGTTTTGGAGCTCTTTGGGGCCGAATAAAAACACAATAATCGTAATATGACCTTGACCTTTTCATTTATTTTTTAACTTTTTAATTGTGAAGCCCTTTCAAACATAACAATACATAAATTGTGAAAATATCATGAAGAATGAACTAAAAATTAAGTCAGGAGCGACAAAAACATGTTTTTGAAAATTTAATTTTTCCTAAAATTTAGTGAAGTTTGACCGTTTCTAGAGGACAAACCATTCATTTCTTAAATTCGCCACCCCATATATTTTGTGCGTATATGTCTTGCAAATCATTTGCAGCAAACAGAACTCTTCTATCTGATCTCTAACAAAAATGGATAGGTTTTTCGTAGACCTACCCTCATTTGCACAGTTTTTTGCGAGGTTCGAACATTCAACCTTCTGTAGCTCGAAAACTTTCAGCGACACGTACCCTCGAAACCTATCATATTTTATTTGGCTATCAACAAGGAACAGAATGCGAAAAACCGCATTTGAATCGGACCTCAAATAACTGAGTTATTAGCCATTAATAAATTTCATACAAAACGCCCCCTAGCGGGAAAAGTAAGACATAAATGAAAATTTTCTCAACGTTAGGATCATCTTCAAATACGTGGTAAAAACTGATTAAAATTTCATAAATGTGGCTTTTCTGATCACGGAGATTTGCCGTTAACAAAAAAGGGTTAGAAAAATAATAAAAAAAAAAAAAATAAAACAGAAGAAGAACAATAGGTTTTCGCACTGCGAGGTGCGAAAACCTAACAAAAAAAAAACTAGAACCGCAAAGCGGCATCTTGGTTTTCGCTTTAACTTGAATAGTAAGAGTACTGGTTTCAACTGCAGACATAACTGATTGATATTAACTTTATTCGAATATTTTTGTTAATTGATCAAATTAAGTCCGATCTTCAAAAACTAAACATCATTAGAACGATCTCTTCACGAACTAGAACTTTTGTTCATATACTTTCTATAAAATATTTCTAGATTGAGAACTATTTTGTGCCGATAAAAATAATCGGTATTATGACCTTGACCTTTGCATATTTTCATCGTTATTTACTATGAGTTTATTTGTATTATTTAAATGCATAAACAGTGAAAAAATGATGAAGATTGAACAAAAATAAAGTCAGGAGCTGCAAAAAAGGAGCAACATATGGATTTACAATTGTTTGATAAAAGGATCAAACTTTGGACTGTGGTCATTTGATCAAATGAAGTCCGATCTTCAAAAACTAAACACCAATAAAAAGATCTCTTCACAGACTAAAACTTTTGTTCATATACTTTCTATTAAATATTTTTAGATTTGGAGCTATTTTATGCCGATATAAATAATAATAATTGGTATATGACCTTGACCTTTGCATATAATGTTGTTGTTTTTTTCTATGATTTTATTTGTTTTATAAAAATGCATAAACAGTGAAATAATGATGAAGATTGAACAAAAAATAAAGTCAGGAGCAGCAAAAAAGAGAAAACATATGGATATAAAATTGTTTGATAAGAGGATCAAACTTTGGACTGTTGTCATTTGAACAAATGAAGTCCGGTCTTCAAAAACTAAACATTAATGGAAAGATCTCCTCACAAACTAAAACTTTTGTTCATATACTTTCTATAAAATATTTTTAGATTTGGAGCTATTTTATGCCGATATAAATAATAATAATTGGTATATGACCTTGACCTTTGCATATTATGCTTGTTTTTTTTCTATGAATTTATTTGTTTTATAAAAATGCATAAACAGTGAAATAATGATGAAGATTGAACAAAAAATAAAGTCAGGAGCTGCAAATAACCTTAAAAGTCATGCTTTTAAAATGTTGATTTTTCGAAAATATTGGTTAAGTTTGACCGCATACTGTGGACAAACCATGCATTTCCCGAATTCGCCACCCCATATATTTTGTGCGTATATGTCTTGCAGATCATATGCAACAAACAAAATTCTCCTATCTCATCTCTGAATAAAATGGGTAGGTTTTTGGTAGACCTACCCTTATTTCACAGTTTTTGCGAGATTCGAACATTCAACCTCCTGTAGCACGAAAGTTTTATATACGCAAATTTTTGAAACCTATCATATTTTATTGGGCTATTTACAAGGAACATTGTGCAAAAACCGCATTTGAATCGGACCTCAAATAATGGAGATATTGCTTATTAAACATTTTCATATAAAACGCCCCCTGGCGGGAAAATCAAAACAAAAATGAAAATTATCTCGACGTTAGGATCATCTTCAAGTACGTGGTTATTACTGATAAAAGTTTCATAGATGTGGCTTTTCTCAACTCGGAGCTATGCCGTTCACAAAAAGGGGAAGAAAAATAAAAAAAAAAAAAAAAAAAAAAAAAAAAAAAAAGAAACAGAACGAGAACAATAGGTTTTCGCACAGCGATGCGAAAACCTAATAAAACAGAAGAAGAACAATAGGTTTTCGCACTGCGAGGTGCGAAAACCTAATAAAACAGAAGAAGAACAATAGGTTTTCGCAAGCGATGCGAAAACCTAATAACTAGAATCGCAATCGCGATATCATCGGTTTTCGCAAAAGCAATTCCATTCAGTTCACGAGTCGCATGATTCGAAAAATATTTCTTCGTTCAATGGCTTGTTTATAATGTTAACAGCGAGCTTTCAAACACTTTTTTCGCTATGTTTAAGAAGACTTTTTACCCAGAAGAAGATTTTTGAGTATTACCTGTCAGTTATGTAGTCGCGATATCATCGGTTTTCATGAAAGCAATTCCATTCAGTTCACGAGTCGCATGATTCGAAAAACATTTCTTCGTTCAATTGCTTTTTGATACTGTTAACAGTGATCTTTCAAACGTTTCTGTCGCAATGTTTAAGCAGACTTTTTACCCAAAAGGGTATTGTTGAGTATTACATGTCAGTTATGAAATCGCGATATCATCAGTTTTCATGAAAGCAATTCCATTCATTTCACGAGTCGCATGATTCGAGAAACATATTTCTTCGTTCAATGGCTTGTTGAATACTGTAAACAGTGATCTTTCAAACATTTTTGTCGCAATGTACAATCAGACTTTTTACCAAGAAGAATACTTTTGAGTATTACTTGTCTGTTATGTAGTCGTAAACTTGAAAACTTTTTTTACGGACTTCGGGTACTGCAATGTTATATGTGTATTTTGCTTTATGATGGAGACAAATGACAATTGTATTCGATAAACAACAATTGCAAACGACAAACAACAGTATAAAATGACACACGACAATGCAATATGCCACTCAACACTATTACGAACAACTGTTGCATTAAATTACTATCATTTTCATAAAATATCGCATTATCTTTTTTGTGTCATTTCAAATTGATGTCACCGAAGAACAGAATGCAAAAAAAAATCGCATAAAAATCAGACTTCATTTTTTTTTTAATTATTAAAAGTGATTTCAAGCTAATCGCCCCCAGGCGGCAAAATGAGAACAAAAACTGATTAAAGTTTTACTACTAGGTACCTAGCAATGCCGCAAATGGTTCAATCAAGTATACAAGTCGCACTAGTCAAACATTCTATTCCTTATATATCACAATTTGAAGCATAAAAACTGATTTACAATTGTTCTAAAGAGGATCAAAACTTGGACTGCCGTATAATGACCAAATCAAGTCCGATCTTCAAAAACTTAACATCACTGGAAAGGGCTCTTTAAGAAATAAATCTTTTGTTAATATACTTTCAATGAAATATTTTTTTGCTTTGGAGCTATTTGGAGCCAAATAAAAACACAATAATCGTAATATGCCATTGAACTTTGCAATTTCTTTTTACCATTTTAATTGTGAGGTCCTTTCAGACATAACAATACATAACTTGTGAAAATATCATGGGGAATGAACAAAAAATAAAGTCAGGAGCGACAAAAACATGTTTTAGAAATTTTAATTTTTCCTAAAATTTAGTGAAGTTTGACCATTTCTAGATGACAAACCATGCATTTCTTAAATTCGCCACCCCATATATTTTGTGCGTTTATGTCCTGCAAATCATTTGCAGCAAACAGAATTCTTCTATCTGATCTCTAACAAAAATGGATAGGTTTTTCGTAGACCTACCCTCATCTGCACAGTTTTTTGCAAGGTTCGAACTTTCAACCTTCCTTTAGTAGCTCAAAAAGTTTTAGCCACTCATCCACTCATACCTAGAAACTATCATACTTTATTAGGCTATGAACAAGGAACACAATGCAACAAACTGCATATGGATCAGACTTCAACATTTTGAATTATAAGTAGAAAAGTGCTTTCATGCTATGCGCCCCCTAGCGGCAAAAGGAGAAACAAAATTGATTAGGTACCTAGCAATGCGGCAAATAGTTCAATTAAATATACAAATCGCACTAGTCGAACATTCTATTTCTTATACATCACATTTTGAAGCATAAAAACTGATTTACAATTATTCCAAAAAAGGATCAAACTTTGGACTACCGTAAAATGACCAAATCAAGTCCGATCTTCAAAATCTAAACATCATTAGAAAAAACTTTTCTAAAACTAAATCTTTTGTTCATATACTTTCTATAAAATATTTTTAGATTTGAAGCTATTTCGTGCCGATAAAAATAACAATAATCGGTATTATGACCTTGACCTTTGCATATTTTCATCGTTATTTACTACGATTTTATTTGTATTATTTAAATGCATAAACAGTGAAAAAATGATGAAGATTGATCTAAAAATAAGGTCAGGAGCTGCAATAAAGAGGAAACATACGGATTTACACTTGTTTGATAAAAGGATCAAACTTTGGACTGTGGTAGTTTGATCAAATGAAGTCCGATCTTCAAAAACTAAACACCAATGGAAAAAACTAAAACTTTTGTTCTTTAAAATATTTTTTGATTTGGAGCTATTTTATGCCGATATAACTAATAATAATAGGTATATGACCTTGACCTTTGCATATTATGGGTGATTTTTTTTCTATGATTTTATTTGTTTTATAAAAATGCATTAACAGTGAAAAAATGATGAAGATTGAACAAAAAATAAAGTCAGGAGCTGCAAATAACCTTAAAAGTCATGCTTTTAAAATGTTGACTTTTCGAAAATATTGGTTATGTTTGACCTCGTACTGTGAACAAACCATGCATTTCTAAAAATCGCCACCCCATATATTTTGTGCGTATATGTCTTGCAAATCATATGAAACAAACAAAATTCTTCTATCTCATCTCTGAATAAAATGGGCACGTTTTTGGTAGACCTACCCTTATTTCACAGTTTTTGCGAGATTCGAACTTTCAACCTCCTGTAGCACGAAAGTTTTATATACGCAAATTTTTGGAACCTATCATATTTTATTGGGCTATTTACAAGGAACATTGTGCAAAAACCGCATTTGAATCGGACCTCAAATAATTGAGATATTGCTTATTAAACATTTTCATATAAAACGCCCCCTGGCGGGAAAATCAAAACAAAGATGAAAATTTTCTCGACGTTAGGATCATCTTCAAATACGTGGTTATTACTGATAAAAGTTTCATAGATGTGGCTTTTCTCACCTCGGAGCTATGCCGTTCACAAAAAAAGGTTAGAAAAATAAAAAAAAAATAAAAAAAAGAAACAGAAGAAGAACAATAGGTTTTCGCACTGCGATGCGAAAACCTAAAAATAAAACAGAAGAAGAACAATAGGTTTTCGCAAGCGATGCGAAAACCTAACTAGAACCGCAAAGCGGCATCTTGGTTTTCGCTTTTAACTTGACAAGTAAGAGTACTGGTTTCAACTGCAGACATAATTGATTGATATTAACTTTATTCGAATATTTTTGTTAATTGATCAAATGACCGATCTTCAAAAACTGAACATCATTAGAACGATCTCTTCACGAACTAAAACTTTTATTCATATACCTTCTTTAATATATTTCTAGATTTGAAGCTATTTTGTGCCGATAAAAATAAAAATAATCGGTATTATGACCTTGACCTTTGCATATTTTCATCGTTTTTTACGATGAGTTTATTTGTATTATTTAAATGCATAAACAGTGAAAACATGATCAAGATTGAACAAAAAATAAAGGCAGGAGCAGCAAGAAAGAGTAAACATACGGATTTACAATTGTTTGATAAAAAGATCAAACTTTGGACTGAAGTAATTTAATCAAATGAAGTCCGATCTTCCAAAACTAAACACCAATTGAAAGATCTCTTGAAAGACTAAAACTTTTGTTCATATACTTTTTATAAAATATTTTTAGATTTGGGGCTATTTTATGCCGATAAAAATAATAATAATTGGTATATGACCTTGACCTTTGCATATATTGGGTGATTTTTTTTCTATGAATTTATTTGTTTTATAAAAATGCATTAACAGTGAAATAATGATGAAGATTGAACAAAAAGTAAAGTCAGGAGCAGCAAAAAAGAGGAAACATATGGATATACAATTGTTTGATAAGAGGATCAAAATTTGGAATGTGGTAATTTGATCAAATGAAGTTCGATCTTCAAAACCTAAACACCAATGGAAAGATCTCTTTACATAGTAAAACTTTTGTTCATATACTTTCTATAAAATATTTTTAGATTTGGAGATATTTTTGCCGATAAAAAAAATAATAATTGGTATATGACCTTGACCTTTGCATATTATGATTGATTTTTTTTCTATGATTTTATTTGTTTTATAAAAATGCATAAACAGTGAAAAAATGATGAAGATTGATCAAAAAATAAAGTCAGGAGCTGCAAAAAAGAGGAAACATACGGATTTACAATTGTTTGATAAAAGGATCAAACTTTGGACTGTGGTAGTTTGATCAAATGAAGTCCAATCTTCAAAAACTAAACACCAATGGAAAGATCTCTTCACAAACTAAAACTTTTGTTCATATACTTTCTATAAAATATTTTTAGATTTGAAGCTATTTTGTGCCGATAAAAATAACAATAATTGGTATATGACCTTGACCTTTGCATATTTTCATCGTTATTTACTGTGAGTTTGTTTGTATTATTTAAATGCATAAACAGTGAAAAAATGATGAAGATTGAACAAAAAATAAAGTTAGGAGCTGCAAAAAAGAGGAAACATACGGATTTACACTTGTTTGATAAAAGGATCAAACTTTGGACTGTGGTAGTTTGATCAAATGAAGTCCGATCTTCAAAAACTAAACACCAATGGAAAGATCTCTTCACGAACTAAAACTTTTGTTCATATACTTTCTATAAAATATTTGTAGATTGAGAGCTATTTTATGCCGATAAAAATAATAATAATTGGTATATGACCTTGACCTTTGCATATCTTCGCCGTTTTTTTTCTATAATTTTATTTGTATAATAAAAATGCATAAACAGTGAAATAATGATGAAGATTGAACAAAAAATAAAGTCAGGAGCTGCAAATAACCTTAAAAGTCATGCTTTTAAAATGTTGATTTTTCGAAAATGTTGGTTAAGTTTGACCGCATACTGTGGACGAACCATGCTTTTCCCGAATTCGCCACCCCATATATTTTGTGCGTATATGTCTTGCAGATCATATGCAACAAACAAAATTCTCCTATCTCATCTCTGAATAAAATGGGTAGGTTTTTGGTAGACCTACCCTTATTTCACAGTTTTTGCGAGACTCGAACTTTCAACCTCCTGTAGCACGAAAGTTTTATATACGCAAATTTTTTGAACCTATCATATTTTATTGGGCTATTTACAAGGAACATTGTGCAAAAACCGCATTTGAATCGGACCTCAAATAATGGAGATATTGCTTATTAAACATTTTCATATAAAACGCCCCCTGGCGGAAAAATCAAAACAAAAATGAAAATTATCTCGACGTTAGGATCATCTTCAAGTACGTGGTTATTACTGATAAAAGTTTCATAGATGTGGCTTTTCTCACCTCGGAGCTATGCCGTTCACAAAAAAGGGGAAGAAAAAAATAAAAAAATAAAAAATAAAAAATAAAAAAAAGAAACAGAAGAAGAACAATAGGTTTTCGCAATGCGATGCGAAAAAAAAAAAAAAAAAAAAAAAAAAAAAAAAGAAACAGAAGAAGAACAATAGGTTTTCGCAATGCGATGCGAAAACCTAAAAAAAAAAAAAAAGAAACAGAAGAAGAACAATAGGTTTTCGCACTGCGATGCGAAAACCTAATAATTCTACTTGAGGCTGAAAGCCCTAATAAAAGTTTGAAGAAAGCCGTTATAACTAAGGCAATGTGCTTATCAGTCCTGGTGTACACCATTGCATCCTAAAATGCACCTCATTCTCTCAAATACGCATCGCAATGCACCTTTCAACACGGGCACCCTTTCCTGCGTAGGAACGTCCGGATCGTGGGTAACCAACCCAATAACCGCCTTCTTCTCTTACGTCAAATTGCTAGATTTTCGTATACAAGCCCTTATCCGAAAAACATGAATATCTGCCATGTTTGTTGACGGAATCACTTGAATTTTTCAGGACATTTTGCACATTGTAGTCTACGGCATTCTTGCAAATTTCAACTTCAAACATCAACTTGTCGATTTTATATGATTTTTTAAATAATTTCTGCTTAAATATGCATGAAATCATAATCACGTGACCAAACAAGTATTCCTTGCAGTATACATCACTTCACTTTTCAGTGTGTTAATGCTGAAGAAATCATAATTTTTGACTCAAAGTTCATGAAACTACAGCGTTTCAATTTCGTTAAAAGTACACTTTTCGCCTTTCTGCCATAACTCAACCAATTCAACCCCGATCTTCAAAAACTTAACATCACTGGAAAGAGCTCTTGAAGAACTAAAACTTTTGTTCATATACTTTCAATGAAATATTTGTAGTTTTGGAGCTCTTTGGGGCCGAATAAAAACACAATAATCGTAATATGACCTTGACCTTTTCATTTATTTTTTAACCTTTTAATCGTGAGGCCCTTTCAAACATAACAATACATAAAATGTGAAAATATCATGAAGAATGAACTAAAAATAAAGTCAGGAGCGACAAAAAACATGTTTATGAAATTTTAATTTTTCCTAAAATTTAGTGAAGTTTGACCGTTTCTAGAGGACAAACCATGCATTTATTAATTTCGCCACCTCATATATTTTTTGCATATATGTCTTGTAAATAATTTGCAGCAAACAGAATTCTTCTATCTGATGTCTAACAAAAATGGATAGGTTTTTCGTAGACCTACCCTCATCTGCACAGTTTTTTGCGAGGTTCGAACTCTCAACCTTCCGTTACTAACTCAAACTTTTCAGTCACTCATACCTTGAATTTATCCTATTTTATTAGGCTATCGACAATGAACATAATGCAACAAACCGCATTTGAATCAGGCTTCAACTTTTTGAGTTATAAGCAAAAGAGTGATTTCAAGCAAAGCGCACCCTAGCGGCAAAATGAGAAACAAAATTGATTAAAATTTTACCATTAGGTACCTAGCAATGCAGCAAACAGTTCAATAAAGTATACAAGTCGCACTAGTCGAACTTTCTATTTCTTATATATCACAATTTTAAGCATAAAATGGTATAACAATTATTCCAAAAAAGGATCAAACTTTGGACTGCCGTAATATGACCAAATCAAGTCCGATCTTCAAAAACTAAACATTAATGAAAAGGGCTCTTCAAGATCTAAAACTTTTGTACATATACTCTCAATGAATTATTTTTAGTTTTTGAGCTACTTGGGGCCGAATAAAAACACAATAATCGTAATATGACCTTGACCTTTTCATTTATTTTTTAACTTTTTAATTGTGATCCCCTTTCAGACATAACAATACATAACTTGTGAAAATATCATGAAGAATGAACTAAAAATAAAGTCAGAAGCGATAAAAAACATGTTTTTGAAACTTTAACTTTTCCTAAAATTTAGTGAAGTTTGACCGTTTCCAGAGGACAAACCATACATTTCTTAAATTCGCCACCCCATATATTTTGTGCGTATATGTTTTGCAAATCATTTGCAGCAAACAGAATTCTTCTATCTGATCTCTAACAAAAATGGATAGGTTTTTCGTAGACCTACCCTCATTTGCACAGTTTTTTGAGAGGTTCGAACTTTCAACCTTCTGTAGGTCAAATACTTTCAGCGACACGTACCCTCGAAACCTATCATATTTTATTTGGCTATCAACAAGGAACAGAATGCAAAAAACCGCATTTGAATCGGACCTCAAATAAGTGAGTTATTAGCCATTAATAAATTTCATGCAAAACGCCCCCTGGCGGGAAAAGTAAGACATAAATGAAAATTTTCTCAACGTTAGGATCATTTTCAAATACGTGGTAATAACTGATAAAATTTTCATACATGTGACTTTTTTCTATCATGGTGATATGCCGTTCACAAAAAAAGGTTAGAAAAATAATAAAAACTAGAACCGCAAGCGGTATCTCGGTTTTCGCTTTTAACCTAATCAACTTGAACACATTATTTCAACTCAGCCACAATTTTCAATATGAAACAGAACGAAAAGGTTTCTGAAGACCTACCCTCATTTGCACAGTTTTTTTTTTTGCGAGGTTCGAACATTCAACCTTCCGTAGCTCAAAAGCTTTCAGCCACACGGACCCTCGAATCCTATCATATGTTATTAGGCTATCAACAGGGAACAGAATGCAAAAAAACCGCATTCGAATCGGACTTCAACTTTTTGAGTTATAAGCAAAAGAATGATTTTAAAAAAAAAGCGCCCCCTAGCGGCAAAATGAGAAAGAAAATTGATTAAAATTTTACTGTTAGGTACCTAGCAAAGCAGCAAATAGTTAAATCAAGTATGCTAGTCGCACAAGTCAAACTTTTTATTCTTATGTATCAGAATTTGAAGCATAAAACCTGATTTACAATTATTCCCAAAAAGGATCAAAATTTGGACTACCGTATAATGACCAAATCAAGTCCGATCTTCAAAAACTAAACATCATTGGAAGGAACTCTTTAAGAACTAAAACTTTTGTTCATATACTCTCAATGAAATAATTTTAGTTTTGGAGCTGTTTGTGGCCGAATAAAAACACAATAATCGTAATATGACCTTGACCTTTTCATTTATTTTTTAACTTTTTAATTGTGATCCCCTTTCAGACATAACAATACATAACTTGTGAAAATATCATGAAGAATTAACAAAAAATACAGTCAGAAGCGATAAAAAACATGTTTTTGAAACTTTAAATTTTCCTAAAATTTAGTGAAGTTTGACCGTTTCCAGAGGACAAACCATACATTTCCTAAATTCCCCACCCCATATATTTTGTGCGTATATGTCTTGCAAATCATTTGCAGCAAACAGAATTCTTCTATCTGATCTCTAACAAAAATGGATAGGTTTTTCGTAGACCTACCCTCATTTGCACAGTTTTTTGCGAGGTTCGAACTTTCAACCTTCTGTAGCTCAAATACTTTCAGCGACACGTACCCTCGAAACCTATCATATTTTATTTGGCTATCAACAAGGAACAGAATGCAAAAAACCGCATTTGAATCGGACCTCAAATAAGTGAGTTATTAGCCATTAATAAATTCCATGCAAAACGCCCCCTGGCGGGAAAAGTAAGGCATAAATGAAAATTTTCTCAACGTTAGGATCATTTTCAAATACGTGCTAATAACTGATTAAAATTTCATACATGTGACTTTTTTCTATCATGGTGATATGCCGTTCACAAAAAAAGGTTAGAAAAATAATAAAAAAAAACTAGAATCGCTAATGCGATATCATCGGTTTTCGCAAAAGCAATTCCATTCAGTTCACGAGTCACATGTTTCGAAAAACATATTTCTTCGTTCAATGGCTTTTTGAATACTGTTGAATACAGTGATCTTTCAAACATTTTTGTCGCAATGTTTAAGCAGACTTTTTACCAAGAAGAATACTTCTAAGTATTACCTGTCTGTAATGTAGTCGCAAACTTGAAAACTTTTTTTACAGACTTCGGGTACTGCAACATTATATGTGTGTGTTGCTTTATGAGGATGACATACGACAATTGTACTCGATAAACAACAATTGCAAACGACAAACAACAGTATAAAATGACACGCGACAATGCGATATGCCACTTAACATTATAACGAACTAATGTTGCATTGAATTACTATCATTTTCATGAAATATCGCATAAATATTTTAGTGTTGTTTCAAATTGATGTCACCAAGGAACAGAATGCAAAAAATTGCATAAAAATCAGACTTTAATCATTTTAGTAATAAAGGGTGATTTCAAGCCAAGCGCCCCCTAGCAGCAAAATGAGAAACAAAATTGAGTAAAATTTTACTATTAGGTACCTAGAAATGCAGCAAATGGTTCAATGAAGCATACAAGTCGCACTAGTCGAACATTCTATTCCTTATATATCACAATTTGAAGCATAAAAACTGATTTACAATTATTCCAAAAAAGGATCAAACTTTGGACTGCCGTAATATGACCAAATCAAGTCCGATCTTCAAAAACTAAACATCACTGGAAAGAGCTCTTAAAGAACTAAAACTTTTGTTCATATACTTTCTATAAAATATTTTTAGATTTGGAGCTATTTTATGCCGATAAAAATAATAATAATTGGTATATGACCTTGACCTTTGCATATTATACTTGATTTTTTTCTATGAATTTATTTGTTTTATAAAAATGCATAAACAGTGAAATAATGATGAAGATTGAACAAAAAATAAAGTCAGGAGCAGCAAAAAAGAGGAAACATATGGATATACAATTGTTTGATAAGAGGATCAAACTTTGGAATGTGGTCATTTGATCAAATGAAGTCCGATCTTCAAAAACTAAACACCAATGGAAAGATCTCTTCACAGCCTAAAACTTTTGTTCATATACTTTCTATAAAATATTTTTAGATTTGGAGCTATTTTATGCCGATATAAATAATACTAATTGGTATATGACCTTGACCTTTGCATATTATGGTAATTTTTTTTCTATGATTTTATTTCTTTTATAAAACTGTATTAACAGTGAAAAAATGATGAAGATTGAATAAAAAATAAAGTCAGGAGCTGCAAATAACCTTAAAAGTCATGCTTTTAAAATGTTGATTTTTCGAAAATATTGGTTATGTTTGACCGCGTACTGTGGACAAACCATGCATTTCTCAAAATCGCCACACCATATATTTTGTGCGTATATGTCTTGCGAATCATATGCAACAAACAAAATTCTCCTATCTCATTCCTGAAAGACGTGGATAAATTTTTCGCAGACCTACCCTCATTTCACAGTTTTTTCGAGATTCGAACATTCAACCTCCTGTAGCACGAAAGTTATATATACGCAAATTTTTGAAAACTATCATATTTTATTAAGTAACTGACAAGGAACGCAATGCAAAAAACCGCATTTCAATCGGACTTCAAATAACAGAGTTATTAGCCCTTAGTCACTTTTACAAAACGCCCCCTAGCGGCAAAATTAAGACAAAAATGAAAATTTTCTCGACGTTAGGATCAAATTCAGATTATAGGACAAAACTGGTAAAAAAATCAGAACAGTGACTGTTTCCTATCTTGTTGATATGCCGTTCACAAAAAAGAGACGGAAAAATAATAATAAAAAAAAAAAAAAAAATAAAACAGAAGAAGAACAATAGGTTTTCGCAAGCGATGCGAAAACCTAACTAGAATCGCAATCAGAATTGCGATATCATCGGTTTTCGCAATTCAATCACTTTTTTAAGCAACAGAAATTGAAACGTATCATATTAGATCGTTTTAGATTTGGGGCTTTTTTGTGCAAATAAAAATGACAATAATTGGTATATGACTTTTTTTATAAAAATCATAAACAGTGAAATAATGATGAAGATTGAACAAAAAATAAAGTCAGGAGCAGCAAAAAAGAGGAAACATATGGATATACAATTGTTTGATAAAATTTGTTCAAATGCATATTTGTTATTATTTT
>CM037784.1:44355359-44405359 GCA_021229015.1 Solen grandis | reverse complement strand
TAGGTCTTTAAAAAAAATAACAAAAAAAGAGGACTTTTTCTGCCAGAGGAAGAAGCCTTATTTTTAAAGCGAATGGGGGCTTCGGGGTTCGGCCCGGAACGTCACCAAATTCTTCCCGTTTTTTTTTTTTTTGGGGGTTTTTTGGGGTGTTGTTTTTTGTTTATTGTCCCACTTGCATCGTTGCAGAGTAATCGTTCGCGTACCATCTAACTTCGGTAATAAAATAATAAATAAATCTTTAATTTTAAATATTTTTGTGCATTTTTTACTGTGAAATTGTGAAGGGGGCCCTACGAGAAAACTTTGAGGGGGGCTTTTGAAATTGGTACCGGTCGGTTCCCACGTTCATTTATTGGGGGTTCGTGTAAAAACGCCGCTTTTTAACTTCCCTTTCCGGGTAAGGGCCCCTTTCCTGTTTGTTTTCAAAAACTGGGGCCTTCACAGTTTGTTTTTAAATGCAAATCTTCGGTTCAGTTTAAGGGGGAAAGAATTTTTTTCGCTTTTTAACTTCGCCCTTTTAAAAATGTTTTGATAAAAATTTTTTTTTTCCAGGTGTGGAACGCATTGTGAGACAGGGGGGAAAACCAAATAGAAAGGCCCGTCCTTTCCTGCAGATGAAATTCATTCGCTTCGGGCGGAAGCCCCAGTGCCCTTTGTTAACCCAAAGTAGCTGAAACGCCGAACCAAACTGTGACCCGAATGACAATGTGCCTGAAACTTCCTCAACGGCCTTTTGAGACTGGAAATTCGGGGGAACAATTAAAAGAACAGTTCGACTTCTAGCACTGGAGAAAGGGGGGTCTGCTGAAAGATGGGAACCAAAATATTGCCCAAAGGGTGATGCTGTCTTTTGCGGGGGTGTGGGGAAAAGTGGTAAATGGAAGTCAAAAAGAGCGGGCTCTTCCTGGGAAAAAAAGCCCTTGAACGGGAAATTAGTTGCTTGCACCAACAATTGCCGTTGTTCCAAAAGTTTTAATAAAAAAACAAGAAGTATCCCAAAATTCTGAGGAAGAGCTTCGGAAAGTTAAAGAAGAAAATGAACGCTTGGGGAAAAAAACAAATAATTTTTGATAGAGAAACTAAATATTTTTCAGAAAAAAGATTTACGGGGACAACTTGATATAAACGTCTCAAAAAAAATTGGCGTTTTGGGAAAGAAAAAAAAGGACGAGTTAAAAAAAAAAAGCGCTTGATTTACGAGAGATGGAACCCGATTAGTAAATTTTAAAAAACCCTTAAAAGAGAAAGAACAAGGCTGAACGTTCGCTGATAAAGTTAAAAAAATTGAAGAAGAAAACGAATGAAAACAAAAAAAAAAAACCTTAAAATTTGGGGTATTTATTTTTGGGGCTTTTTTCTTAACTTTTTAATCTTGTCCCTTTAGGTATTCAAAAATAACTAAACTTTTAAAGTTTATATTAGGTGTTGCTTTGCCTCTCAAAAGGGATTTTTTTTATGATGATTTTGTAATTTGACAATACCTTCATTTTAAGAATTACTTTCAGCTTTGTTTTTTTTTTTTTGGCAATAAAAAGTATGTTCTATTCATGATTCAAAATTTACAGGAATTCTGGGGGGGAGAAATATCCAGCAGGAAAAATTTCAAATCTCGTTGAAGAGAAAGAAAAACAGAAGGATAAAAAATAGAGACGTAGAGGAAAATCAAAAGCTCGGTGAGAAACGTTGTTCGTTTAGAGGAAGCCTTAAGTGATAGAGAAAGGCCCACGTCGCCAAGGTCGGGGACGGGGTTTTTTCCCCCCCAAGGATACCACCCCAAAGCTTTGGAAAAGAAGGGCCCGTTGAGAGATCCCCTCATGCCCTGTCAAGTTCCAGTCGAAATTCTTTCAAAACCGCAGAGAAAGTAAGGGCTTCACAAAAAAGAAGGGATGGCCCTTTGTAGGATAAGTTTGTAAGGAACAGTTGGGTTAAAATTTTATCTGTTCCGTTTTGGAATATTTATTCATATTTTGGAAAGGGTCATCTTGGGGAAAAAAAACACCGACGTTTTCAATTCCGCATTTTTCGGCATGTTTAACTTTTTATAAACAGGCCCTTAACATAATCCCTTTATTATATAATGGTCGCGTTTGTTTTTTTCTTGGGAAATTTATATTATTTTATTTAAAAAATTTGTCAAGATCTGTCTCAAAAAAATAAGAAGTTAATTGTTGTCTTTTGGTCGCACGTCTTTTTGTAAATCTAAAAAATAAAGTCGAAAAGGGGTAAATTTCGAAAATTTTTTTTTTTTTAAAAACAACGGGGAAAGATCTCATATCCGTGCAAAAAATCTATTTTTTTCCCTTCTGTTCAGCTGTCACTTTTATTTCTTTTAGGTTTTGGGGCCCCCCGGGCAGGGGATATTTTCTCATGTTAAAACATTTGATGAAAAAAAATTTGGGGGATACTTTTTTTTAAATTTATTGACATGTATTGGAAAAAAAATAAGTTCTATTTCAGATTCTTTCTCGACTGGTGCGGGGGGTAATTTTCTTATCGTTCACTAAATAAGAAATTTAAATCCCAGTATATTTTTTAGTTGAATTTTGATAAAAAAAAATCAAATTTCCCAACAATACTCATTTTAAAATATTGGCCTTTCAGTTTAATAGTTTTTTGTAATACTCTTTTTGGGTCATTTAATCGTTGATAGTTTTTTTTAGGATTTTCCCTGTCCATTTGATATCTTTAAATTGAAAAAATCCCTCTGAATAAAAAAATTAAATTAAAATAATATCTGTCTTTTCTCTTTATACAACAAGGGCCTATTTTAGGAGAAAACTGTATGTGAGCTTGCAGCTACATAACTGATATCCCGATGTTTAATCCATTAACTATCATCGTTATTAAAATTGTTTTTCTTTTTGGGAACCCAAACTAATCGGCCCTTTATTAAGTATAAAAATCTTATTTTACAATAACAATAATAAATGCACGCATGTTTAGGAAATGTATAATATGTTTCATTTCATTACAGTTTGACGGGAAATAACCTTTTTTTCCCAAAAAAAAAAAAAAAAAAAAAACATTAAAAATTTATATTAAACACATACACACATATATACATACACATACATACGCCATGCATAATACATTACACATACATTGCACACACATGAAACATACCTATTCTCAAATGCAAAAAAAATAGATCTGACATTTTTAATTATTATGCATTAATAATTTGAAGAAATTTTAAAAAACGGGTTAAATATCGGAAGAAAAGTTGAGTATGTCTTCAAACAAGGGGTTTTAAAGGGAATTTTTTAATGAATTTAAAAAAAAAGTATTGTCTGTTTTTTTTCCCTCTGGTAATATAGATCTAAGATAAGAAAATCATTATAGAGAAAATTTAGTAACATTCCCTAATGATGACGTCAAATTGCTTGAAAAAAAAATTTTTATAAATACTATAAGTTAAGGGCCAAAGGGTTTTTAGGGTTTAAATTTTCATACTCTCTAAGGGAAAGGGGCAAGGCAGCCGTATCCATATGGTTTATTGTTTAATAAATGCTTATTTATTGTGAGAAAAAATTTTGCTTCGCAACTGTTTTTAATTTGTAAAAACCCTTTTGTTGTCGCAATTAAATGATATTCAACTGTATTTTACTATTTAAAAAATTTTTTTTTGATAAAAAAAATATTGAGAAAAAATTTAAAGGGAAGACTTTTTTATTCCCCTGTTAGATCTTTGTTAAACCGTTTTTAAATCCCCTTTTAGGGAATAAAATTTTTAAACTAAGCTTGATTCTTTTTTAATTAAAGGGATGGCCCAACCATAGTTAACGAAAATAGGGTATTTTTTAAAAACAATGTTCATTCAATTCAAGTTAATATTTGAAATATCACAGTTTTTTTTATTTTGTAAAAAGAAAAAAATTTCAAACTCTCTATTTCCCTAAATGAAAAAAATAAGGGCAAGTCGAAAATTTAACAAAACAGTATATTGGATTAAAAAAAAATTGTGAACAAATATTTTTAAGAAAAAGGTTATTCGCATAAACATTTGATTTGGTTAACCCAAAAAAAAAAAATTTTTTTCAAGCTCGCGACATGCATTATTTTTAAAAGTGTCAATCACTGTTTTCAGGGGGGGAATAAAGATATAAGGGATAAAAAAAATAACAAAGGAAAAATAGTATTCAACTTGCAACTACATTAAATTTAAAAAGGGAATCATCAATTTATTAGGGGCTCTATGCAAAACAGAATTCCTTATTATATTCAACCCAAAATAGTCTGTTTTTTTAAAAAAGTATACTAAACCCTTTCACTGTAAAACGTATTCAACTAGAAAACTAACGAAAAAATAAACTTTTTTAAAACCCAAATGACCGTTTCACTGAATGGTAATTTATCATGTTTAATACTGTTCATTTTAAACGGGGAAAAAAACCAAAAAGCTGTCGCTGATGCGAATCTAGTTTTCATCTTTTTTTCCCCCCATATTTCTGGCCCGATGAGGAAAAGCTACAGTTATGAAATTATGACCCGTATCTGTACCCGTGGCTTATTTTAAAATATTTTCTTTTTTTTAAATTAAACCACTTGAAAAAAGGGGCTATGTATGAAATCCCATTTTCTTTTAACAGATTCAGATTCCGGGTTTTTTTTTAAAAAAATAAAAAAAAATTTTTTTTTTTTTTCCTTAATGTTCCCCCCAAAAAATTTTTTTGGGGGGATAATTTTTTTCCCAAAAGGGGGGAAATTTTGTTTGGGGCCAGAAAATTTGTTGCTATACGGAAGGGTTTAAGTTCGAACAATACAATGCATTTTTCAGCCAAAAAAAGGCGACAAATGAGAGTAGGTCAAAGAAAAAAGCCCATATACGTTTAAAAAAAAGATTGAGGAATTATGTTTGCTGGAAAAAGAAATTTGGGAAGACATATATGCTTGAAAAATATAGGGGGGCGAAATTTAGGGAAAAGGGACGATTGGGCTTCTTGACGCGGGAAAAAATTCACAAAAAGAAAATGAAAAAAAAAATCAGAAATACGAAAAATTTTCCAATTTTCATGAAATAATCACAGTTTTTTTAATTTTATATTTCCCAAAAGGGACTCGCTATTTCAAATTTTTTAAAAATTGCAAAGATCAAAGGTCTTTTTTTGTTTTATTTTTTTTTTTTTTTTTGGGTTTTAAAATTTCTCAAAAAGAAAAAAAAAATACACACAAAACTTTTAGTCCAAGGAGACCTCTTTTCCAACGAAATTTATGAAGTTTAAAAAAAAATCCGACTTGATTTGAAGTTTTTAAAAGCAGTTCAAACGTTTTAAATTTTTTGTTAACAATTTCAAATCATTTAATTTACAGGGACTTTCTCCCTACCCACACACACACACACACCACAAAACACACACACACACACACACTGTACATACCCCTATCAACAAGGGGGGACATCTTTTTCCCGGGGGCGACTCGCTTCAACTCCGTTTTTTCAAATCATTCAAAAGATCTATGAAGTTTTAAAATACGGAATCACTCAAATATATATTTCTCTATCGAAATATACAAAATAGTCTGAAAATAATCCTCCTTTGTATTTTATTTGTTTGAAATTTTTGGGGAATCCGAGAAAAAGGGCAACAACCGGACCACACGCAGTACATTTCGGGGTGAAATTTGGATTTTTACGCTGCGAAATTTGGGCGCGATATTGCGTTATTTTCCCGCAATCTGCAAACCGTTAGATTTTTAATTTTTAAAAGGGGTGACTAATTTGGGGGTTGAAGGGAAAAAAAAACCCCGGCAGTATGGAGAAATCAAACTGTTTCTTGGTAATTTTCCCCTTTTTGTAAAATAAATTATTTAAAGACCCTTTGATATAAATTCACTTGTCTGTGAGTGTGGGGTTTTTTTAAAATTTAAATAAATTCACAGGGTTTGAAGTTTAGTAATTTTAAAAAAAAATTTTGAAAATAATAGTACTCCATACATACCCAAAAAATATTTTTTCTTTTTATATACGGAATACTAAATTCTACTGAACTTCAAAACCCTGTGATATTTTTTTTTCAATTTAAAAAAACACACTCACAAAACAAGTGAATTTTTATCAAGTCTTTTAAAAAAATTTTTTTACAACAAGAAAATTAAACCAAAAAAAAAAAAGCTGATTTCTCCCCTACGCCTGGGTTTTAGCTCTGTTAGGAAAATTTGTATTTTCATAAAGGACCATTTTCCCTTAACAATTTGATTTTAAATTTTTAAAGCTTAGATTTTGCTCAAAAGTCAAAAATTTAAAAAGACTGTGGGACGGGGGCTTCCCATCCATGAAATTGTAGGTATAGTTATGTTTTTTTTATGGGGGTTTTATTAATAAAGAATCATTTTTTAAAAAACCCGTTTTTTAAAAATTTTAAAAAAAACCACCATTTGTTTCATTTACGTCCACATATTGGATTATATTACGAATTCTAATAAGTGATATATCTGGGTTTACGGAACGATATAACTATATAAGTATTTGTGCATGAAAGGAAATTCCCTTTTTTCTAATTTTCCCTTTCTCTTTTTCTATCTGTATTACAGTCGGATCCCGGTTACCAAACAGCATTACCGGGGCCTACCCTTTATCCAAACCCAAAATTTGAAATACAACCCGTATGTGTTTAGAAGAGAAGAAGGAGGAGGGTTTTTAACATCAAAACCCTTGTCGGTGTCAATCCTTGTGTGTATCAGCTGCTACGCACGACCCAGACGTGTCCCGGCCCTACAAGGTGTAACCTGGCCTGCAGTGTTTTTTCTAAATATGGGCCGCAAAGCGTTCAGCCATTATGGAAAATGGTTCGATTCAAAAATTTCAGGGTGACTCCGAAACAGTCAGGATAAAAAACGTTTTTTTCAAGGCCCCTGTATTTTTCCGAAGGGAATACATCCAAAAGTCAATGGTATGAGTGTTAGATCATATCAAAGGATAACAAAAATCAAATCTGTTTTAGCATTAGTACACTATGAACCCAGCAAAAAATATGAACAATGCCCAAAAAATATAACAATGCAAAAAACTGATAACCCAAAAAGTACTGTCTACAAAAATAAAATTAAGGGAAACTTTGATGAAGTAAATTTTTTTTTTTCTAGTTATAAGTATTTCAAAACACGACAACCATCCCCAAACTTGGTGGATGTTAAGTTGTGCATGTTTTTTTTAGCTGATTAACACTTGTCGCTTGTAAAACCAAAATCCCACGTTGGAACGTTTTAAAAAACGTGAGGCTGATCCTCTGTCCAGAATTTTGCTCTATTAGACCCCTGTTAAATCACATCCACAACTAAAATGCAATCAAACAAAAAATATCTCCACACACAAACTGTTGTACACCCAATTCTCATGAGATTTCCCTGTAAGGTCCATTCTTCCCCCGGAAACTTTTTATGTCAAGATGGAGTTTTTTGCCATACGAATCAAAGTAGTAAGCCCCATTTTTTTTAAAAAACACAGCCACCCAATGTTACCATTTGATCGAAGTGGGTAGTCACAATGTAAGCTTTCACATTTTGTGGGGTAGTTGTGGTAGTTTATCTTTTGCACATTCTCCGAGATTTAAAGGAGCTTGAATTGATAATGTCAAGCGTTTCCCTTTTCCCAACCCTTTTTTTTCGTTCCCCCCATTCCACTTAAAAGCTTCAAATCGTGAATTTGTTCGTACTACATGGGCCTTTTTTTTGCCCCCATCTGATAAGCATCAACTTACTCGGTTTTGAGATCCATATTTGTAGTTAAGCAACCCCGTTTTCCACACTTGATCGAAGTCCATTTTTTTTGCACTGTTCAGAAACATCTCTAACCACTTTTTTTGCGGGTTAACAAACACAGTGGATGTTGAGTCTGACAACAATAAATTATAACAGTTTTCAAAAGGTATATCTGTAGTTAAGCACCCACATGATTGTTCAAACTCTTTTACAATTCGTTCGCCTGTTAAAATTAAGGGGTTCGTCGTACAGCTGTCGGCCATTTGTTTTCCGGATTTGCTCATGGTAAATAATCTTTTATGATTTTCTCGAATCCTTTAAAATCTCGACTCGTTTTCTGCATACACGACACGTCGAGGGGCCCACTTCAAGAGCCCCCAACGAAACTGAAGCCAAACCCGCAAGAACCCTTTTTTTATGGATGCAGATGCCCCCTCTTCTGATCCTTGATCCCCCACAGAATGTACCCCTACATATATTCTTTTAAATGTCAGACCCAGGGCCCGGTTTAAAACCCGAGAGATCCCGGGGCTTGTTAAAAGGGACATGTATGATCTTAACTTTTCTCCTTTTTGGAAAGTTGGGTTTTTCCGTACACGATTTCCCTTAGACAGGTTGAAATGTCGAAAATCGATGGGTTGGTTGCCAAATCTTAGTTTATTTTCTGTATTCCTTACCATCCCAAGAATAAATGGGGTTTGGAAAATTGTTCTTGAAACAATGATCTTCAATCTTCGATCCGGGCCTCCAAAAATTGGTGAAAATTTTCATTTAAGCACGACGAATTGGTTTTTCGTGCCATGTTAGCGATCTCTGTTTTAAAATTTAAGTCCAAACATTGAATCCAGCTTAAATTCATCTTCTTTTTAAACCCTCTTTCCAAACAGGCAGAAACGGGCCCGGGGGTTGTGTTGAGTCGCAATCGTATCTCTACAAAATTTTGGGAAAGAAACTTGTTTTGCAGAAACAGGTCTAAGTACAGACGCTGCACTTTTCCCAAGAACACGACTCGGGTGCAGGGGAACAGATAAGGGAAAGGTTTCACTTGAGTGATCACTCTCTGTTTTGCACTTTTTGAGTGAAACACATTTCCCTATAAATGCTTTTACGGGAAATATTTTAAAAAATTTTTGAGTAAACTTTTTCTTCCCCTTAAAAAAATGGGTTAATGGGACACTATCCCGAGACGGTATTTTGCTTACTTAAAAGGGAAAGATTTTTCCCAGAAAATTTATTTTCAAACCCGAAATAAATCTGTCTTGAATCATTAAAGACCGAAAGTCCCGGGGTGAAAATGGGGGCTTGGGTGTTGAAATAGAAAAATACTTTCCATAATGGTCTTTAAAAGAAAAAAAAAAAAAAAATTTTTAACAAACATTTAAAGCCAAGCGAACTTCGTCAAAACGTTCCCCCGGGGGGCCTTAACGAAGGTTTTTAATTGAATTTTCCCAAAACACCACAGCCAACAGCACAGCCAACCCATAGATTCCCCAATGTGAATTATGTTTTTTCCTGTGGTGAAGGGGTTTTCCATTTAGTTTTTTAATTTTTCTTTGCAAGTACTCGATTTGTATATTATTTTGTAGGGGTCTCAGACATCTCTCCACCCTCGAACCCCTTTTTAAGTTTACGAAATTGGGAAACTTTAAAGAACTGTTCACCCGGGGTTCAGTCTCCTTTGCTTAAATTTTGAGGCGCACTGTTTAAACCAAATGTTTTAAAAACTTGTGTAAAAAGTGATATGTTCTGGGGTCATTAAAAATGGCACGTAATTCTCTGGTTTTGTCGTTCCGGGGAGTGATCACAAATCTGAGATACATAAAGCTTTTCAAAAAGGTTCAGTTTTTTTAAACCTTTCCAGGTTTATAGTATGAATTTTAAATTTTACCTAACGTCAGATATCCCGGTTGCATAGAAGTTTGTAATTCACGTTCCTTTTCCCTTGAATGCTAAACTTTTTTAGGTGTAAAGGGAAAAATCCCCGGCTCGAAAATCGTTTTAAAGATATCTTGAACTTGATGTAAACCCGGGGGGATCCTCTATTGTCTGATAAAATATATTGTTTCCCCCCCCGCTGTGCCCAGGTAAAGAATTTAAAAAAAATTTCAAAAAATTTTTTTTTATTTGCTTCAACTAATATTTCATGATGTTCGCGGGGCCTTTTACACAGTCCCACCATAGTCTTAAAATTAACTTTTTCACTAGCCCTTGTTTTTTCCAAAGGGGGTGCCTTTTACTTTTTCACTTTGCACCCATAGTTTTTTTTGGGTACAATGCCACAAACTTGACAAAAAACGTCCATGTGGTACTCATCTGTCAACTTTTTCAACGACACTTAAAAAATTTTAATGTTATAAATTTTCAAGGCGTAGATGTACATACAACTTTCTACATCATTTTAGTGGTCATGAAAGGACCGTTCCTCAGAAGTGTCTAGCACTCACTCAAATACAAAATCCGCCAGTAATGTCTGCTGGCATTTGTATACGCCAAGTAAAACCCTGATAAATCCGGGTACAATGGTACAGGGGGTAAACTTGGATACAAGTTGACACACTCTTCTTTATTTCCATTTTTTTTTCTCTTTTTTACATCTGTATCGCTTTCATTGCACACCGGAATAACTTACGAAGGAAGTTCATGGTGAAAAATGAAAACATGCACTGCATTGGAAAAAATTTTATAGTCAAGAAAAAAAAAGGTCTGTAGGTCAATTCACTTCAAGTCAAGGCCAAACCTCAAATCATATTGTCATCGAAATCAGGACGATGAAAACGATGTCAACTAGAAGAAAACGAAATGGCTCTTTTAAGGACCAACCCAAATGCTTTTTCCCAAAAAGATCAGCGTGTCTTACTGCCTCCCATACTACTTATATCAGTTTTGATATGCTGCAGATAGGAATCATTAATTCTGGGGCAAATTTAAACTGTCGGATGGTCAAACCTGAATGTCTTAATGAGGGCCACATACATGGCCATGCATATATGTTCAACTGTGTTTCACACCATTATTATAAGGTCGTGCCAAGCCAATTAGGTAAGTACAGGTATTCTTAATCATCTGATTCTATGCAAAATTTGATATTTCAAAAACAAACAAAAAATAATCTTTAATTATCCATCGACCGTCTTGCAGAACAATATTATATTTTTTTCATACTTTTATTGTTTTAATGTAATGAAACTTCAAATGTTAAATGTGGAAAAATGTTGTTTTGTTTTTATTGAATAAAGTAAAAATCTCAAACTTTTTAGTATCTGATTTTATCCAGAATTACCTAATGAAATCAAATTGTTTCAAACAAATCTAAAGCAGACGATTTTCAAATAATAATATGTATTGAGCTAAAAAAAATGAAAAGGTAAACCATTGATGTCAATATGGTGACGTTGACTGTGTCCATGTCTGGTTAAGATTAAGACTTTTCACCTCAACTGTCATGGTTTATTACTTGAAATTTGGGACTTTTATTCACCATCATAAGTTGACTGTACCTGCAAAAACCCAAAATTAAAACGTGTTTCTTGAAAAATTATGGTCTTTTATATACATCGAAAATAACAGACCCACCCATCAAATACAAAAACCCAGCGGGGGGATATTTCTTAAGCGATTTTTATTGTTTGGTTTGGGAGGACTCTCCAACCCCCCTACCCTTTTTTTAAATCTTTGATTTTTTTTACCTTTTTTCTAATCTCACCTTATACCAAAAAAAGGGAAAATCAAACTTACGTGTCCTTTTTATAATTATCTTTTTAAAGTAGACTGTGGACAAGATTATTATTTATTCAGTAAAAAAATAAGATGAGCGCTGCACCGCAGCTCTTGTTGCCTTTTTTGTCGCAATGATTTCAATTTAAAGACATTTGTGTTGAACTAAATTTGTCTGAAAACCCCCATCCAAATGGACAAGTGAACTTTATTTAAGTAGTTTTTTTTTTTTTTTTCATAAAAAAGTGGTTGATTCAATAAAAAACCATGTACTTTTTTATTTGAGACTTTAGAAAACTTCCATCAAATATAAGACTTAAAAAACTTCATAAAAAAATGGCAAAAGAATCATGTTCTCTGTCAAATTCTATAAACTGTTTGCTGTATTTTGTAAAAAAATTTCTTTAAATTTTTGGTCAAATTTTTTTTTGTTGTTTGAATTTTAGATTTTTGTATCGTATTTTAATTTATATGAATTTCATGTGATTTTAAATATCCCCATGAAAAGAAAAGTTTAATCAGAAAGGGAAATAGGGGGCAAGCAACACATTTACCGTGGTGACTTTTTTTCTTTGTTTGCACGTAGAAATCGCAACTGTATTTATAGAGGAAAATATAAATGGAAGAGTTGCGATTACATTTTGGGTTAGCATACTTTTGAGCAAAGATGTGTTTTTTTTTTTTTGAACGACCGGTTTCAAAGAAAGATGAAAGCGGGGTTTAAAATTTGCTTGGGGTGTACGGGCATCGCAAAAAATCCTGTTTTTTAAAAATATACTTTGATAAAAAAAAATGCGACATATCACATTAAAAAACCCCCGTCCCTCTCAGCGCTTTAAATTTTTAAAATTTAAAAAACACGGGAGAATTGGCCAAATACATTTATCTATATAAACTCATTCATTGGTGATTTTTTTCAAAGGATGTTAAAAAAAAAAAAAACGAAGTTGATTATATATTAATTTTTATTCCCCTTTTTTTCTGCCCTTACCCGGTTGTCAAAAACAAAGTTAATAGAAGGGTTTAAGGGCCGAAAAAAAAATAACCCCAATGCATCATCACACATTAACGACAAAACCATTCATAATGAAATAAAAAATTAAAATTATAAAAAAACCAAATCACCCCCACCGTAGCATCAATAAAAATCCACACGGGGCCCTTTACATTGTGTCGAAAAATAAAAACCCTTTGCTCAAAAAATCAAGAGGTAACATGTACTTTTTTCAAAATACCGTTTATTGAAAGCCCCTTTTCCGGTTGGGAGGGGACAAAAGTGCCCTTTTCTAAAAAAAACATGGGAAAAACCCCTTTGTGCATCTTTAAGAGGGTGCGCAACCCAACTCTTTCGGAATCTCTCACAGAATTCCTATTGCTAAAGAAAAGTTTCAGCTACGCAACATTTGGCTGATGTTGCTGTCTATTTTTTTCTGTCGTATTCCCCAAGTAAATTTTCCTTTTTAATATTATTTAGGTTTATCAAACTCAATATTTTTTTATGTCTATTTTTAAAAACGGTAACTTCTTTGCTAATCGAGGCCATGTAAAAAACCGAATCGGCTTGGGGATGCGTCAAAGTGGAGGGTGGAAGAATGTATCGACTTCCAATAACGTATTTTCCCGAATTTGGACACGTATTTTTTATTCACTAATGCAAAATCAACACCATAGTAAAAAGGGTTTAGTATTAACAATTGGTTTCGACACATCCCCAATAAGTTTCTTTTGGTGATGGTGATGATTTGGTGATAAAAAAAATTTATTAGGGAGGATCAAGCGTTTTGAGATTTGTAAAAACGAATTTGTTGGCATATTTAAGGCCGATTCAGGGGCGTTTCTATAACAAAATTTAAACTATATGCTGGCTTTTTTTGGGTTTTGTTTATTTTTATCGTGGTTAAAACGGTTGTCTAATACGACAACGACAAAGTAGATTAAAGGAAACATGAACTTGAACTTCCAATGCGATTAGGGGATACAAGCAATCCAATTTGGAAGGGGTTTTCCCGAAGTTAGGAAGTACTATTATCTGTCAAAAATCATTAGACCCTTTGTGAAAGGTAAAGCTTCAAATGCGCCTTTGAATGATGAAAAAAAAAAATTGTTTGTTAAAGTAGTAAAAAGTGTCAATCCAACTGTAGAGCGCATTCAGGGGCATCCAAAAAATTACTTAATTTAAAAAGTATTTGGGGAAACGTAAAAATACATTGCTAGCTTTCCTATTTTTTTTTTTTAATTAACCCCAACAATTGTAGCGCCCAAGGGAATTTTTATTGATTACGCGACAAATTTAATTAGGCTAATTAACATTAGCTGCGGCAATCCAAACAAAGTTGATTATTCCTTTGGGATTCTGCTACATAATTAATTAAATGTTTTCTGACGGGAACATGTTTGCCATGTTACACCTGGTAGCTTGAGTCGAGCCAAGTCAAAATTCATCATGGTTTTCCCCCCACAGAAGTAAGAAACATTGTCGGCTTAGAAAGATGTTGCGCATGCTTCTCGTATTAAATACAAATAATTTTCTTTTTAATCTTTTTTAAAATTAAATTTTAAGAAATAGCAGCAACCAAAAGTTTTTTTTTTTTTTAAAAAACTTTATTTTCCTCGCATAAAGCAAAGGGGGAAGGTCACCCCCGTTGCTTCGTACAATCAAATGCATTATTTATATCTTTTAATTTTTTTTTTTGAAAATTTTGTATAAAAATATTTATGGGATTAAAACTATGAAAATGCTGAGTGTATGGGTATCCATTTATATTCCCGTAATAGGTACAGCAGGGTCGGGGAACCACCCCACAGTAACCTTACAAAAAAATATTTTTGGGAAATCAATATAATATACAAGCATTTATATTTTATATATTATAAAATTTTATATATATAAACAGGGTTTTTCTTAATGTATGCACATTATCATGTTGATGCTTTTTTTAAAAAAATTTAAATTTTAGCTTAATATAATTTTCTTAACAAAGGCATACAAAATATTAAAAAAACCAATAAAACAAACTAATACATGTGTATAATGATCTACTTGAAAATTCAGTTTTTCATTTACTGTATCTTTTAAGATATCTGCATTTAAATAATGAATTCAAAAGAGCATTATCTTTATGAGAAAGAAAGAAAAGGAAAAAAAAATATTTCACATGCTTTTAAAAAAAGGAGACTTGTTTTTTTAACGTACAGAGTATATAACGGTATTTTTTTCCATGAATAATGTATTTATGATAAAAAAAGATATTTTAATTGCCCATTTTAATTTCTTTCTTTTTTTGTGAAAATTTGTTTAAAACTTGGGGTTTCATAAGGTCTTGAAAATTTCAAGTGATTTCGTTATCAAACATGCCAGTTATAATGTTTGAAAAATGCCTACTTGAAAATGTGAAAAACTTGATCGCATTCTTGAAGATATTTAATTTTCTAGATTAATAGAACGTTAGCTGAAAAATGTCCTTTGCAAAAAAAAAAAAAGAGATTTTTTTTAGTCACTTGATTTTGACGTCGTTGAAATATAAAAATCATTCATTTTAATGGTATTCGCGCTTCAGCGTCATGAGTATTGATGCCAATCCTAAGCATACCTTATTAGGGCTTTCTGCCGCAAGCAGAAAGACCTCTTGTTTTTGTACCGTTTATTATCATTATTTTTATTATTAATATTATTATTCCAAAAGAGGTTGTATTTCAGTACGTTGCTGACGGTCTAGAATCTGAAAATTTTATAGCCCATGTTTGACGCGATGAAATTTCCTATTGTAACAAAATTAGATATTTTTTAAATATACTATCATGTTATAATTAGGAAAAAATGAGGAACCAAGTAAAGCAAAATTGAGATCTATCTTTAAAAAACACAGATAAAAAAAATGAAAGTTATTTATAGCTATTTTTTTTTGATGTACAAGAGATTCTTACATACAATGGCTGCAAACAGGGTAACACATAAAATTTAAAAGCAACAAATACTCTATTATTTAAAATGAAACAAATGGCAAACTGTGTTCTTTTTGTAATTGACAAGAAAACTATTAAACTTTTTTTTGGGATTATTGTAAAGTTAATTTTTTAATACAAAATCAGTAAATAAGATAAAAAAAAAAATGATCCTGGGTCAAAATTGATAGTTTTTTTTGTTATTCTAGAATGGGGGACGATTTACATTGGGCATATTTGTTTTTAGATTTAAAAAAGATATCATTCAGCAATACAAACATATAATGGCATTGTATAGGATATAAAATTTTAAAGTCAGGGGATGTGTGAAGTTATCAATACAAAAAAAAAAAAAAATTTAAAAATGGAAATTTAAAAATATCTGTTTTTATCTAAATACATTATCATGGAAATAATCCGTTAATCTCTGCACGAAAAAAAAGCAAGTCCCTTTTTTAAAAGCATGTGAAATATTCTTTTTTTTCCTTTTCTTTTTTTCTCAAAATTAAAGCTTTTTTTAAATTCATTATTTAAATGCAGATACTTAAAAATACAGTAAATAAAAAACTAATTTTCAAGTAGATCATTCATACACATTTTTTGTTTTTTTTTATCATTGGTTAATTTTTTGTTTCCTTTGTTAAAAAAATTTAAATTTTAAAACAAAAAATTTATTTTCTTAAAAAAAAGCTCAAATGATAATTTGCTACTTTTAAGAAAACCCGTGTATATATTTTTAATTGTTTCAAAAGTATTTTTTTGAAAGGGTTAGCGGGGGTGGTTTCCCCACCCCTGCTGACCTATTACGGGGAAAAATAAACGGGATTACCCATATACTCGATTATTCATGTTATACCCCATAAATATTTTTATACTAAATTGCAAAAATAAAATTAAAAGATATAAAATTATATGCATTGTTTTGTACGGAGCAAGGGGGGTGATTTTTACCCCTTTGCTTCTAGGGAAGGAAAATAAAGTATTAAAAAATAAGAAAACTTTTTGGTTCATCTATTTTTTAAAATTTAATTTTAAAAAGATTAATAATGCAAATTTATTTTACAAAATAAGTACTGCGAACATCTTTACTAAGCCTACAATGATCTTCTTACTAACTGTGGGGGGATACCAGACTGATATTTTTGGCTCGACTCAAGCTAAACCATAAGCTACCAAGGTAACAGGCAAAACATTTCCCTGCAGTAAACATTTAATTAATTTGAGAAATCCAAGGAATAATCAAAACATTGATGTGATTGCCGCAGCTAATTTTAAATTAGTCAAATTTGAATGCGCAGAAATCAATAAATTTCCCTTTGGGGCGCTACAATTGTTCGGGTTAATTAAAAAGAAAAAAAAATAGGAAAAGCTGGGCGAAATGTTTTTTTATTTTCCGCAAGTACTTTTTAAAAATTAAAAGTAATTGATTGGATCCCGCTAAATGCGCTCTACAGTTGTGATTGTTCAGCTTTATACTATCTGTAAATCAATTTATTTTTTTCATAAATTCAATGGCGCTTTTTGAAGCTTACCTTTTTCAAAAAGGCTCTAATGTTTTTTGACAGATATATTACTTCCAACTTGGGGAAACCTTCAGATTTGTGATTGCTTGACCCCGTAATCGCTTTGAAACGCATTTGGGGGTCGGCCCCCCATAAGCGCTACGTGTTTTGGAAGTTCATTTTCATATTCCTTAACTACCTACTTTGTCGTATGTCATATTAGACAACGCTTTTAAAAATCCCGTAAAAAAACAAATACCAAAAAATGCCAAAAATATATTAATAGAAACGCCGCTGAATTGGCCTTATATATCCCAAACAAAATCTTTTTTATACAACATTCAAAGGCTTGTATCCTCCCATAATAATTTTTCTTATCATCTTTACATCCCCAGTCACCTCTAAATTTATTGGCGATGGTCAAACTCAACTTGTAAAATCCTCAACCTTTTCTATATGGTCGACCTGAGGAAAAAGTATTGATTTTGCATATATAAATATGAACTACGTGCCCAAATTCAAAAAAATACGTTTTTGGGAAATGCATGCATATCGACACATTTTCCACCTCTACACATTGACGCATCACCAACCGTTTCTGTTTTTTTCTACACCCGGTCTGATTACGCAAAGAAGTTATCCGATGACAAAAAAAAAATTTTGAGTTTGACAAAACCTCATAAATCTAAAAAGGAAAATTTCTTCGGACATACGACAGCAAAAATAGACAGCACATCATCACCAATATATGTTTAGCTGAAAACTTTCTCTTCAGCAATAGCGAATTTGTCAGAGATATCGAAAAAGATTTTTGGGATTTGCGCATCCTCTTAAAGATGCACAAAGGGGGTGTCTTCTCATGTTTCTTTTTAGAAAAGGGACACTATTGTACCCTCCCCAACCGGAAAAGAGGGGCTTTCAAAAAAGGGTATTTGAAAAAGTAATGTAAAACCTTGATTCTTTGAGCAAGCGGTTTTTTTTTCAACAAAAGACGGGCCCCTCTGAGATTTTGCTGATGCTACGGGGGGTGATTGTGTCGTTTTAATTTTTTTTTTAATTTTTTTTTCATTAATATTAGGTATTGCGTTAATGTTGATGATGATAATTGCTGGTTATTTTTTTTATTCCGAGCCCCTTTAAAACCTTCTATAAATTTTTGCTTCTTTGCTTTGACAACACGGTTGGGCAGAAACAACGGAATAAAATATAAAATCAATTCGTTTTTTTTGTTTTTTTTTAAACATCACTTTGAAAGAAATCACCAGTGAATGAGCTTTAATAGAAAAGATTTTTGGCCCCAAAAGTTCATACCGGGCATTTCTTAACTATAATAATTAAACGCTGAGGGACGGGTTTTTAATGTGTGATGTCGCATTTTTTTCGTTTATCAAGTAATTTTAATAAACGGGGTTTTTTTAGCGATCCATACCCCCCAATGCAAAAAACCCTGCTTTATTTTGCTTTGAAAAGGGCCCGTTCAAAGAAAAATAACACATCTTTTGTCTCAATATGAATCGCAACCTTACTCTTTTATATTTTCCTACATAAGGTACTTTTGCGATCCCTTATCGTGCAAAAAATTAAAAAGTCACCACGGAAAATTTGGTTGCCGCCCCATATTTCCCTTTCTGATTAAGCATTTTCTTTTCTTTGGAATACTTAACATCTCATGAAACTTCATATAAAATATAAAAGATAAAACATCTGAAAATTTTCAAGCAACAAAAAGAATTCTGACCCAAAATTTAAAGACAATTTTTTTAAAAAAAATACAGCAAACCATGTATAGAATTGTGACAAGATGAAAATGTATTTTTCTGCTCATTTTTTCTATAAGTTTTCAAGGGGCTTAGTAAATATTTTATGGAAGTTATTCTAAATCTCAAAAAAAGAAAGTACATTTTTTCCTCAGCTTTTTTTAAAAAAAACAAACAAAATACTTAAGTAAAGTTCCTTGTCCATTTTGGGATGGGCCCCTTTTCAGACAAATTTTGATTCTAACAGCAAAAGTCTTAAAACTTGAAAACATTTCGACAAAAGGGAACAAAAAGATGCGGATGCAAACCTCATCTTTTTTTTTCACTAAAAATAAAAATAATCTTGTCCTACCAGTCTACTTGTAAAAATGAACATGTAAAATGGACACTAAGTTTTGTTTTCCTTTGGGTTTCCCTACCTTTCTCCAAAAAAGAAAAGAAAAAAAAAAACAGCTTTTGGGTGAACAAAATTAAAACCCGTGTTTCAAATAGCTGTCCAATCTTTTTATAAAAATGAAAAAGGGGAGATTATTTTAAAAAAAGGAAAAAAAATCAAAGATAAAATAAGGGGGATTTGGGATTTCCCAGACCTGAGGTTTACCTCCAAGCCAAAACAATAAAAATACAGATTTAAGAATATCCCCTGCGTGTGTGTTTTGAGTGTGTGGGTTTTGTTATTTTCGATGTTTTTCAAGAAGCCCCTTTTTAATTTTGGTTCTTCAGGTACGTCAACTTTGATGGTGAATAAAATCCCAAATTCAAATAATAACCATGACAGTTGAGGGAAAAGTCTTAATCTTAACCAGACTGGACACGTCAACGTCATCATATTGACTCAATGGGTTTTCCTTTTCATTTTTTTTAGCTCATACATTTATTATTTTTAAAATCGTCTGCTTTAGATTTGTTTTAAACAATTTGATTTCATAGGTAATTCGGATAAAATCAGAACTAAAAAGTTTAGATTTTTTCTTTTTTCAATAAAAACAAAACAACATTTTTTTACATTTAAAATTTTAAGTTTTCATTCATTAAAACAATAAAAATGGAAAAAAAAAATAATATTGTTTCAAAGGTCGTGGATAATTAAAGTCAATTTTTTGTTTGTTTTTGAAAATTCAAAAAAATTTTCATAGAATCAATGATTAAGAATACCTTTACTTACCTATTGGGTTTGGACGATTATAATAATGGGGTGAAACACAGTTAACATATATGCATGGGCATGTATGTGGCCCCATTAAGACATTTAGGTTTGACCACCCCACAGTTTAAATTTGCCCCAGAATTTAGATTCCTATCTGCAGCATATCAAAACTGTTAATGTAAGGGGGCAGAAGCCCTGATCTTTTTTGGAAAAAACATTTGGGTTTGGGCCTTAAAAGGCTTTTTTGTTTTCCCTTCTTTAGTTGACAGTTTTCATGTCCTTGATTTCGTACAATATGATTTGAGGTTTCCTTGATTTAGTGAATTGACCTACGACCTTTTTTTTTTTTTGACTAAAAATTTTTTCCAATGCAGTGCATGTTTTATTTTCACCGAAATTTCCCCTTCGTAAGTTATTCCGGCATGCAAGGAAAACGATACAGAAAGGAAAAGGGGAAAAAGAAAAAAAAAAGAGTGGTCAATTGAAACCAAGTTTTCCCCTGTACCATTGTACCCGGATTTATCAGGGGTTTTTCTTTGGGTATACAAATCCAGCAGACATTACTGGCGGATTTTTTTTTTTGAGTGAGGCTAGACACTTTGAGGAAAGGTCCTTTCATGACCACTCAATGATTAAAATTTTATGTACACTACACCTTGACAATATAACATTCAAAAATTTAAGAAGTCATTGAGAAAGTTACGTGGTACCACAGGACGTATTTCAAGTTTGTGGGATTGTGCCAAAAAAATATGGGGGCAAAGTGCAAAGTGAAAACACCACCTTGGGTAAAAATGCTAGTGAGAAAGTTAATTTTTAAGACTAGGTCGACGTGACAAGACCCCGAACATCATAAATATCAGTTAACAAAAAAAAAACAAAATTTTGCAATGTTTTATTCTTACCCGGGCCAGCCATGGGAAACATTTAAAATTTTTTCAGACAATAGAGATCCCTCCTGTTTACATCAATTCAAGATTCATTAACATGTTCGAACCGAGATCTTCCATACACCTATAAAAGTTTAGTCATTCAACGGATGAACGTGAATTACAAACTTTATCAACCGATATCGACTTAGGTACATATACATTCAAACATAAAACCGGACAAGGTTTAGAAATGAACCGTTTTGAAATCGTTGTATCTCAGATTTGTGACTCACTACCGGGAAAGACAAACCAAGAAAATTTTAAAGTGCCATTTTTAATGACTCCCAAAAATTCACTTGTACACAAGTTTTAACACTTGGTAAAACAGTGCGCCTCAAAAATTTTAAAAAAGGAACTGAACCTAGTGAACAGTCTTTCAAGATCCCAATTTCGTAAATTTCAAAGGTTCGAGGTGGGAGAGATGTTTGAGACACCTACAAAATAAATACTAATCAAGGGACTTGCAAACGATAAAAAGCTAAAGGAAACACTTCACCACAGGAAAAAACATAATTCCATTTAATTTTGGGTTTTGGGGTCGTTGGCTGTGCGTGTAATTGGAATCAATTTAAACCCTTTGTTAAGCAATCCGAGGGCGTTTTGACGAATTCGCTTGGGTTTAAATGCTATAAAATATCCAGACATTTATTAAAAATTTTTATGATGTATAAAAAAAAATGTTGTTTTATGTCAAGTGTTATTTTTTTAGACCATTATTGGGAAAAATTTTCATTTCAAAATCCTATAACTTTCACCCCAGGGACAAGTGGTTCAGGAAAAACCCAGTCTTAATGAGTACAAGACAGTTTATTTCAGGTAGAAATCAAGTTCTAGAAACATTCCTTTACAAGTAAGCAAAATCCCGTTCCGATAGGTACATTAAAACCACTTTTTAAATTAAGAAAAAGTTTTCCCCAAAAATGTTAAAATATTTGCAGAAAACATTTTTAGGAAAGTTTTCACTCAAAAAATCAAAAAAAAAGAGTGATCACTCAAGTGAAAACCCTTCCTTATCTGTTCCCCTGCCCAGAGTCGGTTCTTGAAATGTGCAAAGTCTGTACTTAGACCCGTTTTCGCAAAACAAATACTTTCCAAATTTTTTAGAGATCTTTGCATCAACCAACCCCGGCCAGTTTCTGCCTGTTTGGAAAAAGGGGGTAAAAGAAATGATTCAAGGGGGTTTAAAATGTTGGGACTAATTTAAAATCAAGACGCTAACATGCACAAGATACCAATTCGTCGTTTTAAAAGTGAAAATTTTCACCATTTCTGGGGCCAGCGATCGAAGATTGAAGATCACGGTTTAAGAACAATTGCCCAAACGCATCATTTTTGGGCAGGGTGGGGTTTCAGACATAAACTAAGTTTTTGGCAACCCCCCCTCTATTTTGACTTTTTTCAACCTTTTAAAGAATCAGTGTACGAAAGACCCACTTTCCAACAGGAGAAATTTTTAAGTCTACATGTCCCTTACAAGCCAGGGGACTCTCGTTTTAAACCCGGGGTCCATGGGTCTGACATTAACGAATATAGTAGGGGTACATTCGTGGGATAAAGGGATCAAAAGAGGGACATCTCATCCTAAAAAAAAGGGGTTACTTGCGAATCGAGCTTCATTTTCGTGGAGCTCTTGAAGTGCCCTCACGGTCGGTAGCAAAAAAGAGAAAGGATTAAGATTCAGGAAGTCATCACAGATTATTTACCATGAGCAAACCCGGAAAACAACGGGCCCAAAACGCTGTACGACGAACTCTTCAATTTTAACAGGCGACCGATATTTTTAAAAGAGTTTTGAACAAAAATTTTGGTGCATTAAATACAGAATACCCCTTTGAAAACTGTTTAATTGCATTGTTGTAGACCCAAAATCCACTGTGTTTTTTTAAACCCGCAAAATAAGTGGTTTGAGATGTTTCTGAACATGCTAAAAAAAATGGGCTTCGATAAATGATGGGAAAGTGGTATGCTTAACTACAAATAGGTCTCCAAACCGGTAAGTTGATGCTTTTCAGATGTGGCAAATATAAAAGGGCCCGTGTGATACAACAAGATTACACCATTTGAAGCTTTTAAGTGCGAATGGGTGGAACGAATAAAGCAAGGTTGGGAAAATGGAAACGCTTGATCATTCATCAATTCAAGCTCCTTTAAATGCCGGAGAATTGCTAAAGATCAACTACCACAACGTACGCCACAGAATGGGGAAAGCTTACATTGTGACTACCCAAAAATTCGACTCAACATGGTAAACATTGGGTGGCTGTGTTTTTCTACGATAAATCGGCTTACTACTTTGATTCGTATGGACAGACATGGACCTTACACTGGAATCTCATGAGAATTCAGGTGTACAACACTTTGTGTGTGGAGCATATTTTTTGTTTGCTTTGCTTTTTTAAATTGTCGTGGATGTGATTTAACACGGGTGCTAATAGAGCTAAATTCTGGACAGAGGATCACCTCACGTAAATTTTAAAAACGATTCCAACGTGGGATGTTGGTTTTAACAAGACGACAAGTGTGTAATCACTCAAACAAACATGCACAACTTAACATCCACCAGAGTTTGGGGATGGTTGTGCGTGTTTGAAATATTTATAACTAAAACAAAAAAAATCTACTTTCATCAAAGTTTCCCTAATGTTATTTTATGATAGACATGTACTTTTTTTGTTATCAGTATTGTTTGCATTGTTCATATTGTTTGCATTGTTCATATTATTTGCTGTGTTCATAGTGTACTATGCTAAAACAGATTTGATTTTTTGTTATCCTTTGTATATATCTAACACATCATACACATTGACAATTGTGATGTATTCCCTCTCGGAAATAATCAGGGCCTTGAAAAGAACCTTTTTTTATCCTGACTGTTTTCGGAGTCACCCTGCCAATTTTGAATCGAACCATCTTCCATAATAGGCTGAACCTTTGTGGGCCCATATTTAGCAAAAACACTGCAGGCCAGGTATACACCTTGAGGGCGCGGACACGTCTGGAGTCGTGCGTAGCAGCTGATTCTCACAAGGATCTGACACCGACAATGGGTTTATGTTATAAAAAACCCCCTCCTTTTTCCTTCTAAACACATACTGGTTGTATTTCAATGTTAGGTTCGGATAAAGGGTAGGCTCCGGATAATGCATGTTTGGATAACCGGGTATAAACAGAGAGAGAAAAGAGGGGAAGATTAGAGAAAAGGAATTTCTTTCATGCACATAATACTTATATAGTTATAGGGGTTCCCCATGAACCAGTAATATCACTATATTAGAATCTCGTAATATAATCCAGATATGATGGACGTAAATGAAAACAATGGTGGTTTTTATTTTAAAATCTTTATAAAACGCAGGATTATAAAATGATATCTTTTTTAATCAACACCATAAAAACATATACATATACCTACACATTTCATGGATTGGTACGCCTCGTCCGACAGTCTTTTAAATTGTTGACTTATGAGCAAATACTATAGCTAAAATTAATATCAAATTGTTAAGGGAAAAATTTTGGTCATTTATGAAATACAAATTTCCTATATCATGACTAAATATTCAAAGTTAAACGCAATTAACAGTTAATAATTCCAACTACAGTTTTGGGTGCAATATACATCCCCCTACCTTAATCGCTTTACACTCGAGCGAGTTATACCTGACATGTTCATAACTGCGATAGGGCATAATATGCCTCACTATCATATTCGTTTACCTGTCTTTAGAATCAAAACTTAGCACTGGAACATGGAACTTCTAACTGCTATTAAATCACTATTTTTAAACAAATTTGCAAACACTTTTTAAAAGGTTACACTTTCCAACTTTATCATAGTTAAAAAATAGCAAAATTTTAAACATTAAACTGATTTGCAATTGTTCAACAAAGAATTAACGTTTGAACTGCGTAAAAACATCAAATCAAAGTCGGATCTTCATAAACTTCATAAATATCGTTGGTAAGAGGTCTCCTTGGCTAAAAGTTTTGTGTGTATTTTTTTTTTCATTTGAGTAATTTAAGCCAAAAATAAAAAAAAAATGAACAAATATGACCCTTTATCTTTTCATTTTTGCAAAATTTGAAATAGCGAGTACCTTTGAAATATAAAATTACAAAATCTTTTGATTTTTTTCATGAAAATTGGAAAATTTCGTATTTCGATTTTTTTTTTTCATTTCTTTTTGTGAAGTTTTTCCGCGTCAAGAAGTCCCCAAACGTGCCTTTCCCGAATTCGCCACCCTATATATTCAACGCATATAAAGTCTTACAAATCATTTCCAGCAAACATAATTCCTCAATCTTTTCTTTAAAAGTATATGGGCATTTTTTCATAGACCTACTCTCATTTGTCCACTTTATGCATTGTCATTTTTTCGAACATTCAACCTCTCGTATAGCAACAAATTTCTGGGACACGATACTGAGATATCTCCTAATTTTTTGGGTGACATTTAAAGGAACATTATGTAAAAAAACGGAATCTGAATCTGTTATAAGCAAAATAGTGATTTCATACATAGCGCCCTCAAGTGGCTAATTTAGAAAAAGAAAAAATTTTTATAAAAGCCACGGGTACAGATACATGTCTATAATATCAAAACCCTGTAGCTTTCCTCATCTGGCAGAAATATGGGTGGAAGAAAGATGATAACTAGATTCGCATCAGTGACAGCTTTGGGTTTCCGCTTAAATGAACAGTATTAAACATGATCAATTACCATTCAGTGTACGAGTCACTTGGTTTGAAAAGTTTATTTCTTCGTTAGACTTCTAGTTGAATACGTTTTACAGTGAAATGGTTTAGTATACATTTTACCCAACAACTATGTTGTTGAATATAATCAGGAATTCGTGTGCATAGAGTCCCTAATACAATTGATGATTACCTTTCAATAATGTATTGAAAGCTTGAATACTATTTTTCCTTGTTTTTTTTATTATCATTATCTCTTTATTCCCCCACTGAATACAGCTGATGACACTTTTAAGATAATGCATGCGCGAGCTTGAAAATATTTTTTTTTATAGGATTAACCAAATCAAATGTTTATGCGAATAACCTTTATCTTAAAAATATTTGTTCACAATGTTTTTTAATCCAATATACTGTTTTGTTAATACGACTTGCCTTTATATTTCATTTATGAAGTAGAGAGTTTGAAATTTTTCCCTTTTTCACAGATAAAAATAACTGTGATATTTCAAATATTAACTTGAATTGAATGAACATTGTTTAAACAATACACTATGTCGTTAATAGGTTGACCATCACCTTTAAATAAAAAAGAATAAAGCTTAGTTAAAACTTTTATTCATAAATTGTATTTAAATAACGGTTAAAAAAGTTTCTAACATGAGAATAACAACGGGTTTTCCCTTTAAATTTTTCTTCTCAATATTTTTTTTTATCACAAACACTACTTTTTTAAATAGTAAAATACAGTTGACTATCATTTAATTGCGACAACAAAATTTTTTATCCCAAATAAAAGCAGTTGCGAAGCAAATTTTTGCTCACAATAAATTAGCATTTATTAAACAATAAACCAATATGGATACGGCTGCCTTCCCTTTCCATTAGAGAATGAAGATATTAACATAATACTTAGTCATCTAACTTATAGTATTTATAAATCATACCTTACAAGAAATTAGACGCTCATCATTAGGTAATGTTACTAAATTACTCTATAATGATTTTCTTATCTTAGATCTAATTACCAGAGTAAAAGAACAGACAACCATTTTTTGAAGACATACTCAACTTTATCTTCCGATATTTAACCTTTTTTTAAATTACTTCAAATTATCAAATGCATAATAATAACATCGTCAATCTATTTTTTTTTCGCTTCGAGAATAGGTAGTTAAAATGTGTGTGCAATGTATGTGTACATGTATATATGCATGGCGTATGTATGTTATGAAATATATGTGTGCATGTGTTTAATATATTTTGAATGTTTTTTTTTTTTTTTTTTGAAAAATGGTATAACACTGTCAAACTGTAATGAAATGAAACATATATACATTTCCTAAACATGCGTGCATTTTTGTATTGTTATTGTACATACGATTTTATAAATTAAATAAACGGGCCAGCATTAGTTGGTTCCAAAGGAAAAACAATATTTAATAACTGATGAAGTTGAATAGGATTAAACATCGTATATCAGTTTGTAGCTGCAAGCTCACATACAGTTTTTTTCCTAAAATAGGCTTAGTTGTATAAAGAGAATGACAATTCAGAGGGATGTGCACTTTATATATCAAATGGACAGGAATATCCTAAAATAGCTATCAACGATTAAATGACTAAAGAGAGTATTTCAAATTCTATTAAACTGAAGGCCAATATTCAAAATGATGTATTTTTAACTTGATTTTGTTTTATCAACTTCATCATAATAAATATACTGGTATTTAAATTTCTTATTTAGTGAACGATAAGAAAATTACCCCTGCACCAGTCGAGATGACATCTGAATAGAACTTATTTTTTTCCACATACATGTCAATAAATTTAAGAAAGTATCAATTTTTTCCCTTTTATCAAAGTTTATACATGAGAAAGTATCCCCTGCCGGAGGGCCGAAAACCTAATAGAAATAAAAGTGACAGCTGAACAGAAGGAAAACAATAGATTTTTGCACGGATATGAATCTTCCTCTTTTGTTTTAAAAAAAAAAAAAAAGTTTAAATACATTTCGTAATTGTCATAAGATATAATTAAACTTATGTCTTGACATTTGTCAATAACTTATTCTTTAGATCCCTTTTTGTTTTGAAGCTCTCTTCTTTCTCTGTGGGTTGAAATAAATTTCTGAGGAACTCATTTCATGTGGGACTTCACGGGCCCTTTTCACCCAAAAAGCTTTTGGGGTGGTATTTGGGGGGAAAAACTTCCCCCCCCGCCTTGGCGACGTGGCCTTGTTTAAATTCTTAAGGCTTTTCCCCTAAAGGGAAAAACAAACGTTTTCCCCGGCTTTTGATTTTCCTTGGTCTTATTTGACCCTTTTTTTTTCTTTCCTTAAAGGGAATTTGAAATTTTTCCTGGGGGATTTCTTCCAAAATTTTTAAATTTTTGAATATGAAATGAAATCTTTTGTTGACCGAAAAAACAAAACAAAGTAAAAGTAATTTTAAAATAAGGTTATATAGTAAAAATTTACATTAAGAAAATTCCAAAGTATCTAAGAAATATCATTATAGGGGAAAGCAAACCTAATAAAAATGTTTAAAATTTTTGATTATTTTTGAATACCTTAAGGCTTACATTTAGAGAAATTTAAGTTAAAAAAAAAATTGAAAAACCGTAAATTTATTAAATCCCTTTCGTTTTAAGTTCTTCTTTGTCTTTTTTTTGTTTTGCATTTCGTTTTTTTCTTTAATTTTTTTTTAACTTCACAGTAAATTTCAGCTCTTGTTTTTTCCTTCTGTCTTTTTTTTTTTATCTAATCGGTTTTCCCACCCTTTAAAATAGCCTTTTTTTTTAAAACTCGTCTTTTTTTTTTCCAATCCCATTTTTTTGAGAGTTTTTATAATTTGTCCTGTTTAATTTTTTGTGAAAAATATTTTTTCTCATCAAAATTTTTTATTTTTTCAAGCTTTATTTTCTTTTAATTTCCGAAGCTCTTCCCAGATTTGGGGTTACTTTTTTTTGTTTTTTAAAACTTTTGGAACGCGGCAATTTTTTGGGCAATGCGAACTAATTGTTCAAGGGTTTTTTAAATTGGAAGATCCCCCCATTTGCTTCCATTACCCTTCCCCCCACCCCCGCAATCGTTACAGCTCACCTTGTGGGGAATTTTTGGTTTACTCTGCAGCAGGCTTTTCCAGTGCGGTGAAGTTTTTGAAATTTATCCCCTATGTTCCCTCTGATAAAGGGCCCTTTAGGAGTTTTTTGGGGAGCATTGTATTACGTTTTTCATCGTTTGGTTTTGGCGTTCGCTATTTTGGTTACAGGGGAGGGGCCCCCCCAAACGTATTGAATTTCATCGCAGGAAAAGGGCGGCCCTTTTTATTGCGTTACCGTCCCTTTGAGTTCCATATTTAAGAAAAAAAATTTTACAAAACCCCTTTTAAAGGTTTAATGATATTTGCGTAAAATGAAATTATTTTTACTTAAAAAATGAACGTAAGTTAGTAAATTTTACAAAACTAGAGTATTGGGAACAACAGCAGTTTTTTAACAAAAAGGAAGTGAGGACAAGTTACAAGTGGTTGGGTTTTGTTTTTGGTTTTCCCACTGGCAAAAGTCCCTTTTGGTTTTTCTTTTTTTTTTTTATTTTCCTATTTTTTTTTTTTTTATTATTTTTTTTTTTTCCCTTATATTTTGTTAATTTCGGGTTTTCCTTATCAACAAGAAAATTTTTTGGCGTTATTTCAAACCCCAGCTTTTGGATGCAAGAATTTCTATTCTATGACTAAAGACGTCAGTTTGAGTTGGGTGAAAAATTTTCGCGGTTCAGCCATTATTTTTGGGCGATTTTCATAAATTGCACGAATGTGTAGTTAGGCTCTAGTTGTGATCCCGGTGTCCGTTTTCCCTTCGAAAGGCAAAGTTTTATGGCAAACCGTTTGAATTGAGAAAATTTCAAATGCGTATAAATCGCTTCCAGAAGGTGAAAGTGATTTTTTAGTGAAATTAGTCTCTAGGTCTTCTTTTTTTCTAAAAAGATGAACGCTAATTTTACGTACATGACGTATAATGCTAAAAAAACTTTTGTATAAAAACTTAACGTTTTTAAGCCCTGTAGGCTTATTTTTTGTATGATTTGCTTGAAATTTTGTCTGAAGATGCAGTATTAGATTCTATGGAGCCATGTCACTTCCGTTTCCGGAAAATCCCAAAGGTCAAGGTCATATATCAATTATCGGCTTTTTCTTTGGCCTTAAATATCTCAAAAACGGTAAATATTCTATCGAGACACTATGCGTATAATTTGTAGTGCTTGGAAATACCTTTCAGAAGATATTTAGTTTTGATGATCGGGTTGAATCGGTGAGTTATGGCGGAAAAATGAAAATTTGGTAACCCACAGTGTGTTTAACAGTTTATATCTCGAAAACCTTTGATTTTTGAAAATATGATGATGAATATCATTTGTAGAGCAATGTTTGACGTTCTTTATGCTAAAGTTTAATGATTGCCAAAGATTTATGGAGTTATGGGAAAAAAACGAAATTCGTGCATATAGCTTTGGTGATTTTTTCATTCTTCAGGAGGTTTAAGAAGCTTGTATCTCAAAAAGTATTAAAAATATTCCTAAACATAAAGCGTGTGAAATGTAGAGAATTTTCAGACGATTATTTTGGTACCTTAAGTTTGAAATTGATCAAAGTATAAGGAAGTTACATCCAAAATAAGAATTTAAACCCTATTGTAGAATATTCGAAAAATATCCTACTTTCGCTTTCACCTTAATTGAAGCATTTTCGGAAAATATAAGTTCACAGATATGTATTAGTCATATAAATTGCAAAATAAACTTTTTACTAATATCATATTATATTACAAACAATTGACAATAATTTAATGGTGTTTCAATTCTATTCTTTATCAATATAGTATACCCTAGTACATTACAGTACAGTACACAGAGCTACCCAAGATGTAAACAAAATGGTCGCCCTCGTGTAAAAGGGGGTTTGCAGATTAAAACTTTTAAAAATACAATGTTCTACCAATAATTAAACGGATTTACTTGGCATAAACCTTAATTATAACTTGTAAAAGTGAATCAAGCTGGAAATGACATCTAAATCACACTGAAAATCTAAATACAGACATTACAGAAATGGATTACTGTAGCCTACATCAGTACATGGCATGTTTACATCGAGACAGATTGCAAATGTGACACGGAGGTGAAGAGAATATTCCTGGCGTAATGCATTAATTTGGCTAGTTTGCTGGCAGACAAGTCAGTCAACTGTCAAAATTTATGTGATTTGTCAGAGACGCTGCAAATAGCAGATACAAATTGACCCAACCCAAAGACAAAAACAAAGGTAAGAAAAATTAGTAAGCTTGGGCATTACCAAAACCTGAATTCATTTTTTCTTATATATTCTTATATGGTAAGATTCTTTTTTAAATTTGTTTATTTTTGTTTATCAAAAAATAGGACAAGAATGCTGAACAGATGTAGAAAAGATGGTATGTGTAGGCAATTTGAAATAATGTTTAACCCAAAACAGCATTGGTCTTTCTTTTTTACATCTTGTAGGTTTTGATTTTGAACATATTCTGTCACAACCATCAAATTACAGGTCATCTTTACTTAACAAATGTCCAATTATACTGCTAGTTCATTGGTGTTAAAATTTACATGAACTAAGTTTACTCCAAAATGTAACGAAACAGTCAAATCTCTATTGAAATACAGCTCCGTTAAGATTATAATAATAGCAAAGGATTTCAATCATGTACTTGGAGAATATATACACACGCGTGTGTATTTCAGTGCATGTAAACATAGGTCCCAGTAGGGATTATGATATGTTGGCAAATAAAAGCATGTTGCACATCAACAGGCTAGTCGCAAGCGCATGGGGAAAATCCATTATGAAACCATTATGAAGTTGAACTGAGTAAACGGTTAAGACAAATCATTAACCATGATAATTTGAGTTTCAATGTATGAAATATTCATGCGTCCGAGGAGACGCACATAATTTTAATTTTTAAAGTGTGTGTCCTCGAGAGAGATCTGATTTACATGTAACTTAGTGTTTTATATATTTACGCACACATGTACTTGAATTACTGATTTCATTATGGCAAAAATATGTATGCTTAATATTGCAAAAGAAATTAAAAAAAAACAACAATTAGCTGTAAAAAAACAAAAGGAAAAAAAAAAACGACTGGGACTCAAACCTTCAATTTATATATTGTCGGCTTTTGCTGGAACATATTTCCAGCCAGTTATGGTTCGAAATATCTAAGCATGAATTGGGAATTTGCCTTCTGCATAATTATTATCTGTTTTCATTACAGTTTATTAAATACAATATCTCCAGCATCTATTTTCAATACATTTTTATTTAGTTTTAATCGCAATCGTTCTGAGTCTGAAATAAACATGAAAATTGTCACCATAAAGTGTTAAGAGAGAAAATAAATTTTGGACTTTTTTCTCTGTGTAGTAAAAAAGAGGGAAATCTATAAATAAAAAATTTCTTAATATAGCCCCAAACTGTTGTCAAATCCAAAATGTGTGCTTCCTTAGAACAGTTTTGCAAGCAACCCTGTTCTAAAAACCTTAAGATTTTATATTAATTAATATGATACTAGGTTTTTATTGATTTATTTTTGTTTTGAAATGAAAACCCCTGTATACCAGCACAAATGGAAGAGAATCACCCTGTTGGTGGGTTGGTTGGTCAGTCAGTTGGTTGATCAGTCGGTCATGCGGTATTTAAGCAAAATCTTGTCCGGTACTTTCAGCCATTTCACCTGATACTTGGCATAGATATTTATCAGAACAGGGCTACAGATAAGGTTTGAGGTCAATTGGGTATTTACTCATCAATTCTTCAAGGAATTGGGTTTTCACAATTTTAATTGAGTAATGAAAATATGGTTACTCCATCAAAATTAAGTCAATTGCTTTTTTTTTCATCAACTTAATTTTGGAATTGAAATAACAGTACATGTTCTTACTGGTATATATGCCTGCTGTTCTTGTATGCAACAATGTCAATTTAACAATTATCATAAGCAGGATTTATCATTAGCTCCTCAACAATTAAATAAAACAAAAACATTCAATCATATTTGATCTTCCTGATCCAAAGATTTAGCACCTTTAAATATTGAATTAAAACAAATTATTTACTGGTTAACATGGAAATTGGATGCTATCAACTCTATCTCAACTTCCAGATCTCAATTATTGTGACACAAATGCCTGATGTTTGGTTTGCAGTGCTAGGTATCTACTCAGTGTTGTTTTTAAACGTTTACCCGTTTCTTCCTGCCTTATGTAACCATATTTGAAGCAAACAAATAGAAAAGAGCAAACAAATAGAAAAGCGTCAGATGAACAAATAAGACAGACTGGATTTATGTTTTACTTGAATGGAACCCAAAGTAGGAAATTACCGGAAATCGTTTGAAGACTATTTTGCGGATTCGCAAGAAACCAGTCAAACATATACGAGTATTTGTAAACATCACTGGTTTCAAAGAGACAATATGCAAATCAACTTAACTAATTTTAATTGCTTTTTGATACGCAAGAATTTTAAAAGAATTGGGTTTTTATCTATTTTATTTGTGTAATTACGCAAATACGCAGCTTATCTTGACCCCTGACAGAAGAACTAAATGTGCAAGACGCAAATTTCACTTCATTCCCACAAGGATTACGATGTTATTGCCCCTGAATCAACTTGAAATGTCTTGTCCAGTGAATTCCTCTTTCAATTTCAGTCTGATTCATCTAATACTTTGCAAAAAATGTTCTTCATTAGCAGTAGATGCACAAGACGCAAAATTCACTTCGTTCCCACGAGGGTTACGGAGTTATTGCCCCTGATTTGACTTTAAATATCTTGTGATGTGAACTACATTTCTTAACCAACTCGGTTCAAATGTTGTGTGTGAATTGATAATCAGGTGGATAGGTGCATGTCATAAATTTCACTTGAGTTGTTTCAATTATTGCCCTGGTTTCATTTTTGCATTATCTCCCTTTGGTTAATTTTGTTTTTCTTGTCCGGAACATTGCTCAAATATTATACAATGTATTGACTTGAAATTTAAAATGTAACCAGAATCTGATGGCAACTAGGAAAACTGCAGTGTCCAAGTACTGTAACTCTACCTGGTCCCATTTTAAGCTCACCTGAGCACAACGGGCTCAAGGGTGAGCTTTTGTGACGGCCCTTCGTCCGTCGTGCGTCGTCAACAATTTGGCTTGTTAACAATCTAGAGGCCATATTTTTAGGCCAATCTTCATGAAACTTGGTCAGAATGTTTGTCTCCATAAAATCTTGGACAAGTTCGAAATTGGGTCATGTGGGGTCAAAAAGTAGGTCACAAGGTCAAGTCTTATAAAAACTTGTTACGCCACATTTTTAGCCCAATCCTCAGGAAACTTGGTCAGAATGTTTCTCTCCATAAAATCTTGGACAAGTTCGAAATTGGGTCATGTGGGGTCAAAAAGTAGGTCACAAGGTCAAGTCTTATAAAAACCTTGTTAACACTCTAGAGGCCACATTATTGGCCAATCCTCAGGAAACTTGGTCAGAATGTTTCTCTCCATAAAATCTTGGACAAGTTCGAAATTGGGTCATGTGGGGTCAAAAAGTAGGTCACAAGGTCAAGTCTTAAAAAACCTTGTTAACACTCTAGATTGGCCACATAATTTTGGCCTCAAATAAAAATTCATTTCAATGAAACTTGGTCAGAATGTTTCATTTTCTCATAAAATCTTGGACAAGTTCGAATTTTGGCCATGTGGGTCAAAAAGTAGGTCATGAGTTCAAATCTTATAAAACCTTGTTTACACTCCATATGCCACATTTTGGCCATATCTTCATGAAACTTAGTCAGAATGTCTGTTTCCATAAAATCTTGGACAAATTCAAAAGTGGGTCATGTGGGGTCAAAAGTAGGTCAATATGAAAAATCCAACATATGTTGCTCATTTATAATCAGGTGAGCGATTCAGAGCCATCATGGCCCTCTTGTTAATTATCTCCCTTTGTTAAATAGTTTTTTTTTCTTGTCTCAACATTAACTTGAATATTATACATGGTATTTACTTGAAACATAAAATGTAAACAGATGGCGACTAAGAGAAGTGCAATGTCTAAGAACTGTGCCTACACTTTTATACTGCTGTGCCAAATAACCATAACTGATTCTCTATCCACTTTAAAAAATGACTTTATTTACTTATTGATTGCTATCATATATAATCTACTATGTATACAAGTGCTTATCTATGCTCTGCCTGGAGTCTGGCTTCTCCTGTATCAAAGCATTTTGTGGAGGTATTAATCATCCACAGTGCAGACATAGGTGCCGATATCAGTGCTATATTGGCCGATAACTTCTGCCGACTGGGTATATTCTGTAGTTAAAGACAACTAGCATATCATATGACATCATAGACGCTAGATTTGACGTCAGTTTAAAACGTTTGTACGCGCTCTGTAGAATTTATTTTTGAATGGATTTTCTAGTAAATTCACAGAAGGTATAAGTTAGGATTTTGTTGTGCATCCTTACTTTCGTTTCCAAAATATTGAAAGGACCGAGGTTCTGTGGTGAAACCAAGTTTAAAAAAAATGTGACCTCGAAATTAAATTTAGTACAATCTGACTAAAGTACACGATCTTCCTACAGTCTTATGTAGCGTTTATATAGGAGATGACTTTAATCAGAATGAGTATTCCATATGAGATAAAAAGCTGAAATTCACACATATTGTAATTTTAAAGGTTTTCTTCAGATTTTCATAGGCCGGACGTCATTTGACATCATGGGGTTATTATTTGTTTTCATTTCTGGTGCAAGAAAATTCAGTGTGATCCCAATGGTCCAGAACTACAAAAAATTTAGGGCATATATATTAAATATGCTGAATTTTCATATGCAATTATATTCACAACCATATGACTTCAGAATAGACGTTGGATCAAAAAGTTTGTAAGCGATCTGAAACATAAATTGATGAATTTTTTGAAAATTTTCAAAGAATGTATAGGTTACACTCTAGATACCTAATATTTTCTGCGTATTCCGTATTAATAATTTTCAGTTTGATTGAGTTTTAAGCGGTTTGCAGAAAGTCCTATCGTTTGCCGTGCAAACGAAATCTAGTTATTATTTTTTTTTTTTTTTTTTTTTTTTTTTTTTTTTTTTTTTTTTTTTTTTTTTTTTTTTTTTTTTTTTTTTTTTTTTTTTTTTTTTTTTTTTTTTTTTTTTTTTTTTTTTTTTTTTTTTTTTTTTTTTTTTTTTTACATTAATAAATTTTTTTTTTTTTTTTTTTCTTTTCAGTTTGATTGGTTTAGCGGTTTTGCAGAAAGACCTATCGTTTGCGTGCAAAATTAGTTATTATTCTTTTTTCCAACCTTTTCATGTTGTTATTTCATTAAGTTGCTGAAGGTCTAGGACAAAGAAATTCTATCAACAGAACCTGAAGCAATGGCATTTTGGAATATATTATTTTTATCTTCACATGACGTCACATGACGTCAGAACTAAAAATAGCTACTAAAGTTTGTACGCGCTGTACAGCCGTCATTTATGGACGGATTTGCATGGAATTTTCACAGAAGTTATATATTAAGACCTCATTGTGCAGGATTATATAGGTTTGCCAAGATTCGAAAGAACTAAGGTTCTATGGGAATCCAAGATTCGAACCAAGGACGTCAAATTTCAAATACCTATAAAATCGATTCTAGATGAGATAGAAAGTTGATATTTGGCGAGATTATATATCTCTGTGTTTCCTTTGCATTTTGTAAAGATGAACGTCATATGACGTCATATGACGTCATCAGTTGTATAGAATTTCCGATTTCTTGATGTCAATTTACTCATGTTGCAAAGTCATAGACAATGAAAATTTAATGTCCTATGTAGGTAATCATGAACATTTAATTCAATGTTTAAAATTTTCATATGACGTCACATGACGTCAAACTAAAAATAGCTACCAAAGTTTGTACGCGTGTACAGTCGTCATTTGTGACGGATTGGCATGGAATTTTACAGAAGTTATATATTACGACCTCATTGTGCAGGATTATATAGGTTTGCCAAGATTCGAAAGAACTAAGGTTCTATGGCGAATCCAAGATTCGAACCAAGGACGTCAAATTTCAAATCCATATATAAAAACGTTTCTAGATGAGATAGAAAGTTGATATTTGGCGAGATTAACGTCTCTGTGTTTCCTTTGCATTTGTAAAGATGAATGTCATATGACGTCATATGACGTCATCAAGTTGTATAGAATTTCCGATTTCTTGTGTCAATTTACTCATGTTGCAAGGGTTCATAAACAATGGAATTGAAAGTCCTTTGTAGGTGATCATGTAATTTTGATCCAATGTTTAAATTTTCATATGACGTCACATGACGTCAGTAACTAAAAATAGCTACCAAAGTTTGTACGCGCTGTACAGCCGTCATTTATGGACGGATTTGCATGGAATTTTCACAGAAGTTATATATTACGATCTCATTGTGCAGGATTATATAGGTTTGCCAAGATTCGAAAGAACAAGGTTCTATGGCGAATCCAAGATTCGAACCAAGGACGTCAAATTTCAAATAGTATAAAATCGTTTCTAGATGAGATAGAAAGTTGATATTTGGCGAGATTATATCTCTGTGTTTCCTTTGCATTTTGTAAAGATGAACGTCATATGTCGTCATATGACGTCATCAAGTTGTATAGAATTTCCGATTTCTTGATGTCAATTTTACTCATGTTGCAAAGCTTCATAGACAATGAAAATTAAATGTCCTTTGTACTAATCAGGAACATTTAGATTCAATGTTTAAAATTTTCATATGACGTCACATGACGTCAGAACTATAAATAACTACCAAAGTTTTGTCCGCTCTGTACAGCCGTCATTTATTATAGATTGGCATGGAATCTTCACAGAAGTTATTATATTACGACCTCATTGTGCAGGATTTATAGGTTTGCCAAGATTCGAAAGAACTAAGGTTCTTTTGCGAATCCAAGATTCGAACCAAGGACGTCAAACTTTAAATACGTATAAAATCGTTTCTAGATGAGATAGAAATTTGATATTTGGCGAGCTTATACGTCTCTGTGTTCTTCCTTTGTAAAGATGAACGTCATATGACCAAATCATCTGTATGAGAATTTCCGATTCTGAATTGTCAATTTACTCATGTTGCAAAGGTTATAGACAATGTAAAATTTAATGTCCTATGTAGTAATCATAACATTAAGATTTAATGATTTAAAATTGTCATATGACGTCACATGACATCAAAACTTAAAAGTACCAAGTTCATCGCGCTGACAGCCGTCATTATGGAGATTGATGGAATTTTACAGAAGTTATATATTACGACTTCATTGTGCAGGATTATATAGGTTTGCCAAAATTCGAAAAACACCAGGTTTGTCATGGTTTGCAGTGCAGAAAGCCCTATCTTTTGTTCAAAACAAAAGAAGTCTAGTATTATTGGTTGTACGTTTTTTTATATTCTATTTTTTTTTCTCTCTTATATTTGTGTTAATTTCGAGGTGTTGCCATTGAACTCAGAAAAAATGAAAATTTTATGGCATATATTTCAAACCATGAGCTTTCGGATGCATAATTTAATATTCATATACGTCATATAACGTCAGATTCGACGTCACGTGAAAAAGTTTGTACGCGGTCTACAGCCAGTATTTCTGAACCGATTTTCATCAAAATTTCACAGAATGTGTATAGTTAGGCTCTAGTTGTGCATCCGGTGTCCGTGTTTCCAAATTCGAAAATGCAATATGTTCTTATGGCGAATCCAAGATTCAACTAATGACGTCAAATTTCAAATGCGTATAAAATCGCTTCAAGAAAGAACTAGAAAGCTGATATTTTGATGAATATTAGTCTCTAGATTTCTTTACATTCTGAAAAGATGTACGCCATCTGACGTCACATGACGTCATAATGCTTATAAAACTTTTGTATAAAAACTTACGGTTTTTTAAGCCCTGTAGTCTTTATTTTTTGTATGATTTGCTTGAAATTTGTCTGAAGATGCAGTATTAGATTTTATGGAGGCATGTCACTTCCGTTTCCGGAAATCCCAAAGGTCAAGGTCATATATAAATTATCGGGTTTTTCGTTGGCCCTTAAATATCTCAAAACGGTAATTATTCTATCGAGACACTATGCGTATAATTTATAGTGCTTAGAAAGACCTTTCAGATGATATTTAGTTTTTGATGATCGGGGTTGAATCGGTTGAGTTATGGCGGAAAAATGAACATTTGGTAACCCCAGTGTGTTTTAACAGTTTATACCTTGAACATCTTTGATTTTTGAAAATATGATGATGAATATTATTTGTAGAGCAATGTTTGACCGTTCTTTTGATGCTTAAAGTTTAATGATTGGCCAAAGATTCATGGAGTTATGGGGAAAAAACGAATTTTCGTGAATAGCTTTGGTGATTTTTTTCATTCTTCGGAGGTTTAAAAGCTTATATCTCAAAAAGTATTAAAAATATTCCTAAACATAAGCATGTGAAATGTAGAGAATTTTTAGACGATTATTTTGGTACTTAAAGTTTTAAAATTGATTAAGTTATAAGGACGTTACATCAAAAATCGAAAATATACCAAATGTAGAATTTTTGAGAATATCCTACTTTCGCTTTACGTTTAATTGAAGCATTTTCGAAATTATGTAAGTTTTACGTATGTATTAGTCATATAAATTGCAAAAATACATTTTACTTATATCATATTGATATTACTAGCTAAACAAGCTACCTTTTCCGGTAGCCGATTGGATAGAGTGTCCGCCTCGGGAGCGGAAGGTCGTGGGTTCGATCCCCGACCCGACATTACCAAAGTCCTAAAAAAGGAACTGTTATAGTCTCCCTTGCTTGGCGCTCAGCATATAGGGTATTTGCAGGACTGGTTTAGCGCGGTGTCGGATGATGTGACTGGGTGTGGTATCATGCCACATGTTACGGCGTGATTCTGCAGTGTGGTAGTTCTATATCCGCATGAAGTAGAATCGTGACTGGCTGAATTACTGTCGGTGGGACGTTTAAACCCAACAAAACAAACGATCACTATACAGAGGTGTGCACACTGGCGCATGTTGACGTCTTTTGTAAACGTTTATTAAAGTTGCTTAAATAATCATGTTTATAGATAAACATTTACATAAGAATGAGGAGTTCGGAAATATTTTTTGCAAAGGGACACCTAAGGAAGAAAAAGATGCTAAAATAAATACTTAAATACAAGTTTAGTTATTAGGTTTAACGTCTTTTGGAGACAAATGTCTACTTGAGACAAATGTAGTGTTGTCACACTGCACAGTATCACGTTTGTAGACAGTTGGCATGATACCACACCCAGTCACATTATCCGGACACCGGGCCATCAGTCCTGGAACTACCTTATTAAGCTGAGCGCTAACCATGGGAGCTATACCTGTACCTATGTTTACGAGTTTGGTTAAATACAAGAATTGAAATAATTGATATAACGTTTTTAAACAAACTTACAGATCATGTGTTATCTCGATTGATTTGGTATTTCCGGGCCTTGGTATCTTCCGCTGACACCGACTTTTTTAAACGATTAATTTTTAAACATATTTCGTTCTTTCCTTAATGTCAATCAGTTGATATTTTCTGATTTCTCACTAATTCAAACACGATAAATAAATTAAAAAAAACAGCCATCACATAAATTGATTGAAATCTGAAAAAGAAATGAGCCGACGGTAAAAAAATGCGCGAAATTTATGAGTTACATCCATATTTAAAAGCACGTGCACGTGTGTGAAACTTTAACAACACGCTGACGTAACACTTATATGGCGCCATCTTCTAATATAGCAGCATAACGTAGTAATAGTAACTCTAAGTTAGTCAGTGTAAATTAAGTATAGGTTAGTCTTTTTTTTGTAAGCATTAAGTCCATTAAATCAATGTGGCGCGGCAAAGCGCGCGACCTATTTAATGGATTAATGCTTAATAAATATCACTAACCTACTTAGTGTTTGCAATTATGTTTTGAAATTGTGTATATCTATGTAGATCTACGCTCCAAATGAGCATTGAACCAGAAGCCGACTTTGATCTCTTCGGCAAAAAAGTGGTGATTGAAATTGAATAAAAGATGCTGTTTAGAAGGTTCATATATCTGACACTATTTGTTGTGTTTTGGACATTATTCTTTTTATTTTTTTTATTTAAGTAGACCTTGTTTGTAAGTGTGTTTTTTTTCTCTTCTCAATTATTTATATACATTTTTCAATTTGAATTTATTTAATCGGATATTTACTGAATCGCTTTGTTTAGTAAGTAGTTATATATTGCCCATTCTGTGTTAACATGTGTAGACATTGGAATTACACAAGTGTCTTTAAGCGATGACGATACTAATGTTGTTAGAACTTGTGGTCAAACCCTCTTACTATTTTTAAAATCTTCAATGTTGTATACACATAACTTAGGCAATTATACATGTTTAAACTAAACTAAGCGGAAGGACGAGTTCTTTGTTATTTTGGATTAACAGAATCCTGGTGAGTAAATGTTTGTTTCTGTGTATTATTTTTTGTCGATGTTCATGCGTTCACATCAAATCCCTGTAACACGTTACACATGCGTGCTGTAAGGGACATTGGCATCAAATTTTTCCCTCATTAGATAGATCTATTTAAGAGAAATAATTCTGTACATTTAAACATGGAGTCACCGACTACTTTTTGACCTATTAAGGCCAAATAAATGCGTATGAATTTAGCGCACCGGTCGGCTTGAAGTGGGTTTTAAATTTATCAGTTGATTTAGCGGAAAAGTGTTTAGTGACAAGTTGATGCCGATTAAATGAATTAAATGGAGACAAAATTTTGAAAAAATGGAAAGATTTCATTAGACACAAAATAATTTCAAACACTAAGAGAGAATTAAGCAGCTAAGGGAAACCGTCACTCGCTACGCTCATTTGGCTTCTAAACTGTTAAATTTCTTTTAATAAACCACTAACCTTAAGTAATACAGTCGTTTTCATCGTATGTAAAGCATTATTGAAATTTAACTCACGAGGCTACACGGTCGACGATCTATTGCATGGTAGCATTACGGTTTTATTCCGCGACTGTACACGAAAATTAAAAAAAAAGAATTTTGATATGCAGAATTAATAGGTTTAAGTTTAATTGCTTATATTTTGAAAACCTATAAAACTAGATTGAATTTTTGGGGATTTTCAGGACATTTTTTTTTGGTACCTAGAATACTAAACTTGGAATCTCTAGCCCTCACCGCTGGGGGTTCGATTCCGGTAGGGACTTCGGATTTTTATGTGAGGAAGCCTTCAAGCTGGCTTGCGGTAGGTTGGGGGTTATATCCGGTATCTTTGTGTACTCGGGGTTTCTCCACGTAATTAGCTAGACTTTCTCTATATGATTGAAATACTATCACAGCGACGGTAAACCCAATACAACAACAACAACAACAAAAATTTGGTCAAGTTAAAAGAAGCGATATCAAATAAAGATTTATTTATTTTCGACATATGGCTTACTTCACAAAATTCATGCCATGAAGTCCATACGAAAAAAAGAGTTAAAGGGTAGGAAATATAATATATATTCTTTCTACGGTATTAATCTTACATTTCCAAATGTTGCAGAAAGTTTATCATTCGTATCAACGAATGAAATCTAGTTTTTATTATTTCTCTTTTTGAGGGTCAAATTAAAAAGGTTGACAAGTCAGCAGCATGAAATTTGAATAGTTGTCAAAGTGATTTTGTCGCTTTGAATGCAACAATGTTCATCTTCAAATGACGTCATGTGACGTCCGTTATGCTACCAAATTCGGTTCGCTCTCTGCAGCAGTCTTTTTTTGTCCAATTGACGATATTTTCTCCGAAGGGGTACGTTAAAATGTAGATGTGCATATATTCGTAATTTTCAAAAATTTTAATTTTGAAATTTTATGTTAAAATCGAGATTCGAACTTTGGTCATAAGAACATAATTTGTGTTACAAAGATCCCGAGAGTTATAAGAATGAAAATTGAACAGGGATTTGTCTAGAGGTCTTCTTTGTATCCTGACAGCTGATGTCGTATGAGTCATCTGACGTCCCCCCGTAATAAGCAATTTTCATTCGAATTAAGGGTTTTCAGTCTTTGCAGCCTTTATTTTATTACCTATTTGCATTTTATGGGGTTTTTTTTGGCCTTAAATATCTCAAAAACGATAGAATAATCGTCCCTTTGTCTGGTATGGATTACCTGCCCCTGACACTACGTATATTGATGTACGGCAGGGAACCAGACTATATCGTCCTTAACTTCAATCATACAAGGGTTTAGTCTATTTTGTTGCGGCACTGGAGTGATGTCAAGGTCGTTTTCGCACCTTTTTCAAGGTAGGAATTATCAGACTTGTCTGACCGGAAATGATTGATTACTGCTAATCATGTCTGACGGGTGAGTAACAGACATGCGTCTGCAGAAACCCAGGCATAGATCTTGAGTACTTTTTGATGTGAATTTAAATTTAGTCAGCAGAGATTAATCATCTCTCGCCAAAATGACAAGTTCTAGGTGCGAGGTAAGAGGACAAAAAGCCAACGCTGGAGAAAGGAGTACTCAATTTAAAGGAAGTACAATATAAAAAAAATAATTAACTAGATATCTGATATAAGCAGCATCATAACATCGAGAAACACCACAGATACCTGCCAGTTAATGGGGCCCTTGTAAATAATTACCACCATCTCTGTGTTAAAGCGAAACCTTTATAAGGCTGATGAGGAAGTTTTTATTTACAGCTGTGGTTCGTATATGTCAACGTTTATATTTTGCAAAAGTCCCGAGCACCATGGGAAATTAAATAACATATGCTTTTGCGTACTGAATTTCTAGTAAATGATTTTCAGTTGCCTATGACGTGTCTAAGGTCAAACTTGACGTCGTCAAAAAGGGGTTTTGTACGCGGTCTATAGCTATTACTTCTTGACCGAATTTTCATAAAAAATTTACAGAATGTATATGTTAGTTCTAGTGTGCACCTGATATCATTTTTTTTTTTCAAATTCAAAAAGGGCAAAGGTTCTATGGCGAATCCAAGATTTGAACCATTGACGTAAAATTTAAAAAATGCTTAAGAGAGTTAGAGAGCTGGGTTTTGAAAAGAATATGTCTTCATGTCTGTTTTACATTCTAATAAACGATCGTCATTTGACGTTTTTTGACGTCATTAGGTGATTAGTAGTTCTAGTTTTTACGTGTTAACTTATATATGGGGTAAACGTCCCAGGACCATGTAAATTGATTAGTATATGCTTCAGATACTCCCTTTTAACTTTCAAGACTTTCATATCCCTTTTGACGTCATATGACGTTCGAACTTGACGTTGTTACGCTTAGTTGTTGCTCCCGATATCCGTTTTTCCAAATTCGAAAAGGCAAAGGTTTTTATCGCGAATTGATTCGAACCAATGGCGTCAAATTTCAAATGCGTAAAAAATCGTTTCCCAGGAGAGAAAAAAAAATGGACAGAATATAAGTCGATAAGTGAATTTAACTTTTCGCGGAAAGATGAACGTCATTTGACGTCAATTAACGTCAAAAGTTCTAAACGAATTTCTTATTTCTATGTGTTAATTGTTATAGGTTGAAAAAGTCCCAGGATGATGACAATTTAATGGCATACTACTCTCTCCTGACTTTTCTATTTCAATGATGTTCGTTTGCCTTTGATGTCATATAACGTCAAACTTGACGTGTCTACGAAAATTTGTACGCGGTCTGTAACCATTTTTTCTTCGCGAATATAAGTTTTTGGCGTCTTCGTTACATTTTGTATGGATGAACTTCATTTGATGACATATAATGTCATAATGTCAAAAGAATGTCTTATTTACGCGTGAAAAATTTTTTTTTGGCAATGGTCCAAGGGCCATGACAATTGTCACAAAATAATTTTTACGTGGCCCGAAAATAAGCGTAGATTTAGAGTACGTTGTATTTGTCACGTAGGCCAAGAGGATCTGTGTTTTGCAGATTCTGGTTATATAAGGTTTATCACAGGGTTTTTTTTATAACCTTTTGTTCAGATGATATATGATTAGGGTTTTAAATGTTATATCTACTGTTTTGCTAAGTTTTAAGTGTATTAAGGAAATGTTTCAGTCTTGGAAGTTTAAACCTATAGTTTCTTTTCAGTATACCTCAGTGTTGTCAGTGTTTTTTTGGAATGCACGAGATTCAGCGTTTACAATTGATTGTTACGATTCACGTGATATTTGTTTTTTAAGAGTAAAAACATGGGGTTTTAGTATATAAGTTGATTTGTATGGGGGCCTCATGGTCAGATTCGGTGGGAGCTCGGAAGATACCTAGTCCAGTCTAGATATGAAACTTAGATTTTTTTAAAATTTTTAAATACTTTTGTTTGATTTATTGTATTGTTTTTCTCAGGGAAACACGGGGTCAATCGTATTTAATTTTCGATAGTTTTGGTTCTATAGGCCGAGAATCTAAATATATAATTCTGCATTATTTTGTATATTTGATGTAAATTTTTAGAATAATTTTTGTTAGTTTTTAGGTATGTCCTTAATTTTTTATATATTACCTGAATATACATGGAAGCATTTATCAACGTATTGTTTTGTAATTAAGAAATGTCGATTGTATGGAATATCTGATTGGTATATAATTGCCAACAAGGGCAGGTTCTTGCGTAAATGCACTGATGTAAAACATAATCTTTTTTATGGTTAAATGTAGAGTAATACCAGAGATTTGTTATTTGGTATGAAAATAGTATTATGAAGTGTCTGAACTTTTATTTGGTGTTATAAGTAAATTAGAGCTATTTATTGTTTGTAGCCGTATTTAGTTAGGACATGGTGCCTATGTAATCTGGATTGTCACAGTCGATACGGGACCCATTTGGTTGACTACGTCGCAAGGACGGGTGGATCTACATATGCGTCATATGGACGACAGGGTGTCTATGGTGGACTAAGTAGATCACATTTACTGAGGGACAGCGACGACAGGATGTCGGTCCAGTATTTATCGATAAGAACACGTGATATAGTTTATTGTGTACTGTGCATTTAGGAATCATTTCTGTGAGTGTGGCACATTGAAGTGCGTTCATAGCAATAAGCCATTGTGTATTTTAATATGCGGGCTTAGAGTGAAAACAGAACAATCAGTGCAGTTATTATTTTACCAAAAGATAAATAGACAGTTAGCCGGCAGTTTTTTTTTTTCCATATTCTTTAATTTTTATATTAATATAATTTTAAAGAAAAGTTGTTTGGTATTTATTTTATCTTAGAGAGTTGTCAGCCCTTGATTATTTTGTCACAATAATGTAAGGGCATAAACTTCAGATACTTCATTTTCCATTTTATTGATTTTCGTATGCCTATGTCGTATCTCATATGACGTCAAATATAAAATCTACAAAACTTTGTGTGCGATCTACAGCGATTATTTCTGGGCGGATTTCCATTTTATTTCATAGTATGCGTACGTTATGTTTCTAGTTTAGCATCACGGTGTTCATTTTTCCAAATTCGGAAAGGCAAAGATTCTATTCGAACCACTGACGTTTTAATATCGCTCCCAGATGAGGTAGAAATTTGGCCTGAACCCTGAGACATTTTTATTGATACATACCTGTTTTTAAGCCGTGTCGAATTTATTTTTGTTTGATTTGCATACAATTTAAATGAAGGTACAGCATTAGATCCTAATGCACAATGTCACTTCCGTTTCCAGAAGAAAGCAACGGTCAAGGTTATATTTTAATTATCGTTTTTTTTTCTTTGGCCTTAAATATCTCTTAAGACGATATATCGAGCAACTTTGAATAAAAGTTGTAGTGTTTTGAAAAACCTTTCAGCTTTTGATAATCGGGGTTGAATCAATTGAGTTGTGACTGAAAAAAAAAAAAAAAAAAAAATTCAGTGCCTTTAACAATTTATATCAAAAGCATTTTGATTTTGGAAAATATGAATATGAATATTATTTGTAGAGCAATGTTTTATCGTTCTTTTGACGCTTTAAGTTTTACGATTGACCCAAGAACCTTGAGTAATGAAAATAACGAAATTTGTGTATGTTATATTGATGTTAAGTCAAATAAATTGTACGCAGTCTACAGCCATTATTTCTGGACATATTTTCATCAATTTTCACAGAATGATATGTTGCGCTCTAGGTGTGCATCCCCGTTTCCGATTTTCAAAATTCGAAAAGGCAATGATTCTATGGCGAATAAAATATTCGAATTTCAAATGCGAATGAAATCGCTTTCAGATGATCTAGTTAGCTGATATTTTAAAAGAATTAAAGTCTCCAATCTTCTTTGATATCTGAGAAGATGAACGTCATATGTCGTCATATGACATCATACTGCAAAAATAAATCTTATTAAATCTAAACAGGTTTTAAGCCCTGTAGGCTTATTTTTTGTACGATTTGCATGACTTTTGACTGAAGTGCAGCATTATTCTATGGAGCTTTGTAACTTCCGTTTCCGGAAAATTGCAAAGATCAAGGTCATATATCAATTATCGTTTTTTTTATCAGCTTTAACTATCTCAAAAACGGCAAAAATTCTATCGCGACATTACGGGTAAAATTTATAGTGCTTTGAAAGACCTTTCAGATGATATCGGGGTTGCCTCAGTGCGTTTAAGAGTTTATATCTCGAAAACCTTTTAATTTCGAAAATATGATTATAAATACTATTTGAAGAGCAAAGTTTGGCCGTTCTTTTGACGTTTTTAGTTTCACGATTGGCCTTAGAATCATGGAGTAATGGCAAAGAAAATTCGTGTATAAAATTTTAGTCATTTTTGCAGTTTTCTCGAGGTTTAACAGCTTGTATTGCAAAAACTATTGAAGATATGCCAAAATATAATGCAAGTAAAATGTAGGTAACTTTTAGACGATTATTTTGGTACCTAAACTTTTGAAATTGGTTAAAGTATAAGGAAGTTTCGTCAAAAATAAAAAAAATAGCGATTTTGCGGGTATTTCAAGGTTTAATAGCTTACATCTTGATAGTCAATAGAGATAAGTCGAAACACTAAGCAAATGAATTCCAAGGCTTTTATTTTAGTATTTTGATATTGGTTAAAGTATGAGGAAGCTACGCCGTTGTCTCAAGGTTTAACAGCTTATATCTTGAAAGGGAGTATATAAGTTGACCAAAGGTTGCCTAGAAATTTCATAGTGTATTTTTATCATTATTGACAGGTTGAATTATAATTTCATGAGAGCTTTTTTAGAATAAACCATGTAGATAAGAAATTGATATCCTTCTTTCACTTTCAGCTTATTTTAAGCATTTTCGGAAAATATATACTACCACTTTTACTAATTTTTTTAAGTATTTTTTCTCCTTTTGAGGTTCAAATTAAAATATGTTGCCGATGCGCCAGACGCATGAAATTTTATCAGTAGGCAGAGTGTCTTTAACTCTTTTAAATGCAATAATTTCCATCTTCATATGACATTATGTGACGTCACGGTTGAAAAAAAAAGCTACTAAATTTGGTTCGCGCTTTGCAAGCGGTCTGTTCTGGTCAGATTAACTTGATATTTTCAAAGAAAGTGTAAGTTATGATCTTAAATGTGCACCTCTGCCTTAAACTATCTGAATTAAAAAAGCATCGGATTTTATAACGAAACAGAATTAGGGTGCACATGTCTCCAGAAGTCTCCTTTGTATTCTATTACGTCTGACGGCATATGACGTCATGTGACGTCATAAGGCCAAAAACACGTTTATTAAAATTAAACGGTTTTTAAGGCCTGTAGGTCTTATTTTTTTGTTTAATTTGCATGATTTTTTTCTGAAGGTGCAACATTGTTTTACGTTGCAATGTTACTTCCGTTCACGGCTTTTAGTTCTTAAAGTGATATCAGAATAAGAATAGTTTTTTAATTATTTTGCCATATCCTCCAGTTTTAACGGCTTATTTCGCTAAGTTCATGTAAGATAAGCCAATGTAAAAGAAATTGAAAGGTAGGGACTTTGATTTTCTAAGTTTTTAAGTTCGACAAAGGTAGCAGAAAGTCCTATCATTCGTATCAACGAATGAAACCTAGTTAGGACTTTCTACCACAGCAGAGAGACCTATTGTTTTTTATGTTGTTTTTTTTTTTCTTTTAATTATCATTCTACTTTTTTCTACCTTTTGAAGTTCAAATTAAAACAGATTGCCAATGAGCAAGCAGCATGAAGATATCTTTCCAGTGATATTTAGTTTTTGAAGATCGGTTTTGATTTGGTAATTTTGCGACAGTCCCAAATTTTGATCCCTTTTTGAACAGTTGTAAATCAGACAGTGCAAATGAGAGTAGGTCTCCGAAAAACCTGTCCTTTTTTGTTTGAGATTAGATAGAAGATTGCTGTTTGCTGTTTTCCACAGGATGCAGTCAAACTTCATTAATATTTTGAAGAAAAAAAAGGACCAGTCTCTATAGGCCTGTTTTTTTGGCCACTACAGACTTTTTTTTTTTCAAACTTTGCCAATTTATGCCACTATGTATATGCATTAAAAATATATTTCTAAACAGTAAAGTGCCGTAGGCTAGTTTATGAGTAAAGTGGGTGGGGTAATTTTACATTGTTGAGGGTCCTCATATAAATGGCGCTAATTTTATTGCAAGTTTAAAATTACGAACTAATAATTATAGTGCACTTTTTAAACATGTATAGAGATAAGAGATGATGCAAATATTTTTTTTTTTATCTTTTTTATATGTTAGCAATATTTTCGCGTACGAGTCATACCTTAATTTTCACTTTTTTATTTTCCGAATTTGCGAAAAAAACACACAGCATTTCTTTATTTTTCAACCATTCAATAGATGTTTTGCATTTATATAGTAGACACAATTGTTATTGAAGAATAATGAGGATTTTTTTCTACGAAAAGTATCTCCCAGAGTTATCTGCCACTGAAATCTGTTTATTTTTCCCAGTTTTCAATATCAACAAATATTCTCCATATAAATACATATACGGCATTATTCTATTGAGATAATTAACAATTATACATAGTTATTTTGTATATACACCAATATTTTGATACATTGTATTATTTGAATCACTTTATTCTATCGTGTGCATTGTGTTAAAACCATTTTAAAGGCATACGCTCATTATCGTTTTTTACATATTAAACAAAGAAGGAAAATGAAAACAAGCCATGATAATTTTCTTTAACTTTGCATGATTAAAAAGAAATACACTATAAAAAAATTTATATGATAAAAGTGGGGTCACCATAAATTAATATTTTTGAGGTATATTAACATGAAAATGAGTTTTAGCTCTTTTCTGTCATATTCAAGTTACAAACAATTCTATCCAAAAGATTTTTCACAATGTATCAGCAAAATGAACATACTGCTTTTTTTTTCTTGAAAAAAAGAAGAAGAGTATTTCTATATATTCATGTATGCGAATATAGTATAAAATCTATTGCATAGAATTTGTAAACCTTTACACAGTGATAGGGAATATAGTTCCAAACATCGAGTTGAAATTAAATGCGG
>CM037784.1:44339970-44355259 GCA_021229015.1 Solen grandis | reverse complement strand
CTTTGAAATAAATGGGGAAAAGAAAAACTGTCTGATAATTAAATTTATTTGGGGTTAACAGGAAAACAAATTTGTTTTTTTTATTTTACAAAAGCTTTATTGAGATGTGAACTTGTTAACATAAGTATATATTTAAGTACATAAATAGAAAACTAGTGCCAAGCCTTGAAGGGAATTTTAAAATGAAAAAAGACACACAATACGTTAAAATATTGAAACAAAGGCCTAATATACATATTTAGAGGACACAAAAAAAGTTTCAAAGTAAGAAGGTGAGAAAAATGTGCAGCCAGACCAGGACTAAAACCAGGACCACTTACAAAGTTTCAAACTGATAGCAGTTACAGATTCCTTGCCAATTTGGAATTCATTGCAGGATTTACAGAGATCAAATTAATAATGTTCCTGATAACAAACAAACAAAATTGGAGATACATGTACTATAACAATCCTTGTTTGGTGCAAAACCAATTGAAAAAAATGTGCAGCCAGACCAAGATTTCAGCCTTGGACCCCTTGTTTAAGGGTATTTGTTCTCCTGGCTAAATTATTGGACTGCTTACAACTGTCTCTGACTGATACAGTGTTGCTATCGTATCAGTTGTCAAAAAAATACGATTGATATACAATTGAAATACGAACGATATACAAAATGCGATATACAATCTGCAATATGCGATGTATGATAGCATGTTTGATTTACCTTAACGATTTGATACGATATGATGCGATGCGTTTATAATCTGATACCATACGACCCACGATCTGCAATTTACGTTTACGATATACGATATACGGTAAGCATGGTTTACATGACATTTTTATATCTGCAAGCTTGATTTGACGGTCCCCCTGAAAAAGCAACAGAATCTGTGATTTCCATCAAGACCACTGTTAACGGTGTTAATTAACACAATATCTTTTTAGCTCACCTGAGCACTTGTGCTTGGGTGAGCTTTTGTGATCGCCTTTTGTCCGTCGTCAACAACAATTGCTTGTGAACACTCTAGAGGCCACAAATTTGGCCCAATCTTCATTAAATCTTAATCAGGATGTTTGTCTACATGATATCTCAGATGAGTTCGAAATTGGGTAATGTGGGGTCAAAAACTAGGTCACTAGGTCAAATCCTTGAAAAACCTTGTGAACACTCTAGAGGCCACAGTTTTAGCCCAATCTTCATAAAATTTGGTCAGGATATTTGTCTACATGATAGCTCAGATGAGTTCGATATTGGGTCATGTGGGGTCAAAAACTAGGTCACCAGGTCAGATCTTAGAAAAACCTTATGAACACTCTAGAGGCCGAAGTTTTGGCCCAATCTTCATGAAAATTGGTCAGGATGTTTGTCTACATGATATCTCAGATGAGTTCGAAATTGGGTAATGTGGGGTCAAAAACTAGGTCACTAGGTCAAATCCTTGAAAAACCTTGTGAACACTCTAGAGGCCACAGTTTTAGCCCAATCTTCATAAAATTTGGTCGGATTTTTGGGTTCTACATGATAGCTCAGATGAGTTCGATATTGGGTCATGTGGGGGTCAAAAACAAAGGTCACCAGGTCAGATCTTAGAAAAACCTTATGAACACTCTAGAGGCCGAAGTTTTGGCCCAATCTTCATGAAATTTGGTCAGGATGTTTGTCTATATGATATCTCAGATGAGTTCGAATTGGGGTCATGTGGGGTCAAAAACTAGGTCCAAGGTCAATCTTAAAAAAAACCTTGTGAACACTCTACAGGCCACAGTTTGGCCCAATCCTCATAAAACTTGGTCAGGATGTTTTGTCTACATGATATCTCGGATGAGTTCGAAATTGGGTCATTGTGGGGTCAAAAACTAGGTCACTAGGCCCAAATCTTAGAAAAACCCTTTGTGAACACTCTACAGGCCATAGTTTGGCCCAATCTTCATAAAATTTGGTCAGGATTTTTGTCTACATGATATCTCAGATGATTCGAAATTGGGTCACTTTGGGGTCAATAACTAGGTCACCGGGTCAGATCTTAGAAAAACCTTGCAAACATTCTAGAGGCCACATTTTTAAACCCAATCTTCATGAAAAAAATGGTCAGGGTGTTTGTCTACATGATATCTTGGATGAGTTCAAAAATGGTTCAATGTGGGTCAAAAACTAGGTCACCAGGTCAAATCTTAGAAAAAACCTGTGAACACCCTACAGGCCACAGTTTTGGCCTAATCTTCATAAATTTTGGTCAGGAGTTTTCTACATGATATCTTGCATGAGTTTGAAATTGGGTCATGGGGGATCAAAAACTAGGTCACCAGGTCAATCTAAGAAAAACCTTGTGAACTCTCTAGAGGCCACAGTTTTAGCCCAATCTTCAATAGATTTGGTCAGGATGTTTGTCTAATTGAATATTGTTTGAGTTTGAAATGAGTCACATGAGGTCAAAAACTAGGTCACCAGGTCAAATCTAAAAAAAACCCTTTTGTGAACACTCTAGAGGCCTACATTTTTGTCCCAGTCTTCATTTAAACTTAATATGAAGGGATGACTGCATGAATTCCCAGTTGAGTGCAAATTCAGGTAGGATCAAATGTAGGCCACTTAGTCAAATTTTAGAAAAACACTTTAGATGCCAGTTTTTTTGTCTTTTTTGCCTAACACAGCCATCTTAATCAGGTGAGCGACACAGGGCCATCTTGGCCCTCTTGTTTAAACATGGACTGATCAAAAAGTTATAGGTGGTGATTCTTTTTATCTATAAACAGTTTTCAATATGCATAAAGTACGGTTTTATAATTCATCCCTCATATTTTTTATCACAGGGCAGTCTTTCAGCGCTCTCAGCGCTTTGATTAAAATTACTCCATCAAGACGTTTGCCTTTGTGAATTATGTGGCCATTGCACAAAAGAAAAAATGTTAGCTCAAATCGGGAACTTGGAGGTTAAGTGTGAAAAATAGGATGTTGGATGGTTTTAATAGCATAATACGTTACTGTTATTACTTCAGGTATGTGTCTATTTGTGCACAGCTTCCAAAACGAGCCCGCAAAATAAACCATTCCAAAACCCCCTAGTTACCGGAAGTGTAACCCCGTTCTCCAATTGTTTTTTTGGAACCCATCGAGTTTTTGTGGGTAACTAGCGTGTCCCTTTCTTGATAGCTTCTGTGCGCTACAGCTCTCCTTTTCTTTCTTTCATAGCCTCGGCTGTGTTGTTTATATTGTTTTTTATATTGTTTTTTATTCTATATCGTGTAGAATTTTCAATCCCCGTCCCGTATCGGGATTTTTTGCCTTGTGTCAGGGGTTTCCGGGGCTTCGGCTCCCGTGGCATGGTATTATTTTGTTTTTGTAAAATATATACTGTTGTCTCGTTTCGAGAATTTTCTTGTACGGTTTCCTTGGGTTCTTCCCGTTTTATTTTTGCTTACATTGTTCTTTTTTGTATTGAGTTTTCAATGTCGCAGTCTCGGGGTTCCTGCGGACATGGCAAGGCTTCTGGGACTTCCCATCAGCCCTCCCTTTTCATGCTCGGGATGCTCCGGGGATAACACCTGCACTGTTTGTGAGTCGTGGTCCGAAGAGGTCTGGAAGAAAGCCTCTTCACGTCGATCCTATTCATCCCGGAAAAGGAAGGCCTCATTTTCCCCTCCTCCTTCTTTTGGGTTCAGTGCTGCTGGGGGTCAGAGTCCCTCTCCCCCTCCCAGGAAGAAGGCTTCCCGCCCCTCTCCGGAGAGGCCGCCTTCGTCTCCTGGCCCCCTGTACGGCTCCCCTACATTTCTGGGAGGGATCGGGTTTTTTCTTCCCCCAGAGACCTTAGATCACAGATTTTCCCCTTTTGGGGGTTTTCCCTCCTGGGGGCCCCCAGGGCGCTTCTTCTCCCCCAGGGCCCCCCATGTGGCCTTTTTTTTCCCCCCATTTCCCTTTATGGGCTTTCCCCCCGGGGGGCTCCCCCCTCTCGCCCTGGGTGGGTCTCCCCCCTTAAATTTGCAACCCCCCTACTAGCGGGGTGCTCTGAGCGGACACTTGGAGGGTGGGAAAACTCCCTTCATGCTCCTGAGGGGGACTCCCCTTTTTTGCCGAGGACTTTCCTTTTGGCCCCCTCGCGCCGATCCAGCGCTCCTTCCGAACCTCCCTTTCTGGGAAAAACCTCTCTCTGACGGGACGAGGAAATCAGACGACAGTCGTTTTTTCCTTGGGGCAGGGGTGTTAGGAGGTCTTAGCCCACCTTTCCTGCTTCCCGGGGTGCCCAAAACCCGGGCCCCCCCTCCCTCCCCCAAGGGGGGGCGAAGGTTACCTCGACCTTGTCGGTTTTAAACCAAAGGGGAAAACCCAAACAAATCGAACCGGGGGTTGCCCCCTTTCTCTCCGGTCGTCCGTTTGGCCCTGGGGATTTCGAATCTTCCTCCCCCTCCAAGCCAGGACCGGGGGTGGTTTATTCCCACTTTAGACCTTCGGCCCTTTTGGGTTTTTTAACCCCCAAAACCTACAAATTTCCGGAGGGTGTTTTTCTATCCCCCTCCGAAAAATGGCCCCAGATGCGAGTCGGCTCCGGTCAAGGTCCCCCTCCTCTTTTTCCCCTTCAGCGGGGAAGGGCTTTCCCTTTTCCCGGGATTCGTCTCCACGGGAAATCCTTCGGGGCCCCCCCCTTTCGGTCAAAAATACAGCAAAAAAAATGCCTTATCTTCTTCCCCGGGGTTTCCCTTTTTGAGGCCTTAGCCCGGGAAATGGGAAAACATTCTATTTTGGGTATCTCTCTCCCCCCTCTTTTGGAGATGACTCGCCCGCAGGTGGGATGCCCTTTTCCCGGACGGGCCCCCCAAAAAGTACTTTCTCCTCTTTTTCGGAAAGCTTAGGTCGGCCCCTTTTTTTCTTCGTCCCCTTTTTTGGGGGGCCGAATTTAAGGGAAAGTTTTGCAGAAAAGCCCCCAGGGAGGAGCAAAAGCACGGAGCGGTTGGGGCCCTTTCCCAAACCCCCCACTCCTACTTCCCGGGTCCCCTAAATTTTTTCCCGGGTACCCAAGAACCTTCGGTTCTTTCCCGGTTTTAAAAAAACCCGGGGAAAGGGCCCGGAAAAAGGGGGGGGAAACCCCAATCTCCTTTCGAGGTAATCCCTCTTCCAAAGGGGGGCTCCCAATCTGGGCCTCAGCGACCCCGATTTCCCCCTTCCCTCGCCCCCCCCCCCTTTTTCTTTCTTCTCCCCGTCAAAGGGGTTTTTAGTTTAAACCCTAGGGGTACGTCCTTTCTTCCGCTTCCCCCCCTTTTCCCCCCTTCGATTAGGAGGAAGAGCGTTGCTGGCCCCCCCCCCCCCCCCCCCCCCCCCCCCCCCCCCCCCCCCCCCCCCCCCCCCCCCCCCCCCCCCCCCCCCCCCCCCCCCCCCCTTTGTAGGCCCGGGGACTCACTCATTTCATTCAGCAATGGGGGGGCAAACACCGAGACCAATTTGGGGCCCGTCTATCGTGAGACACGGTTATCGGGTTCGTTCAGTCGTCCCCCTCCACTGTCAGCTCTCCCATTCATCTCTCCTCCAAATTCAATCCTCGTCTGGGACTCGCTATTTCAGATCTTCTGAAAAAAGGAGCGGTAGAAAAGGTCTCGATTCTAACCTCTCCGGGGTTTTACAGCCTTCTCTTTCGGGTTTCCCCAAGAAGGACGGCGGTTTTCGACGGTCATGACCTATCTCATCTAAACTCCTTCTTTCCGAAGGAACACTTCAAAATGGAAACAACTTCGTCGATCAGGGCAGCCGTCCTCCCGGTCACTATGCTTTTTCCCCTGGATTTATCGGATGCCTACTTCTGTATCTATCCATCCTCTTTCCCAGGAAGTACCTTCGCTTTACGGTTGGTCAAATGTCTACCAGTTCAAGGCCCTTCCGTTCGGCCTGTCTTCGGCCCCCAGAATCTTCACCAAAATAGTTTCGGTTTTGGTCCCCAGGGTTCATTTTCGCGGCTCAGCCTCCTGGCGTATTTCGACGACTGGCTTCTTTTCACATGGACCCCGTCGCTCTTCTCGACGAACTTCGATGGGTGACAGACCTAGTCTCCAGCTAGGCTTCATCCTCAACCCCGAGAAATCGGAGTTGATCCCATCCCAGAACTTCACGTTTGTCGGGATGCAGTTTCTGACCGACCTAAACAGGTCAAAACTTCCGGAACCCAGAATTCTGTCTCTTCAAACTCTGGTTGGGGGGGTTTTTTCGCGTCGGCAATCGATCTCAGCCCGCGAATTTCTATCGCTTCTCGTGTTCTCAAATGCAGCAGCGGATCTTGTTCGCTGGGCCGCCTTCCATGCGACCTCTTCAATTTATCCTACTTCGATCTGGCGTCCCAGTCGAGACCATTTACAGACCATTCTTCCGGTTTCCCGGAATTGGTTCATTCATCTCAGTTGGTGGAATTCCCCTCGTTTCTCCGATAGGGTGTTCCTCTTTCTCCTCCTCAACCGGAAACTGTTCCTCTTCTAGGATGCCGTCTGTCAGGTTTGGGGCGCCCCATCTGGAACCTCTGGGTCTCACAACCTGGGTTTTGGTCCCCTCGGGACATTTTCTCTTATATCAACAACCTGGAATCAAGCGGTTCTGTAGCCTTACGACAGTTTTCTCCTCTCATTCGGAAACAAATCTGTTCTGTATCTACAGACAACACGACTGTTGTCTCTTACATCCGCAGACAAGGGGGGGACGCACTCGCCTTCTTTGTGCATGGAAGCATGGCACCTTCTTCATTGGTGTCAGGTGTCTTCGGTACTCATTCAAGTCAGACATCTTCCGGGTCGCTAATGTCTTAGGGACCAACTATCCGCAGGCATTTCTTCTCCCCTCGGAATGGAAGTTACTTTTCGGATCGCAACAACTCTGTTTGCGATTTTCGGGTCTCCCTCTGTCGATTTTATTTGCTACCAGGCTGAACAACCAACTTCCACTGTTTGTGTCACCGGTATCGGATACCGGGCTTGGGCGATAGATGCTCTGTCTGTAAACTGGGTCATCTATTTGCTTTGCGTTTCCACCGTTTTCTTGATTCCCTTAGTTCTAAGGAAAATCCTGCGATCTCAGTGCCAGGATCCTCCTTGTAGCTCCACTTTGGCCAACGAGATCTTGGTTCGTGGATCTTCTGGATCTTCTGATAGGGCTATCCTGTAGAACTTCCCCAGGTTCCGGGGCCTTCTTTTCACAACGGTCGGAAAAGGGTCTACACGAAAAACCTTACGCTCTTCGTCTTCACGCTTGGTGTTATCCAACAGCGAGTTAGACAGAAGAAAATTTTTGGCAAACAGTTGCCTCTATTATTCTAAAGGGCCCGGAGACAATCTACTCGATCTGTCTACCAGGCAAAGTGGAAGGTCTTCGTGATTGGTGTATCGCACGGCAGATTAATCCGGTCAAAGCTCCTGTCAGAGAAATCGCTAACTTTATAGTTTTTCTTTTTACGAGAAAAAACTTGCGGTCAGTTCTATCAAGGGTTATAGGTCCATGTTATCGAACACTCTTAAGTTTCACAGATCCTCTTCCCTTGGTTCGGATCCTTATCTTTCGGAAATTATTCGTTCGTTTGAACTGTCTAGGCCAGTCTCTCGTTCGTTAACTCCAAAGTGGGATCTTTCTTGTGTTTTACTGGCTCTTACTAAGGACCTTTTGAACCTCTTTCTGAGGGTTTTCTCCTGCCGTAAAATGGAAGACGGTCTTTCTCATAGCAATGGCGTCTTCTAAGTCGTTGTGAAATTCATGCCTTTTCTACCGAGGAAGGCTATTTACGCTTTAAAAAAATTGATGGCTTTTGTATCCTTGAGCTTTCAACCTGGTTTCCTTGCGAAAACCCAACTCCCTTCGGTCTGTTCCCCTCCCGGGAGTTATTCCCAGCCTTGCTAGGTCTTGCGCTAGGGGTGATCCTGATCGGCTTCTTTGTCGGTTAGAGCCTTGAAGTTTTACCCCCAGAAGGTTAAAACTTTACGGGGTCGTCGTCTTCGTCTTTTCCCCCCAATAAAAGGGGGGGGGCGAAGTTTCGGCAGCATCAATATTCGTTGGGTAGCCTCAACTATCAGTTTGCCTATTCGGATCTTTCGGACAGGGATCTATCCTTTTTAAGAATTAGACCACATGAGCTCCGTGCTTTGTCTGCTTCTTGGGCTTTCTTGAATAAATCCCCCCTGGATGATATTCTTTTAAAACGGCCCCCTTGGAAGTCTTCTACTACGTTTTCTTCCTTTTATCTCCGCTCACTGGCTAACCAATCACAAAACTTTGCGGATTTGGGTCCCCTTGTAGTAGCTGAGACAGTAGTTTAATCATCCTGTCTGACGTTTTTCGCTCTTTCGAGAGCGTTTTACCATTGCGGCTTTGGTCGTTTTCTACTTCGGGTGTCGCTGCAATCAAGGTTCTTTGTTAGCAACCCCTCCCACCTTAGCGACGAAGTCATACCTGAAGTAATAACAGGTAACGTATTTATGCTATTAAAATGAAATTTTTGAAGTAAAATTAATTTTAAATTAAGTAAATTTACTTACCTGTTTTTTACAGAGCCCCACCTCCCTCCCCGCTTGCTGGTGGTTGTATCCCTCGATGGCTTCTATACAATTGGAGAACGGGGGTTCCCACTTCCGGTAACTGGGGGGGTTTGGGGAAATGGTTTATTTTGCGGACTCTTTTTTGGGAAGTGTGCACAAATAGACACATACTGAAGTAAAAAACAGGTAAGTATTACTAATTAAAATTAATTTTACTTCAAAAATTTCATTTTTTGTTTTTTTTTTGATAGATTTCATTTCTTATCCAATGTAAAAGAAGAGACAGAAATGGTTAATCAAATTTGAGTGGACAATTTCCAAAGGTTAAATTCTGTGTTGTTTCTGCAGAGCCACTTTTTCTGGTACGTCAGTAACATCCAAATGTTAATCACTTGAAAATTGCAGGGTAGAATGAGTATTAAACACTTTCCTTGAGAGCACTAGTTTGAGCCTGGAATTGGCCTCCACTGCAGTAGGAATTGAACTCAAAATCAATGTACCCAGTCACAGAACATTGCCATTTGATTCTGTTCATATAAATCAATTGCAATTTCAAGAATGATGTCTGTCATTCTAGCCGTCCACTGTCTGACTTTTGTCTCACTTGCTATCATCTTCAATTCTCAAGTTGTCTGAGTCATACTAGAATAAACTGATTTTGGCAATATTAATGATTTTTTCAAACTGATATTGGATTTTTGCTCAGGAATTATGGCTCTTGATCAAATTATAACAAGAAAAGATTAAAACGAATTGTTTTTTTGGGCAGCTTACAATAAGCATTACTGCCCCTCTCTCTTTCTCTTTTGTAGGTATATGATCTAAATCAAAAGGAAACAATTACAAATTAAAAACACAAAATTAATGGATGTATAAAAGCTAGTATTTAAAACATTCTTTACATATACAGCCCAGAATTTCGAAATATTTTAAAATACCTTTAACTGCATTGTGTCATGTTAAAAACAACCTTATCAAAACTTTCTCTTTTATTTATGTATGTTATTTTTGTTTAATTTATTTTTTATTTTTTTTGATAAGACATTGAAACAAAATTTGAGGATAAAAATAAGAAAAATAAAACCAGTCCAGCTGGAACAAAACATAAAATATATATTTGATGCCACAAAACAATCACATTGAAAATTTTTGCTACTGAAAATTATTTCAATGACAGCTTTACATTAGACTGCAATACCAATTTGCACATTCACCAATGGAAGTTAAAACCCATTTTAATTGGACATTATTTATTTACATATAAAAAGATCCCTTGGCTAGTGGTTAAGGCATCTGCTTCGGGAGCAGGAGTCAAAGGTTTGATCCCGGCAGGGGGGACGTTTGATATGGCTGGTTGGTGAGCTGCTAACTAGTTAAATAATGGTTACTGGCTGTCTTCCTGCATGGTGCCTGGCATATAGGAGGAAACCGGGGAGGTACTTGTGAAAGCAAAGAGGTGTCTCATAAGTCAAAACTGGCTGGCCCTTTCAGTAGGGGTGACTGTACTATAATAAACAAATATTTCACCTTTACTTTTTTATACACATGGCTTAATAACAGTAATATATATACAGCACTGAAAATCGTACAGAAAACTAACATATTCCACTTTGCTTACACTCTAATATATACATTTACTAGGAAAGTTGGAAACAAATTATTTTGATAATCAAAGTGGTTGTTCTATCAGAGTATTGGAACTCAGATGAATAAGAGAAGACTATCGTTTTTCAATCTACTGGTGTTTTTTTAATTAAATTTTATACACAAAAGCAATATCTTAGTGATAAAGAAAAATGTTGGTTAAAGGAAGTAATATACAATTAGATGTAGGATGGATTATAATAGATGCTAGAGTTATATGAAGAACATAATGTTCTTTACATAATATATGAGGAAGGTGTTCTGTTGATAAGAATAAGAATGAAAAATTAGACAAAAATTTATTTGTACATGTTTATTAAAATATTTAGTTTTTACACCATGCATTATCAACATCTCAGATTCTTCATTTTTAGCTCACTGAGCACAACGTGCTCAAGGGTGAGCTTTTATGATGGCCCTTCGTCGGACGTCCGTCGTGCGTCGTCAACAATATAGCTTGTTAACACTCTAGAGGCCATATTTTTAGGCCATCTTCATGAAACTTGGTCAGAATGTTTGTCTCCATAAAATCTTGGACAAGTTCAAAATTGGGTCATGAGGGGTCAAAAAATAGGTCATGGGTCAAGTTTTATAAAAACCTTGTTAACACTGACTAGAGGCCACATTTTTAGCCCATATCTTCATGAAACTTGGTCAGAATGCTGTTTCCATAAAATCTTGGACAAGTTCAAAAGTTGGTCATGTGGGGTCAAAAAGTAGGTCAATATGAAAAATGCAACATATGCCGCGCATACACTCTAGAGGCCACATTTTTGGCCATTTCTTCATGAAACTTGGTCAGAATGTCTGTTTCCATAAAATCTTGGACAAGTTCAAAAGTTGGTCATGTGGGGTCAAAAAGTAGGTCAATATGAAAAATGCAACATATGTTGCTCATTTATAATCAGGTGAGCAATTCAGGGCCATCATGGCCCTCTTGTTTAGAAATCACATCTTTTAATGAATTTGATATAAACTTTCCTGTGAGAAAAAAATGAGAGCTATACAAAGGCTGAAGTCTGTTTTTTATCTAAATATTTGCAAGCATCATCCAACTGACTTTCACCTGTTATCATTTATGTAGCTGGTATCCTGCTTTGTAAGGTCTCAAGTTGCCCAAGTTGACTGTTTCAATTGAAAGTCATCCCAGGGGAGAAACATGAACCTATGGTTGCTTATCATTATATCTGTTTATAGTTTTTAACCTAGCACACTTCAAATTAAACTCCTGTTATCTCAAATAAATTTTATTTTGATTGCAGGGGATGAAATCACAGCAAAAAAAAAAGAGTATTTTGTAAATATAATCTTAAATCTATAACATATCAGTCATTTCATGTCAAACATAATGTTTGCATGTTTTGATATGTTTACAGTAGAGCGGTTATTTCCCATGCATGATAATAACTGTGGTGGTAGTTTGTGTAACAGCTGTGGTTGGATGATTGATATATCAAATTGTTTGGGCATTTAACCATAGCCAGTCATCCCAAGTTCGAATTTCTGGATCAAACAACTACTACAGATCAGCAACTGACAACTAAAGAAGAGAATGGTAGAGGTCACAGTTGGTCTTGAACCTAGCCATACCCAACTGTGCCACTGAGGCAGTCAATAAATAACCAATGGGTTCATTGATTCATTAAGTAGTTTTAAGTGTTGTAGGGAAGTTAATAGAATATTGAAATGATGAGCAGTGTTTATAATGAATTGGAGAAATTACAACAGAATGGTTTACTTATGTCATCATATCACTTGAAATAGATTGTTCCAGCTTGGATAACAAATCAGGGATGAATGATTGCTAAGGTTTGAGGGTGTTTTAAGTGTTTCAAGATGAAATGTGCAGTGTTGAAGTAAAGATTGATTAATGATTCATCAAAGACATCTTGTATGTAAATATTGTTTTCTGAAAGGAACATTGTTTTATCAATATAAATTCTTAAGTTTATGACTTTAACTCAGGCAGGATGTTAATTGATGCACAAAAAAATAAAAAAAAATAAAAACAATACAGAACAATTAACATTTACTTCCTCATCTGTCTGTGTGACTGTCCCATATTTAATATAAATCGAAACATTAGAGACCTTGTCCTTGGTCCTTGTCATGTTTGAGGAAACATCCTTTGTAGTTACCCAATTTTCTTCTCTCATAATGTATTGTTTGGTAAGAAGGAATGATATTGCAAAACCAATGTTATCTACACCAGTAATTCATTTGCAGTCATTCATTCAAATTATAGGAGTGACAGAATAATGTGGCAATAAATAAATGTAACAAATTTTCAAGACAGCTTCTTGGTGTAAAGAAAGAGTAAATAATGTACTTTGGATACAACTGTGATGTTTTCCAAACACTCCATCCCCCTTCAGACTCTTTTTGAAATCTTACGGTGTGGTTGAGAAAGTAAGTTAAGTTACATGTTCATTCTGTGTTGCATAGTACAGTCTTTTTTTGTGTGTGTGGTATTTGATTTGCTAAAAGATCAAGCCTTTGTGACAGCAAGGTTCACTATATTTCAGTTTTTAAAACTTTCAGAGCATAAAATTCTATGACTTTGCCTGTCTCAATGAATTTTGCAAGAAAAAGTAATACATTTGTAGTATTCATGTTGTTGTTAAAAGTTTCCATCACCCTTGATAATGTTTGACATTCTTAAATATTTAAATCCTTTCATACTTCTAAGATATCCCTGAGGTACAAACAGCACCATTGTTCACTTTCCCTTAAGCTTCACATGCCACTTTTATCCTATATCACTTAACTTTGAAAATAAAAAAAGATCAGTATCAAACATTTATCTGATTCCTGAAATTCTGCAAGAAAATGCAGAAAAAAACATCAGAATGCCTGTTGTCTATTTATTGCTTGTGTCAAATAAAACATGCATGATTTCATCATTGGCTGCCAGAATACCTATTAATGGGAATTTTAAGAGAACATTGGGGGTCCTTACAGTAAAATCTAAGTCTTCAAAATGCTGTCCAGGCACTTAAGAACATTCCAGTCTGTGGGGACTTTACTGAGTCTCCAAAATGTCATTCACTAGTGTGAAATTTGGAAGTTTTGAATGTGAAGCATATTTCGTCCTACCGACAGATTTAAGAAAATGTAAACTGAAATATGTATACCTTACACAAATAATAACAGGGATATGATATGCCTATGCTTACATTGGCATTTTTAGTAATATGTTCGCCTTGCTATGTACAGGTGTTGGCCATTTTGTTTTACCTATTTTGGAAGTTTTCCAGCCTTTACTCTTGGAGGGTAATGGTTCATTGCCTGTAATTTTTTGTTGATTCGTAGGTGCATACATTGTATTTGACTTAATTTAACTGTGATTTATAATCATAGCAGGACTTTATGCTATGTCTGGTACAGAAGTGAAAAGGTTTTTATGAGCCTGTATTTTACATGCTGGGGAGAGCTCTTTACTACAGTCAGATCTCGGTTATCTTGAGTCGTCGGAACCGACGTTTCACTTCAAATATAGCATCTGTTTGAATAACCCATTATGGTCAAATGTAACACTTTAATGTTTGTATTTAGTAGTATATTGTGAAGATAGGTGTTTTATTCATATGTTAATCATAAAAATTATGCCTATATATGATAATTCATGTTCGTAAATTAAAAAATAGATTTGTTTTTTATGCCCCTGAAGGTGAGCATATAATAATCCCACCGTCTGTCCATCCGAATTTCGTTTCTGCTGATGGATTTTGAAATTATGTGGCAGAAATGTACACCATCATGAGACGATGTGTCTGTAGCTCCAAGGTCAAGGATTTTGAAATAACACGGCAGAAATGTTCACAACCACGAGACAATGTGTCAGTTGCAATCTTTAGGTCAGCAGCTTCAAGATCAGGGTCACTCTTAGAGTTCAAAGGTAAAAAATTAGGTCTATTTTTGTATCTGCTCCACAACTCCCACAGAATTCCTTAATAAATTTTGAAGCTCACCATCATAAGGCAGTGTGTTGCGCACATTCTCCAGGTCTGTAGCTCAAAAGACAAGGTCACATTTAGAGTTCAAAGGTCCGAAATTGGGTCTATTTTTTGTGTCTGCTCCATAACTCTGACATACCTTGATGGCTTTAAAAAATTTGAATTACAGGTAAAAATTTTCACCATCATGAAGCAATATGTAGTGCAACCCCAGGTCTGTAGCTCAAGGTCAAGGTCACACTTAGAGTTCAAAGGGTTTGTTTTTTTGTGTCCACTCCATATCTTTGTCACTCCTCAACAGATTTTGATTTTTTTTTTTTTTCATAAATGTGCACTGTAATGATATATTGTGTTGTGCACAATACCTGGGTTCATCACTGAAAGGTCATGGTCACACTAAGAGGTCAAGTGTCATAAACCCTAATTGTGCATTGGTTTGCCCTCTGTCTGGCTGTCCAGAAATTGAGATGCTGTGGTAACTTTAAAACCATATTATAAGCTAGCTCAGTGAAACTTGGTATACGAACGCAATATGGAGACTATGCACCTCATTTTGATATTTTTCTTGGATAAAAATACTGGTTGCTATGGTAATGGAAATAATCAAAATATGCATGACCAGTCGGGGACTAACAGTTCAATTATGCATATGATTCTAGCTATTGTGTATTTTGTACATGCTGTAGTGATTTCACTGTTTAAAATATCAGGGAAAAGTCAAAAGAAATGTCAGGAAATTTTTCACAAAACAATGAATACGCACTTTGGGGGCATTTGTCACATCCTGTGACGTATCTTGTTTTTTTTGTTTTTTTTAAATACACTTTTATTGTTATTTTAAGGACCTTACGTGTCAGCTCTCGCTTAGTTTTCCATGTGGTGTGTGCTCTTGCGAGGTGGAGGACTTTGGTGCCAGAGCTATCTGTTGCAACAATTGCGACAAGTGGATACACAAATCCTGTGTCGGAATGCTAACACATGAGTTTGAGGAGCTTGCTTCAAACAGTTTATCTCCATGGTTCTGTCCTGATTGTGGTACCCCCCATCACTCAGATATTATTTATGACGCTCCGGATAGTGTTGGTAGTATTTATTCTGATGTCAGCGAAGGGGAGCCAAATACCCAGATCTGTCAGGGTCACATCATTCATATAACATTTCCGACACTAGTGTAAATTCATTTGGATCTCCTGGCAACCTCATCTCCAAAATTT
>CM037784.1:44305091-44339870 GCA_021229015.1 Solen grandis | reverse complement strand
AAAACAATTAATGAAACTATGATGATAAGCAATGACGTCTTTAATTTAGTCATTTTACCCTCACACAACAGCAGCAGCAGCAGCAACAACAACAACAAAAGATTTTTGTGTTATTGATTACTTTTTTTTCTTTTCTTCTGGTATTAGCATAATGAAGTAATCTAAATAAATTACTAGTTTTACAAGTATCTGCTATTAAATGTTCATGGCCCTGGAACCTTTGCATCATACAGAAATTAACGCGTAGAAAAGGAAGAAAAAAAAACGAATAAGAAGGACTAGATCTCATTCGTTGATAGGACTTGATCTTCCATGAACAGGATATGGGAAAAGTAACTAAAATCTATTTGATATAACTTTCTTCTAACTTGACCAGTTTCAGTAATCTATGTACCAAAACAAATGATTTGAAAATCCCTCGTGAGTTAAAATTCAATAACGCTTGTACCTACTGTCGAGTCTACTGTATAATTACACAAAGTGTAATCTTCCATTTGGCATTTGTAGTAAACGGACCAATTGGCTAGCACGGATGACATAGGTTGGAAGAAGATCATTTAGTAGCGACAAAAATAAATGTTCGTCATATTACATTTTCCGAAAATGCTTGAACTTAGGTGAAAGTGAAAGTAGATATTTTTCCGAAAATGCTTAAAGTTAGGATTGAACGCGTAATAGGGCAAACACTATCATAACTATTGAATAGAGTAAAGAGCGTTCCGGGAGAATCGGCCACAAATCTACAAACTGAACGTTTTACATACATATACACATACATATATATACATATATTCATACTTACATATAAAATCGGGGCCGCCGTGGCCGAGCGGTTACAGTCATGGACTGCAAATCTCTCAGCCCCTCACCGCTGTGGGTTCGAATCCCGGTAGGGACTTCGGATTTTTCATGTGAGGAAGCCTTCCAGCTGGCTTGCGGTAGGTCGGCGGTTCTACCTGGGTACCTCTGTGTACTCAGGGTCTTCCTCCACCTGTAATTAGCTGGACGTCGCTATATGATTGAAATACTATCGCAGTGAGGGTAAACCCCAATACAACAACAACATATTTACATGGATAAATTCACACACACTCGCACATAAATATATAAAGAGAAAGAAACTGAGCGAGAGCGAGCAATTGATAGTGACTTTAATGTGTAACTTTTATAACGCGTTTTTTTTTTTTTTTTTTTTTTTTTTTTTGTTGATACTACACTTCTAACCTAAAGAAGATACTGATAGGGTTTGTAATTACTACTCCTGTTGTATTCCATTCAAACAAACTATTCTGCAATTACAACCATGGACTTTGACTCAGAATCAATGCATGGATCCCGGCTCGGCAACAACATACCAAAGTCGTAAAAATAGTACGAAAGCAAGTCAAAATAGTTATACTGTATGTTTCTATTATTCTTGTTTCGCTCCCTGTCATTTTCTCGTATCGGTAAGTATTTAGTGAAATATTAATGATTAAGAAGGGGCGGGGCGAGCGAATCGAGCGAGCGCCTTCTTAACCATTAAGAGTTTACTTTATGTTCTAATTTACTTAGGATATAACCTACATTATGATTGGACGACATGCGCGTCATGAGACATTCTTTGTGTGTAGTAATTTGAATTTGTGTGTCTATTTCAATATAGTGTTATTGCGCCTTGTCAAAACTGGAAGCACAATTTGGATTTAGATATCAGGTTAATCATTTTATCTGCAGTAGCTGGAGTATAGACAAATAAAAGTAAAAAAATGAATCAGAGGATAATTTATCTGATTGTTATTTGTTTGATTATGGATACATTTAACGTTCAGGCATGTCATTGTCCCGATATTCCCGGTAAAAATCTTCCCGGTAAGTGCACCATGGGTAATTTGTATAGTAATAAATATTTTTTGCTATAAATTATGTATTATTCTGTTGTTTGATCGAAACAAATCATCAGATGAAAAAAAAAAAAAAAATTTTTTTGAAAACACTTTAAAAAGCCTTTGAATGACGATTTCTATCATTAGAGGTAAGCATGATTACATTTTTGGTAATCATACACCAGTAGTTCTACTCTCCCTAGTTAATTTTGGTAAAGTCTTTGTTACATTACAAATAAATTCGGCATGTGTAGGTCACATTACACGGGAAAACGCTATTTTCTTAAACGCAACTTCGGCGAAATCGGTTTTTGGCAATTTATGAAGTCATACACAGGTAGTTTATAAAATCTAACTACACTGTCCATTGCATATTATGTATAACAGTAGTATAGGGTGGCAATATGGTACCGACGGTACCATAAAATTTTGTACTTATGGTACCGTGGTACCATAATTTTTTTTTTTTTTGGTACTTATGGTACCAAATCTATAGTACCGAATGGTACTCTATATGAAAACAGAATCTATAGTACCGAATGGTACTATATATGAAAACAGATGTAATAAAATGTCTTAAAGGAGGACCACATCTTAACATTGACAATTGTAAAATGTCCTTTCGAGACATTTGGGTTGGCCCTGAAAAGGGCCGTTTTGTTTCTTCTTTAGATTTCGGTGACATTGTCCACATCGTGCTTGGTTTCGGTGACATCGTGTTCATCGTCACTGATTCGGTTACACCGTTTCATCTTTGTGTCTCTTCTTCTTTCCATGTACCATGTTTGACAAAACCAGATGGTATTCTGCAATATGGTCTTGCTGTTGTCTCCACTCATTGCGTTGTCGTTCGATCAACCCCATCAATTCGTGGACAAATTCACTCAGTTGCTGAATTTGTTCCATGGTTGTGCAGCGAGAATATGACCGAATGCTTGATGCGGTGCGCTTTTATAGCCTTGAGGCGGATTGACCTACTTTCTTGTGTTGGCGCACACCAATCAGAGAACGTTATTTTTTCATCCAATAAATCAAGTTCGACCTTGACCTGAGTTAGATAGCATTGTCTTCGGCCTTGACATTTGGGGTGGATTGAGCTATTTTTGTATTGACATATCAGAATTGCTGTAAAATTAAAAACATTTCAAGCCGAATTTGTAGTAGTGATGACTTTTTTTTTTGTAACATTTTTTTATAAACTTTTATAAACTTTTTATAAAACAATTGAGGTATTTCTCTTTCGAGACATCTGGGTTGGCCCTGATAAGGGCCGTTGTTTTTTTTTTTTCACAGAGTAGTGGTTACTCATGATTGTCTGTGAGTTTCTTCAGCAGGTATTCAACATGTTCTATGGTGATGAAATGTGCTTCAATGATATTTAAGATATCATCGTAGTATAGTTCATGAAAGTAACATGCACTCAATTTGTCTATGATACTCCTGAGTGTTGTTGTTATTTTAAGCGTACGTTGGTATCGGGCTTGTAGTTTAAGCGAACGTTGGTGTCGGGCTTCTATTTTGTCCATGTCAGATATGCAGTCGTTAGTTATATGTGACTTATCCATAGCACAGTCTGAAAACGAATGGCATGAGTTCATTTCGTTTGATACTTTTATTTACTTGGTTTGACAATTGTAAAAATATGTCCTTTCGAGACATCTGGGTTGGCCCTGAAAAGGGCCGTTTTTTTTTTTTCTCTACTTCTTACTCTTTTTGCAATTTTGTATGTCTTTACAATGGGCTCCAAGTCCATTCTTAGAATGGGATCCACCATCATGCGGACGTTTGTTGGATGCTTCCACATTTTCCGGAGTGAAAGTGATAGGCACCACCAGCTTGTCTGTTTTCATTTTGATACGGCATTCCACTTCTACCATTCTCTTTTGCAATTTGATGAGGTTGTTGTTCACCTCTTTGAGTTCCCTCAGAATAGATTGTCCAACATTATTTACTGGCTGCGCTGCCGGTTGCTGTTGCACTGGTTGTTGTTGCTGTACTGGTTGCTGCTGGTGTGGTGGAGGCTGAGGTTGATACGTTGGTTGGTAGCTGGGTTGGTACACCGGAGTCGGAGTGTACGACACTGATGCCTGGTTAGCAGCTGTCGTCAGCTCATACAAATCAGCAGCCTGTATGGCGTTGTTAACGAGATCAGAAGTTACGTAGCTTTCCATGGTTGGGTAGTAGGATTATGATACGATGCAGTGTGCTTTTATAGTCTTGAGGCGGATTGACCTACTTTCTACTGTTAGCGTACACCAATCAGAGAACGTAATTTCCATCCAATGAATCAAGTTCGACCTTGACCTGAGTTAGATAGCATTGTCTTCGGCCTTGACATTTGGGGATGGATTGACCTACTGACCTACTTTTTTTCATAACTATATAAGTGTTTTTTTTTAAAAGAAGAAGAATGAAATCACAATGTCCGAACAAAAACTCTGGTTCGAAAAGTGTGGTGTGTGTTTAGAGGAGAGGGAGGAGGATATATATCACATAAACCAGTGTCAATGTCAGGACATTGTATGCGTCAGATGCTTCGCACGGCTTCAGAAGTGCCCGTTTTGTAGGGCACCCTATCAAGTGTATGCCTGGCCTGCCTGTGTTTTCGCTAAACATGGGCCTACAGTGCGCTCAGCGTATTATGGCATATGGTTTGACCCTGATTATTCAGAGTTAGTAGGATGACTCCGAGTAATTCAGGATCACAAAAACCCAAAAACGGCCCTTTTCAGGGCCATCAATTATATTCGAGAGGGAATATATCACAATTGTTAATGTGTAAGATAAACAACAAGAAATCAAATCAGTTTTAGCCTTTTATTGAACTCTATGAACATTGCAAACAAAATATGAACAAACAATATGAACAAACAATATGAACAATGCAAACACTATGAACAACAAGTACACTACATTTTAATGAAAGTAGAATGGGTCCAAACTATTCGTCAGTAATTCAAAACACGCACGACCATCTCCAAACTTTGGTGGATGTTTAGCTGTGCATGTTTGTTGGTGCTGATTACACACTTGTCTTCTTGCACGTTTGTACAGTTCTGAATAGTTCTGGTAAAACCAACATCCCACATTGGAATCGTTCAAATTGAAGTGAGGTTGATCCTCTGTCCGGAATTTAGCTCTAAACACCGTGTTAAATCACATCCTCGAACAAGAAAATGCAAAGCAAACAAACAATATGCTCCACACACAAACGTGTTGTATCCTTGAAGTCTCATGAGATTCCATGTATAGGGTCCATGTCTTTCCAAGAAACGTTGAATGTCACAATGGAGTGGTTTTTGTCCATACGAATCAAAGTAGTAAGTCGATTTATCGTTGAAAAACACAACCACCCAATGTTCACCAGGTTGAGTCGAATTGTGGGTATTCACTATGTAAGCTTTTACAGTCTCTGGTCTACGTTGTGGTAGTTGATCTTTAGCACATACCACGGCATTCAAGGGAGCTAGAATTGGTGAATGATCCAAAATATACTGCAACTCAATCGTTTCCATTTTCCCAATCTTGTTTAATGCGTCCTGCCCATTCGCACTCAAAAGCTTCCAATGGCTGTTGTTCATCTTTCTCTTGTGCCATGTTTTGTAGTTCAGCGTACCATCTTTCCATCACTTGATACATGTCCAGTTTTTTTAATGCACTGTTCAGAAACATCTCGACCCACTCACTTTTGCTGCTAAACAAACATATGGGATGTTGGGTCTGACTGGGATGATCAACAATGCAACCATAACAGTTTTCTTTCACGATATCAAAGAGGTGTGTCTGCAGTTCATGCACCACATGCTGGTTCAAACTCTTTACCATATCGTTTCGCCTATTCAAGTTGTAGATTTCTTCGTACAGTTGTTTGGCCAGCTGTTGTCCTGATTTGCTCATGGTTAATAGTCTGTGATGACTTCTCTGAACCCGTTAATCTCTATCTGACTGTCGTATTCGGCATACACAATCACATTGATGGGGTCACCAAGACCTGCACGAAACTGAACCTCGATTCGCAAGTTTCCCGTTTTTATAGGATGCAGCTGTCCCTCTTCTGATCCTTGATCTGGCGTTAAGTCAATGCCCCACAGTGTGTACCCCTGCATGTAATCGTTCATTGTCAGACCCATGGAGCGGTTTAAACCGAGTGATCCCGTGGCTTGATGCAGGGACATGTATGATCTCGAAATTTCTCCTGTGGGAAAGTTAGGCTGGAACGGCAAGTTGTGTGTCGTCTTTCCGTCTACACTGACTTCTAACTTAGACAAGTTGAAATGTTTAAAATCAAATGGGTTGGTTGCCAGATCACCGTTCATGTCTGTATTCTTTACCAGACCCAGAATGATACGTTTGGGTAACTGTCCTTGAAATAAATGATCTTCGATCTTTGATCGCTGGCCTGCAGGAATGGTGAAAGTTTTTACCTCAGCTCGGCGAATTGGGATCTTCATGCCATGTTGAGCGATGGTCTGGTTTAAGTTGTTGGCCACTACGGGTAACAGGTCAACAGTCCGAACATTGAATCCAGCTTGAATTAACTGGATTTTTGCCTCTTCTCCAAACAGGCAAAAACTGACTGGGGTTCTGTTGAGTCGCAGCCGTATCTCTACACCATTGGGAAGGTACTTGTCTTGCAAACACAGGTCTAAATGCAGACGTCCGCACATTTCCAGAACACGACTCTGGTGGATACGTGTTCTTCTTTTAGTAAATCCTTCATTACCTCCCGCAACTGTATGCGCTTGCATATGACCCGCCGTGTCAGGACTCCACATTTCTGTAGCGTAGAGCTGTGTTGATTTACTGTCCGTAGAATAAGACAGCAAATTCTCAATGTAGGCCCGGTACGCATACGTGTCAGCATTATTGGTGATCAGTTTGTTGTTCAGGTACACATCAATACTGCTAAACAAGCTGTGGAAGAAATTATTTACTGTGGATGTTTCTCCATCGGCAGCCAGATTAGTGCCATCAGGTTGGACTACTTTGACTTTCAGGTACAAGTAGCTCTGGTTGATATCAGTCCACTTTTCTGATTGAGCAGGAATTACAAATTCAATGGGAGATGAATTGCTCAGTGCTGACACAGGATAATGTTCTGTCCACTGTGCGTCTTGCATTGCTGTCATGGTAGGTGGGACATGTGACACATCAAGTTCAGTTTTGCTACACTCACAAGAACCGTGTTGCATCATGTTGTTCAATCAAAAATAGCTGACGGTCGCGATGAGATTTTTCTTTTTTTGTTGCGTCTCCTTGCCGCGCTGAAAGCAGAATGATGTCGACGTTTGAAATCTCGAAGCTTTATACCTCTCAGAGTTTTCAGACCCACATCTTTCAACAATGTTTTACCCCGTTTCTTGATCACTGTCTTTACATTTTGGCCAGACAGAATATCTTTTACGGCTCCTATACCTTGTTTAAAGCCCTCTCTTTTCAGAGTCTTTAGTCCTGAGGTCACGATGGGTTTCATCATGGGTAAGATGTTGCTGGCCATTTTCTTGAACATGGAACCCAAACCATATCCGACTTGTCGAGGTTGACCACGGTAAACTGGAATCATCGTGTCTTTCTTTTAAAATGAAGCTTCACCATCGACTTCCCGTGAGTGAAATGAACTGATTCCCCTGTGTCACCGGTTATATTGATACTGATCTCGTTGAAATATGATCTGCTGACAGGTATGTAGTATAGATTTAGAAATTCAAAGTGCATGTGTGGATTAGCTCCTGCTTTTGTTTTTGCGTCAAATGGCACAACGCGTAAAATGGGTGCTTCGACATCCCCTATCAAAGTGTGTTCTGCCAGATCGGAATATACAAACAAGTGGTTCATCTTCGTGAAGAGGTCCACACCGTACTTGAATCTGCTGTTGTCTCTGTCCGGAAACACCACAGTACTTCCCTCTCCTCTAAGTTTCGTAAGGAGAGATGGATGAAGTTCCAAGCCGATCTTTGATCCACTATTACCGGTAAACTTGACACGTTTTGACAAGCCGGAAAAATCAAGTCCAAATGTGAGGTTTCTTTGAGTTAAAATTGTTTTAGTGGCTTGTTTAATAGCCTTGTCCATTTCGTCAGTGAGATGTTGTGGTGACGCATAGATGCCTGCAGGAATGCAAAATGGTAATGCCCATTTTTTGCCTTCTAATTCACACCCGTTTTTCACTTGTGAAAAGGCTGCCGCCAGTTCTGGATCTTTAGTCACGATGTAGAATTTTCCTTCCTCATCTTCAATGTTTTTGACTTGTGTGGGAACGATCATTTCCACGAGAGCCACTTCCCAATTTTGTTTGTCGACATCAATGGTTTTTGTCAGCTTGGTTCTAAAACAGCATTGTGTGTTGTTTGGGTACAATGCCATCGAACTATCACTGATGAGAGTGATGTAGGAAGAATTCATGATTTCTTAAATTTTAAACTTGGGTTTGGAAGAATGTATCCGATAGAAGTACTCATCAGCAGCAACCAAAGTTCACGATCTGGGCTGTTGAGACACAGGTTCACTAATGACACGATGACGATGATAAAGATGATCACAATCTGTGTCAAGAAAGTGATTCTGTTGTTTGGTACCTCACTTTTTCCTGTCTGTATACTGTTGTCTACCTGAACACTGCTGGTATCGGACTGAGACATGCTGTTCACGACGTTTATACTTTATACTAAATGCGATTTTGGAATCCAACTGTTAAACTTTTTAGGATATCCAAGCCACTTGACTTTCACTTCTTGAAAAGTTTTACCGCCTACACGCCTTGTACGCCGATCAAGAACTGATTCCACTTCGTATAGCTCATCATCTTTTATATGTTGAATTTCATCCCTGTAGAAGGATCCGGCGATAGTTTCTCCAGCCAAATCTTCCAGTTTTACGGTCACTGGATGTGTTCTGTTGATGCGAACCACTTTGAACAATTCCACTGTCCAGTTGGGTAGATAGCCTTTGGCAAATGTTTGCTTGGTTTTATTGATGCGCCACTATATCACCCACTTTCAAATCAGTTGATTTCTTATTTTTCTTTTGATGGTTGCCATATAATGTCTTGGTGACTTCATGCTCATTTTCTCTAGACACAGATGCAGGGGTACGTCCGATGCTTCGATGAAAACGATGATTGTAGCCATGTACCAATAGTTGCAGTACATCCACATAATGACGGGTCTTGTGATGAGTAAAATATTTCCACATTCTTGATTTAAGCGTACGTTGAAAACGTTCAACAATACTCGCTTTAGTTTCTGGGTTTTCAGACGTGAAGAAATGAATGTCATGCTTGTCTAGAAACTTCTGAAAGTCTTTGTTCAAAAATTCTCGGCCTTTGTCTGTTTGCAAAGAGAGTGGTTTTCGGCCTTCTTTTAGAATAGACTGAAAGGCTTGGATGAGCGTCTTTCCAGTTTTGTCAATGATGGGTATTACCCAAGCATATTTTGAAAACACATCAATGACACACAGTAAGTAGCGATATGGTGAATTCTCTTTGTACATACGTTGCATATCTGCGAGATCAGCTTGCCATTGATGATCGATACCTCCTACCACAGTCTGTCGACGTCGAAATTTTCGTCGTATTGTTTTATGCAACGTGTAGGTTCTTTGACTTCTCAACCAGTCTCGTACATCCTCTAAAGTGATAGATTTCAACTGTTTTTTCGCTGCCTTGTAGAGTCCCTGAATTCCTCCAAAACTCGTAGTATTATCAGTATCATAGTACAGGTGACGAAGTAACGTGTCCTTCTTTAGTAGGCGTCCCATGACGAATGGGCTAATATCTCCTCGGGTTCTTCCTTTTTAATAGGTTTTCGTTTCTTTGATGTAGGTGGGTAGGCAAAACTATCATAAAAATCTTCCTCCTCCTCTTCTTCTTCATCATCATCTGGTGTTTGTATGAAATTCCATCGACGTTTATTGCCCACGACTTCTTGTGGGATGTTGACCTCTCTCAGTCCCCTAGAAAATTGTTCCCATCCTCGTGGATTTGACCCTTTCCGCTGTCGAAGTACATCATTGACCAGATCAATAATATTTGAACCTTCAACGGGTTTTCCATCATATTCTAACAGGCCATGTTCATCCCAACTTAAGTGAGGATGGTCTTTCAGTATGTTTAACAAAAGAGTAGCCTTTCGCCGCATGGTCGTTGGAACACTGTCTAGAATTTGATCTTTCAAGGTCATCGGTTTTTCCTCTTTCTTTTCAGTCACTGTACTTGTTGTTTTCTCAGCCATGCGTGGTATGAAGGGTTTGAGTGCTTTTTTATGTGACACTTGAAAGCGATGTAATACTTCTCCAAATTGTTGTGCTTTTTCTGACTCAGACAATTGATTGTCGTCAAGAACTTGATTCATTTCTTTCTGTAATGATGAAGTCTGACTCACTTGAGGGGATGGGGGTAACCGAGGTCGTTGTTCTTTCTTCCATCGATTCATCTCTTCCAACAACCGAACTGGAACATAGGCCATCTTCTTCATATTTTCCGAATGATTTCACCAGCAAGAGGTATAATTGATTTGGCTAAGAGTGGTGCAAGTGCCAACAGGGGTAGAAAACCACCTTTCTGATTGAGAATGATTTTCTTTTTTCGAACTGATACTTTCTTGGTCGCTAACTGTCGGAGCTGTTGTCTCTTAGAATGCAATCGACGCTTCTGGGCCTCTGACAGTGGTACATTGCCTTTTAAAATGTTGTGACAACATTCAGCAATACAATCCACCAATTCTTTTGGTGCTTCTTGAATAATCTTTTTTCGAAATTTGGGCGAGGCTTCTGTCAAAGCAAGCAACATTTTGCCATGTTTGCGAACGAGTGGTTGTTTGCGCTTCATGATGACAAATGATGATGAAATGTTTGGTCTCTTTTATTTATACCACTGTTGAAGGGCTTGTAAAGCGATATTGCCAGCACTACTCAGTGGTCCTGAATTTCTCATCGCAGTAACGACAGTAGGTAAAGGGGAATGGAGGCTTGGGATTGGGTGAAAATCTTGATGATGATGATGATGATGATGATGATGATGAACGCCCACTTGAAGAATTGGAAAGGTCAAACAATTGTCGTCGAACTGTAGGGTTTGGGAGAAACCGTCATTGATCCTTGTGGTGTAGCCAACCCAGACCTCATCGAACTTCTATTAGAACGGGGAGTAGATGAGGTCAGTGGAGAGAATGGGGCCACAAGTGGTGATGCTTTGGATGTTGTCCCTGATGTAACATCACGTCGAATCAGTATGGGGGACACTTTTGGTGTTCCAGTTGATACAGAGCGTTTTCTTCTTACAGTGACAAATCGATCATGAGGCAATGTCTGCTTCTTCCTTGTTTGTTTCCTTACTGGTGACTTGCGTTTGGTTGGCTGTTGTCGTGACCGTTTCCTGGCTGGTGACTTTCGTTTGGGTGGTTGTTTTCTTGCTACTGGACCAAATTTTCTCACAGCTTTGGTCCCGTTCCATCGAAGCAGTGTACGAATGATGGTGCCCCCAAGGAAACCTCCACCACCAGGTTTTAAAATAAGTTGTCGTTTTGTGGTCAGATCCACATGTTGATCAGCTAACTGTCTTAAAATGTCTTTGTTGCGTTCCATAAAATTCATCGTCTGTTTTGGCACGGTTACTTTTTTCTCTAAGATGAGTCGTGCAGCTAAGGTGAACCATTTCACCATCTCTGTTAATCCTGATTCTACCAGCTCTTGTCGTTTCGTTGGGTTCTTTTCCCGACTCAACGATTCTAGAGCTTTGATCACTGTATGTGGTGTGTTTTCCATGGTAGCTGTATCCTTAATGATGATCGGGTGTCATGTTCCTGTCATTTTATACTGTAGTGTAGACGATCGGTCCTCGATCTTCACCTGTTACCCACCGATGGAACACATCTGTTCTTAAACGATTCTGGTCGGGTGTTCTTGGATGAAAGTCAATGATAAGATATCCATGAGGTGTAGAGGTTGCATCTTAATACGCCATCACCAAATGGGGTAGTTGTATTTGGTTCGCAAGTGTTTTGATCTGACCTTTATCTCTTGTGTTTTGAAATAATACCATGTAGTGTGCATTTAAGCTGATGGTACGACTAGCCTTGGATTGTTGGAACATGTTTTGTGTGATGTAAATGACAGTGGCATTTCTATGGTGTCCCTTTCGCGTGAACCATAATTTAATTTTCTCCTCATCTTTTTCTCCTAACATATCATCAAATATGACGAGGTGTGGTAAGGTTGTATCGTCTACTATCTCTTCATCATCCTCAGGGATACCCTGAATGAATTTGATAGCTTCACTTTCTTGTAACTGTGCGTAGGCACTTTGCCATTCTTTGTAACACCAGACGATGTGTTGTGGTACCACATGAAATAAATCGGTTTTGTACTCAATAAGTTTTTTTACAAATTGAGTTTTTCCTGAACCACTTGGCCCTGAGATGAAAATGTTACTAGGATGTTGAAAAAGTAAACTACTTTCCATGATGGTCTAAGAAATAATAACAGCATTGACATGACAACATTTTATTTTATACATCATACAAATAAAACACTTGAACAAAAAAAAAATCCATTCCGGCAATATCATGGTATATCCCATAGCATTTAAAGCCATGCACACTTCGTCAAACAGTTCCTCGGATTGTCTTAACGCCTGTTCTGATTGAATTCCAAGTACACGCACAGCCAACAACACAGCTCTACGCCATGGATTCCGAATTGGAGTTATGTTTTTTTCCTGTAGTGAAGTATTTCCCATGTTTTGACTTCTCATTCGTCTTGCAAGTACTCTGCGTAGTATCTTATTTTGTAGGTGTCCCAGAGGGATTCGTCTCCCAACTCAAACCTTTCTAAGTTGTTGAAATTGGGATCTTGAAAGAACTTTTCACTAGGATTTGGCCTCGTTTGTTTGAATATTGCGGCGCACTGTTTACCAAAAATGTTAAACACTTGTTCACAAGTGATAGGTTCTGGAGTCAGTAAAATGGCACGTATATCCTCTGGTGTGTCGTGCCGGTGGTTTATCGCAAATCTGAGATACATACGCTCATCAAAACGGTTCAGTTTCTCCACTGTATCAATGTTCAGGGTATCAATGTATATGTACCACACGTCAGAGATCAGGTTGCGTAGCAGATTGTAAATGGCAAAAATCCGTTGAAAGACCACACTTTTATAGCTGCTTGGAAGATCACGCCCTCGTACATCACTAAACATATCATAAACTTGGTTTAAACAAGAGGGATCCTTCATCGTCTGGTGAATTATTCTGTTTCCAACGCGCTGTGCCCAAGTAAAAAATAACTCGTTGCAAAATGCAGCAGGTTTCTTATTAGCTTCAACGAGATGTCTGTAGATCATCTGTTGCATTTCTACTGGTAGAGTGTTCATCGTGAATCTCCGTTTGTTTCCACCATCGTTCAAGCTATGCACACGATCACAAGCCAAGTGGTTATGACGGTTGGTAACCGTACGGCACTGTCTTATATTTGTCCACGACCACGCGTTTTGTATACACTGAGCGGAACGTCTTGGTCTGTGTCTCACTGATCACTTTGCGATTTCTATGTCTCTTGATTCGGGATTCATATTCGATGACTGTCTTGTAATGTTTGCGATCTTGTACACAGTCGACCATAGTCTTAAAATTGACTTTCTGACTAGCATTGTAATCCAAAGTGATGCCTTTTACTTTGCATTTCTGATGTCGATTTCCTTTTTCATCGATATATTCATACCCATAGTTTTTTGGCCCTAATGCCACGAATTTGACAATGCGTCCATGTGGTACTTCATCTGTCCACTTTCCCAACTGGCTCTCTTCGATTGGAATGTTGTACTGGTCAGGGTCATAGATGTACATACAACTGTCTGTGTCAAAATACAGTACCCGATCTCCAAGTTTTTCCAACTGGGTGTAAAGTTCAAGTCGAGCATAGGACGTAACGAAGGCAGCTACCACTGGATTTGAAGATGAATGGGGTTGTGTTGCGTCTGTTTCATCCGAGTAATTCACCAACATGAAGTTGTCATGATCGAAAATCTCGGCAAACTGCACAGTGACATGACGGTCGGAGAGTAGGTCATACAACCGGTTCACCTTAGTCACATACTCGGTTTTGGTTTGAACATTATTTTGTGCATTCTTACCCCACAAGCAGTTCAACATGGTTTTGGCAAACGCTCTTTTTCCTTTGTTCTTTTTCACGTTGTCGAGCCAGATACCCTCTATCTGAAAGTAATTCTGTTTAAAGCGGGCTTCATCATCTTCTGTTTTTACCCAATTAGGGTAACCACTTGCTTCTTGTTTCAATTTCAAGTATTTGTTAATATACTGTTTATACACATCTTTACTCCATGTGTCCCAGTGCCAGATGTGGAAGACGTCTACCAATTGGTATCCTAACTCAAGAGCTTTGGCTATTTCCACATGGGTCCAGGTACCTGTCAACATGCGTTTGTACAGAGTGTGATTGCATTTTTCACACTCTTCCTCAGCACAGGTACGGCACAGTGTAAAGATCATTTTCTTGTTACAGTGAATAGGAAGGACTGGTAGCCACAGGACTTGTGGTGGCAATACACGACATTTGATGAGTCCCTTGTACATTCCAATGTTCTTTATATCAATCATCTCTTGACTTAAGATGTTGGGATGTCCCACGGGGTATGCTTTGTACTTGTTCACGAATGGATACAGTGAGCAAATGTCAGCATACTTGATTTCTTCCTTGGTGGTTGTATCCACTTCATGGTATAATTGAACGGCATTGGTTCGTCCACCAAACAAAGCATCCCGAGGTATAATAGGTTCTTGGAAGGGAAAGAAACGGTTCACAGTATCTCTGTATTCTGGTTCAATCTTGCATTTCTGATCAAAGTCACATTCCCACATTACAACTGTGTTGTAACCTTGTTGAGACAAGTCTTTCAACCGAAAGGTTGTGGCATTGTATAACTGCTCCATAGTTTGAAGTGTGTAACCGTTCACACTGTCTCTCCTTGGGTAACATTTTGGACATCCATGTGTCCAGCACCCCATGAATTCGTATACGGTGTTTGTCTCTTTGTGGAATCCGTCAACGTAATAGGGTCCAATTTGTACTTCACCTCCATTTAATGCATGGCGAATGTGCTTATTCTCAATGGAAGCAGTTGTTTCTATCCAACGAATCCCTTTGATTGAGTATCGAGTTTTGTTTGGATACCCGGCATCAGAGATTACAGCCAAGGTCTTTGGAGGCATTGAATTTTTACGCCAAGCTTTGTTGCACACTTGAGCTAGAGTGGTCGCTTCCAGGAACGGATCAATTTGGTCACTGGCCAACAGTTCTTTCCTAAACTCTCCACAACCTCGTCTCAAGATGTCCACATCTGATTTGCAGTACTTTTGCATTTCTAACTGAAAGTGAAACACAGCCTTTTGTGCCACTTTTGCATTGTACCATTTCAGAAACGCTTCTCTCTTGTCAGGTTTCATGCTGTCGGGTCTGTAAAAATGTACGGGGAGATAGTCTCCAATGTAGTCTTGGTATTCATCCGTGTTGGCATAAAATGGAAACCATCCTTTTGCCATCTCAGTCAATCCAAACGTGTCGGGGAAATCGGACAAAGGCATGTTGAGAAAACTCAGTGAGTCGATGAATCTCACTTGATGGGCTTTCATCATTAGAATTTTGCTTCCATTCATGATCAATTCTGGTTTGGTTGTATCATGTGTCAGTAAGTGCCTCAAAATAAACTGTGCATCGTATCCTTGTGAGTTGTGAGCAATCACTGTGGTACCTTTGTGACTGGGTTGAAACAGCCATGTACAAAATTCTGACAAAGTGTTGTTACCACGAAATATTTTTTCTCTAGGCTCATCCACAGCTTCGCATTTCTGACACGGGTTTTCCATGGATGACACATACAGTCTCCACAAGCACGTTGAGCAACACAAAAGTTTGGTATATGTTCACCCAAATCAAATCGACACTCAAAGTCAAAGAAGATGAAAGGTACAGTCGGTGACTTCATGTTCTCTGGTTCTTTGTACGTGGGGATATAACACTGATGTTCTGCATCTACAACTTTCTTGCAATACTTGCATTTTTTAGTGCCAGGACAGAGATGGTTCTTCTTTGTGCCCACAACCATTTGACCACAGGTCTTGCATTGCCATACACTTTCACAGATATTTTTTGTAGATTTTCCTGGTTTCGCTTTGTGCTGATCAAAACATTTCTGACTATGAAATGTTCTACCACAGTGACCACATGGAAAGAATCCTTCTTTTGGGCATAGTGTCAAGGCGTAACACAGACAAATATTCTTACACCAGTGAGCTTCTCTGTTGTTATAACCGTAGTTACAGTGTTCACAGAAGTAGCTGCATCCCAGGAAACCAGTGATTGATGCAATGCAATCATAATGTTTATCATGATGATAAATGTGAATCACTTTGCTTTTGTCTGTCAGAGGTGGGTGATTGAACAACACGTCCATTTTCTCAAATTGTGGCCACACTTTGATCACATAGTCTGGATAAAGGTGGGCTTAAATCTTCTTGTATTCTTCTATACCACAAGGCTGATTTGGACTAATGCCTACACTATCTAACAATGTCTTGGCTTCTTGGCTTTGAAGAAATTTTGCAGATTGTCTCATCAAATTCCATCGCTTCTTCCAGGCTGTATCGTCCGTTTTATTGAGTTTACATATCCCTACCACAATTGATCGTGCCAAGCACATACTGTCGTGAACATTGTCTATCTTTACCATACTTCGTTTGACTTTGGTCATTTTTTGTTCCTGGAGATGCCCGTCATGAATCTCAAACTTGTGGTTGCTTTGTGATACTTTCTCTATTTCGTTCAACAGCGTATCTCCTGAAATGTGTGTTGCATTCCCGAATGGAATGTGGATACCAAATGCTAGGTCAGGATGATTTATGGAGATACGAATTTGATCGTTGTCATTGACCCGTGCTTCTCTGTATAACTGTTTCACCATGTCATTGAAAAGTTGATGTGTATTTATATCTTTCAAATGTAACATCGTACACGTGGCCATTCGTTTTAAACTTTCTTGAAGTTCTCTGTGACCGTGGCTGTATGGAATAATATTCCCGTATATCACTCTTGGTCTTTTTTGCAGGTGGCTCATCATCGCTGCTTTCTTCACTACTCGACATCGTTGTGATTATAAGTAAGTGAGCAAAGCTTTTTTATACATCTAAGCTCCGCCCACCTGATCTCAGGCCTATAAAGTGCGGTGTGACCCGTCCACTTCATCACTCTCAAACCTGATTCAGACTGCTCTGTTCAGAATGACCTGCAATACATTTGAGTTCTGGGTGAAAGGACAACTACAAGCTATCAGTGACAAGCTGATCAGACTAGAAACAGAAAGACAAGTGACATGCTACCGCTGTCAGGAAAAGGGGCATTATGCATCGGCATGTACGAAGAAAGCACCTCAAACAGTACGGGTGTGCTACCGTTGTCATGAACCGGGACATTTTGTTTCTAATCGCCCAAAACCTACAGTGTGCTACAGTTGTCACGAACTAGGCCACTTTGCATCCGCTTGTCCTAAGAAATGGATGAATAGTACTGTACCTACAGTAAACGCACAGGTGGACAGTGAAATGCAGAAAATGGACGTAGCTGAGACAGTGCCACAGACGGACAGTGATGTTGAGCTACTAGAGACTGTCTCTGAGTTGGAGAAACCTACCGTAAAACCCAAGAAACGCAAGAGAAGCGTCAACACATGCATCGTGTGTCCTGAGGCTCACCCATCAACAAGCAATACAGAGTGTAACCGACCAGCTAAGAAGCGAAAAATGACATTTGAACACTAGACTTGAAAAAAACAACAACAAAAGTTGTGTTATGTTCATTATTTGCTGTATGACGCACGTTTAATTCATTGTTACTGTATGACACATGTTTGTTGTTAAACACAATAAAAAAAAAATCATATGACAATTGTATTAGTTATCCTTTCTACATCATTGTAATGGTCCTGAAAAGGACCGTTATTTATTGAGAAGTGTCTAGCACTCACTCAAATACAAATACCGCCAGTAATGCCTGCTGGCTTCTGGATATGCTAGGTAAAACCCTGACAAATCCGGGTACAATGGCAAAGGGGGTAAACTCGGGTACAAGTTGACACCCTCTTCCTTTATACCCTCTTCCTTGACTTCTACTTTCTTCTCCTTTCGTAACGCCTTCCTTGCACGTCGGAATAACTTACGAAGGAAATTCATGGTGAAGAATGAATACATACACAGCATTACACAATTTATAGTCAAGAAAAAAGTAGGTTAGTAGGTCAATCCACCCCAAAATGTCAAGGCCGAGAACAATGCTATCTAACTCAGGTCAAGGTCGAACTTGATTTATTGGATGAAAAAATAACGTTCTTGGTGTGCGCCAACACGAGAAAGTAGGTCAATCCGGTACTATAAAACAGTGCACATACTCTATACTTTATTATTCATGATTGAAACATGAGACCGTACACACGTAGGTCCACCCCAGACTTGCTAAAATTGTTCCTCGACAGTCCCAGCTATGAGGAACAAGAGAGCGACCCAGACAGCTATCACGACCAAGTTGATGTGTATGATCTATATGTCACTCTTACAAAAAGGGGAGATCTCCCTAATTACCTGTCAGTTACCTTTGAAGATGTACCATCTACCCTACTACAGGGATCGGGAGACAGCCTGAACTTCATAGGTGACAAGGATCTAACCCGTTGTCATTTGCATCTCCTTGCAGGATGGATGAAGAGATATGTCCTGGGATGGGACTGTCAAACGTGTGGTATAGACCACAATATGTGATGGGACTGTACAACGTGTGGTATGGACCACAATTCATAAGAAACAAAACGGCCCTTTTCAGGGCCAACCCAAATGTCTCGAAAGGACATTTTACAATTGTCAATGTTAAGATGTGGTCCTCCTTTAAGACATTTTATTACATCTGTTTTCATATATAGTACCATTCGGTACTATAGATTCTGTTTTCATATAGAGTACCATTCGGTACTATAGATTTGGTACCATAAGTACCAAAAAAAAATAAAAAAAATTATGGTACCACGGTACCATAAGTACAAAATTTTATGGTACCGTCGGTACCATATTGCCACCCTATACTACTTATAACAATGAATGCTTAACAGTCTATTATGTTGAAGAGTTGTGTGTGTGTGTGTGTGTCTTTAATGAATGATTTTTAGACTTATTTATATAGTGTTTTATATCTTCGCTTTAATTGCAGTTAAAACTTGAAAATTCAAACACCTTGGATTGTTCCTAGTTTCTGTACCTCATGATTTCAAAAATACGTTGTGGTGAATATAAATTGTGTCTGTAAAAAATGTATGTGAAAGAGGTTGTCTGGGATATGGTCAAATCATTCGTTTGCGTGACGTTTCGTGAATTTTCTGTAACGGGGGGAGGGAATAATTATATCTAAAAAAACTACATGGTAAATTTTCTTCTAATTATTCGGATAAACCAAGAATATGATATTATTTATGAAAATAGTTTTTTTTCTGAATTTTTGAATAGGTGACTTAAGTGCAAACTTCATATCTCTGTATATATGTCTTAATGTATATCACCAACTGTCATAGATACGTATATCTATATCACTGATTATGTGTATTGTATCAGCATTTTAAATAGTAGAGTCTTTAGATTCATTAGAGACGTATTTCCACTATCGGATACCTTTATATTTTTTTTCATTTACTGGTACATCACAGGAATAGGAAAACATGTGTTTTCATAACTGTTAGCAGTTCGGCCAAAATGAATACACATAATTAAAAGGTAAATTAAGATAAACGGCGATGTTTTAAAGGTCACATTAGTTTAGACAATATCTGGTGTTTATGATGATGTTAGAAATGATGACGGTAACAGGAAAAATGCAAATTTACATTTATCAAAAAAAAAAAAAAAATCCTTCTTTTGAACCAAATACCATATACGGTATGAGAACGATGACAAGTACAATCATATAGAACGCATTAAAACACTTTCTGCAAAATGGCTGCTATTCACCGTTGAATTACATTTATGAAAGCCTTTTGTGGCCAGTAATTACTCATACCGCCTCGGGTGTTTTATAAATGGGAAATATGATATGCTCCTGTAAATCGTTAGCGATTTTAATATCAACACATGTGTATTTATATAAGCGATATATAATTAATTGTCACACATTTTTTTGCTATTTCTTTGAAATATTAATGACATTATTCAAACAAATGCGATTCAAACATAATCCATGTATTTTGCTTTTCAGTAAACGGAAAACGGTGGGACCAGGATAACAAAGACGGCATAAGGTGCATTTTGCGTTGTAAGTCGGGATACAGTCCTTCAGGATGTCACGTACTTAAAAAAGAAAATGGCAAATGGAACTATGATATCCCGGAATGCGTATCAGGTATCTATGAGTGGTTTATCTTAGCACTGAAAGTTTATAGTCAGGTAATTTCTATTGTTTTCGGACACACGATCGGACTCTAAATGTAAGTAACAGACCAAAGACGAGAATAAGAGAAAATATATTGATGAATGTATTATTGAGAATGAAAACTGAAATGATTCCGTAATCAGTTAATTAGTGATTTGAAAGATTCTATGATATTCAATTAACTTAAAAATATATATTGTTTCAATATGTTTGCCTTTAAGTTTGTTTGAATATGCAGAGATTTACATTGAGTATGCTCACGGGTTAAAAACAGATCAAAACATATATTTTATTCATACGTGTACAATGTATATCGTCTCATTACACAATGAAAAAAATAATTGTCACGTGCATTACACAAAATAAAACAAAAAAAACATCAACAGACAAAGGGAATAAATTCATGAAATAAATAATATTTTGCATCGTTTTAAGATATCAATCTTATAATAAATGTTAGAAGACATTGGAATAAAATTTGTTATGATAGTAAAAGTACAGCGATATCGAAAGTAAGGATTTATACTTTTCGGTTTAGTAAATTATTTTATTTTTCTTTGCGTAAAGTATTACAAACATAAGTATGCATAGTTCTTCATAATTATATATCAAAAATGAATTTAAATATATGGTTACGTTATATGTATTCTTGTTTATCTTTTTTCCTTGCAACAATGTACTTATGTATACGTTGAGAATGAAAAATAAAAGTTCTGTTCTGTTCCTGTTTGTCTGAACTTTTATGCATGTATACAAGAATTAAATGTCAACAAATGCAATACCAGTTTGTGTACTGTCCGTACGATATAAATTGCATGTATTCTAAAGGAGCAGTGACACCGGTGATGTTCACGTGTGATGGAATGGAAATATTCGAGTGATACTTAACCATTAATTTCAAGTCAATTCAATGATCAAACAGCTTCCTTTAAATCAATCAAAAGTAAAACTTAAAATTAATTATCATAAAAGCAATCCGAAATAGCTCGTATCCTTACTGGATAGAAAAATAATACCGAGCAAAAACCTTGTAACTCAACTTCCAACTTTCCACTTCACTTGTTGACAAATGTATTTATATCATCAAAAAATGCTTTAAATTAAAACTTTACCACTGAAAACTAAAAAGCAATGATCTTTTTTATGTGAATAAATATTATTTTTTCGTCTCCTGAAAAACTGGAAAAAAAGAGTTACGTGGTTTTGGAAGAACAGCGACGATATTGTGAAAGAAAGTGTATGGTATAAAAATTGTTAAAACTTGGAATTAATAGATAAATCATGAATATAATTTAATCCATGTATGATTGTGTTAAAACAGAGTAAAATATTGTAATGAATTAAGCAGCGAATATGCATATATGCTTGGTGCGAGGCAGGAAGAGTGTTTATCGCCAATTTTGTTTCGATTTTCATTAATGATTTAGAATGTTATATTATTGATCATAAAAGTCTTGAGGGTATAGATATTGGAATGCGTAAATTGTTAATGATTTTGTATGCGGGTATGTGGGCAGGCTTTACTACTGGTGGCTCTTTCGCCGAAACACATGACACATAATCTGGGCAGGCTATAAAAGCTAGTTTTGAGAATAACAAATATCTTCATATTATTACGTATGTTTAAGTTAAATGTAGATTACAGTTATTTGATAAACTGGTCACAATTTTATAAGTTATGCCAGTCAAGTATGGGAATTCGCACGTGCAAATACCATTGAGCGATTACATTTACGATAACGTTACTGTAAAAATGAATGTTAAACGTACTTCGCAAAATGATTTTATATATGGTGAACTGGTGAACTTGGAAGAGTGTCTTGTATGACTATAAGATATTATAATATTGTACAATATTGGGGTAAGGTTCTTAGTATAAATGATAATAAATACCTGGTATGTTAAGAGTATTAACAAAACGATGGTAGGGAATATGGAAATTCACAGCAATGTTATTAACTGTGCATCGTTTTTATGAAACCTGGTTGTCTCAAAGTATAGGAAAAAGTGATTTACTTTTTAAGTTTAGAAAGGCAGAGACTGAGTGATCATTTTTTTAAAACTGGTATAGCCGACTGCAAAATCCAACACATGCTTTGTTTATTGCTAATATAGAACATTTTGGTTTTAAGTCTATGTATTCAAATCTTAAAATGTTTGTAAATCCTTTAAAGATTAAGAGTATTATCCCATAGCATAAACCTATTGATTTAACCATTGTTGATAGGAAAAGTATTTTTGCAACATATTAGAGGATGAGTTTTGTTTAAGAATGTCCAATTTATTCAGATTTAAAAAAATCAAATGTGTTTAAGTTGATATCTCTTTTTAATGGTGAAGATGCAGTTATGATTAAAATACTTGGGCTGTTTGTACATTTTGCTTTTGACAAATGGAATGACAGAATATAGGATACTATTTGATTTCACTTATTTCTTATCTATATAATGTTTAATGAAAACATTTCAATAATGCACGTTCTCTACTCTCTACACTCGCTTTTTTTTTTTTTTTTTTTTTTTTTGAAAAATCGTCTCGATATTGATAACCGTGATGTCTACATTGCACGTACACATAGGCTAGGCCAAAGAAGCCGAAGACAACATCAGAGTAGGCCAATTATCGCAAACTTTCGTGATTATGGCAACATTGACCTAATTATGAGTTCAGTAAGAAGGTTACGAGGCACAAGTTTTTCCATTGACCATGACTACCCTCTTGAAATTCAAGAAGCGAGATCCCGACTTTGGCCATTATTTAAAGAAATGAAGCAAATGCATCCTAGATCAAAGGTTCAAATTGTATACCCCGCTAAACTGATTGTAGATGGATCGGTTGTTGAGGATGCATTGCCTGAATGGCAGCAATACGTGAGAGCAAATAGATTAAGTCAGATCGGACATATTATTCAAATCAAACATCAGTTTGTCAGAAAACCCCCCGAGGTTGAACCACAGAATGAAGAATTTAGATTTCCCTATGCTGAACCCCAGAACGTGAATAGACCTGTCCATGGCAGCCCCACGATCCGTGCAGTCTGATCAGTCAATGCAGCCAAACCTCATAGTATCCCAACAAGACAAAGGAGTCGAACATCTCGGTACAAGCAGTTCTCAGGAGCTACCCATGGAGTCCGTTAATCAAATGACATCAGAAACTGTTAAGGCACCTGAAACGCCGTTGGTGGCGATTGCGGTAAACACGTCCGAAACTACGTCGACTTCCACCACAGACGAAACGTCAGTGAAATCAGTGTTTAGTGATGCTAATAACCCAGTGTTAGCAAGTGTCGTAGGTGCTCGTGGGCGATCGCGTGCATCCAAAACAGCTGAGAGAGCAAAACAACGTTCTCTATCTGCAGTACCCTATAGAAGGCAAAGTGTCAGCACAAGTAGATCGAAAACACGCTCTAAAGTAGACCAGGTTTTACCCGACACTATAAATAGTAACAGTGAAGTGTTGCAAGCTACCCATGCCTTATCTTGTTCTATTAATAGCACAGGTATGGAGAATGTTGGCCGGCAACCCGAGCAGCGTCAACACACACAGTCAGCTGAGTGTACAGGTGGAACACGTGCAGGCAATTCGTCACAGATCTAGGACAGTGATTTGAAGGTCAAATTGCGGTGCGCACTGTTAAACGTTCAGAGTTTGGTAACAAAACGTACAAATAAACTGCAATCTACTGAGTTGAAAAGCCTATTTGATACTCATGATATTGTATTACTGACTGAAACATGGGCAAATGATTATTGTGATTTACAAGTCGATGGTTTTGAATATTTCAAACTAAGTCGAACTCTGACTAAAAAGAACACAAAAAGGTCGTCCGGTGGTATTATCATTTATATAAGAAATTCATTTGTTTGTAATAATACTTTAGTTTTCAGTAGCAAAGATGACATTGTTTGTATCAAAATAAGTTCTGAAAAGTTGTCATTAAATCATGATGTATATTTCTGTCTATGCTATGTGGTTCCTGAAGGCAGTAGTAGACAGTCCTTAATTCAAACACATACTTTCGATAGACTGTTAAATCATATTGTTGAACTTGATGTCAATTGTAAAAATGATATACATTTAGTTTTATGCGGAGATATGAATGCTCATACTTCTGAAAACACAGATTTTGTTGAATACGATAATTTAAATCATGTTAATTTTTTTCCAGATGATTATAACATTGATGAGTATATAGTTCGAAGGTCAAAGGACAAAGGTAAACTTAATAACAATGGTATGTTGTTTTCAAACTGGTTTGAGAATATTGAATGGGCGGGTAGGATAAGATGTGACAGGTAATTACACATATGTTGGTAGTAGAGGATCTAGTGTAATAGATTACGTTATTACTTCCAGAAATATGTTTCAGCATATTGATTATTTTTGTGTTAAAGAGCCAAATATTATGTCTGATCATTGCGCCATTGATTTTTCATTTGTATTTAATAAGACAATGTCTGTTAATGTCCATGAAAATAGTAGGGTTGCTGATCGTATATACCATAAGTATGTATGGGATTCAAGTAAGAAAGATATGTATTTAAAAGAACTATCTAATGATTATGTTATTAATAAGTTACACATCTTAGACACACATGTGGATAATTCAAATACAATAGGTGATATTGACGAATGTATCTCTGATTTCTTTAATATCCTAGATAATGTGGCATCTCCATTATTTAAAAAGAAAATAAAGTCATATAATAAAGACAATAATACATATGTGCATAATGATTGGTTTACTGTGGAGTGTTTTGAAAAAGGCGTGTATTTTATAGTACATTAAATTTGTATAGACATGAACAAAATGATTTAAATAGAATTAATATGGTTAAAGCCAGATCTGATTATAAAACGTGTATTCGCAAATGTAAATTTGAATATGATAAAAAGCAAACCATGAAACTTACTGAAACACGTTTTAAAAATGCAAAATTATATTGGAATATGTTTAAACAATGTGCTGGTGTTCAGAAATCAAATATTTCATTATCAGTTTTTGAGCAATACTTTAAAAGTGTAAATAATCCAAACAGTCGATTTTTCAATCCAGAGGATGACGTAGTATATTTTGTCGAGAAATACGAAAATAATGAGTTTAATGTTATGTTTCAAGAGCTGAATTTGCCAATCTCCATAAATGATATAATCAAAGCAATTAAGCAACAATAAAAGTGGTGGTCCAGATTTTTATATAAATGAATTCTTTATTTATGGACAAGATATTCTTGCTCCTCATATGCTCCAGTTATTTAATAAGATATTTGATATCGGTTATTTTCCTGACAGTTGGTCCAAAGGTTATGTTGTACCGTTGCATAAGAAGGGAAGTTTGAACGACGAGAATAAGTATAGGGGTATTACGCTTCTGAGTACACTAGGTAAACTGTTTACACGTGTACTGAATAATACGTTGGTTGATTGGGCGGAGCAGTATAATGTTTATATAGAGGCACAAGCGGGGTTTCGTTCAAACATGAGTACTGTCGATAATATTTTTGTACTTCATGGGTTAATTACACATTTATCAAATCAGGGAAATTGTATTGTTTTTTTGGGAATTGGGAAATTAATTCGACTTGGGATACGGGGGAAAATTTTAGATATTATTAAGTCAATGTATAGTTCTGTAAAATCAAGAGTTAAATATTTTAATCAATTAAGTAATCAATTTGATTGTGTACTCGGTGTCCGTCAAGGGGAGTGTTTATCACCATTTTTATTTGCCATATTCTTGAATGATACTGAAAATGAATTTATTGAAAAGGGTTTTTCTGGAATTGATGTTAACACATTTAAGCTATTTTTAACATTGTACGCTGATAATATGGTATTATTTGCTAATAATAGAGATGAATTACAGGCCGGTTTAAATTTACTTTATGATTATTGCAAACGATTGAAGTTAATTATTAATACCAATTAAAACAAAAATTATGATTTTCAGGAAAGGTGGACGCTTATCAACGGATGACAATTTCTTTTATAATGGTCAAAGTATTGATGTAGTTAGTCATTTCAATTATTTAGGGTTAGTGTTTTTCAACCGGGGGTTCTTTTTCCAATGCACAAAATACAATTGCTGGACAAGCACTTAAAGCTATTTTTAAAATGAATAAGTATTTATATAAATTTACAGATATCTCAGTAAGTCATAAACTTAATATATTTGATAAATTAATATCACCTATTTTTAATTACGCTAGTGAAGTGTGGGGCTTTGTGCAAGGAAATGCTATTGAAAGGGTACATTTACAATTCTGTAAAAGAATATTAGGTGTTAAAAGAAATACCCAAAATGATTTTATTTATGGTGAATTAGGGAGAACTAATTATCAATGTATACGGTATATGAATATCATTAAATATTGGGTCAAATTATTACATACAGGAGATAATAAGTTTACTAGGAAAGTTTATTTGATGCTAAAAAATGATAGTGAGTTATCTCCAGGTAAGAAAAATTGGTGTACTTTATTAAAACAGTTACTTTGTCATCTTGGTTTTTATGATGCCTGGCTTTTTCAAGAAATTGGAAACGTTGAATTATTTCTTTTAAATGTAAAGCAAAGATTGAAGGATCAGTTTATCCAAGGTTGGAACGGTGGGATACATGATTCTAGTAGAGCTCATTTATATAAACACATTTCTTCATTTAAATATCAACCTTATTTAGATTTTTGTCATATCTCTAAATTTAGACAATGTTTAACTAGGTTAAGGGTATCATCACATAGATTACAAGTTGAAACTGGTAGATGGGCTAAGCCTAATTCAGTCCCATATACTGAAAGATTATGTAATGTTTGCAATGTATTAGAAGATGAATGCCATTTTGTTCTTGAATGTCAGCTGTATAATGATCTAAGAAACAAATATATTTTATCTTATTATAGTATAAGGCCTAATATGCATAAATTTGTAGAGCTACTGTCCTCTGAAGATCAAGCTATTATTAGGAAATTAGGTATATTTGTCTGTAAAGCATTCGAAGTGAGACAGAGTCAACTACTTTAGAGCATTTATTAATGTTTTAATATTTGAAATGATATTTATCTGATATTATTTGTGAAGACGGGTTGTGTCATTCTAAGTAATGTTTATCACAAATTAGTATTTTAAGGCAGTATTTGTTATCTATTCTGTTATTCATACGTATCCTAAATTTTCGTTTCGTTAGGATAACTGGTGTATGAGGATGTAGATTTATCTGGAAATGTCAGAAAAACTGTATGTTTCTTCTAAGTGATGCATGTGTATAATTAATATTACATATATAAGGTATCAAATAGATTTATATAACATCTTTTTCACTTTCAAATGTCAAAAAATATATGAAAAGGATTTTATGGCTTGTACCTACCTACTTGTTTAATTTAAGAAAATGATGATGTCAGTGTTCATGAATTATACATAAACACTGTTAATATTTGAATGATGTTATAAGTTATATCATTTTCAACTGTGGATGTAATTACTTCTATGTATTTGTATGTACTTATGATTTTATCCTGTCAAAATCACGATAATTGTACATCCACATGGGTCATTGACCTTCTGGAATAATTGAATAAAATCTATTCTAAAAATCTAATCTCGCTTTCGGTAACGATTTTTTTGAAAGTTTAATGAATATGACATTGTCTAGTCGATCCTTTAACAAACACCTGATATTTTCCATGTGGTATCACTGAAAAAGTACTTTTTTTCAAATACTTCGTTCGCATTCTTTTCATATATTAGTGTTAACTAGGTTCAGTTTGCACATCAATGATTGGTTTTATCAACATTTATTTTCTATAGTATAGACATGTATTTTTTTCTCTCAACAAAACTACTTCTAAGCCTTCTCCGATATTCTTTGATATACAGTTCATGGTAATATAATGCAAAAACTATTGTCATTTGATCTAAAAATCTTGACCTGACTGCCATGTTACAAGATATGATATGTATTTATGATTTACTTAACATTACATTAAATAATGCATACATGCATGGTGTATCCTCATGGGCTTATAAGACCAATTGAATTTGAAATAAAATTGAACTTGACATATAAAGTTTATATGTGAATTAATGTATAAAAACTTATCTGAGTCGATTTTAGGGGGATCACGGCGCTTCTGATTACCTAAAATCTTCCCATTATATATAAAATTATGTATTACATACAAATGGGAATGCTTCAATCTTTATGTTATTTGATACTACACTTTGATTGGAAATCACTTAAATACTACTTAATATCCTATACTGAAAATAAAGGTTTTGTGAAATTACTATCCATGTCGCATTATATCAAGCAAATAATCGATAAACGTCATAACTATGCAATTATGACCATGAAATTTGACTGTTGCATTTGTGTAAGTTCAATATATGAGCTTGACCTTTGAGATTAAACCAGGTATACATCTAGCAATAAACAAAGATTCTTGAGACAAGGACCTCAGTTTATTTTAATTACGTTTTCGACTAAACAAGTCTACGTCTGCTGACCGACAGACAGGCCGGCGAACTGACTGGACATGCGCAAAGTAAAATACCCCGTCTTCATTGCAGGAGCGTATGTGGTATACCCATGAAGATGCATGTAGACATGTAATCATACGTTTCAGATTTGCGTTTACTATATATTGAAAGAACGTTTTTTTACAGATATATATATGAATACTCTGATGTATTCGACTGCCATAGCTTACGGCATTGTTAATGCTGCACCACATGTTTTAAGTCTACTTGGTTTCGGACCTGGTGGGGTGATAGCAAATTCTCTGGCATCCTGGTTACAGGTAAGTCAGAAAATAAATGTAACGTTGAAAATGGTAACTTACTGTTTTGTATTGAAACTTGGCAAAAAGAATTGTTTACAATATACGCACTCAGTGTTAGACCGAAGAGGATATTTTAATGTAGAACATCACATCAAATATTGGTTTTATCATATATGATTGAATACATATCATTAGCTGGCTTGCCGTAGATGGGTGGTTCTTCCCGGATGCCTCCGTGCATTCGGGGTCTTCTTCCACCTGTAATTAGCTGTACGTCGCTATATGACTGAAATACTGTCAAAGCGACGGTAAACTCAAAAAGCCAAGTCAAATTACATACATTAGTCGTAACGGTCATCGAGTTATACCTTTGTCTACAGAAGAACATATCGGTTGACTAATTTGTATATAACACTTTAATAAGCACTGTACGTAACATAACTGTATGTTTTGCTATTGAATAACATTCCGTTCATATAATTTTCTTTCCTGTAGGAATCTTGACATGAGAAAAAGTTTATTTGCTAAAAGTTGAAATATTATTTTCTGAAATCGTCTCCGACCTGAGGACGCAATGTTAACAACAAAATGCTTTTTTCAATCACACAGCAATACAAGATGATTATAATGATAATGGTTATTATTACTACAATTGATATTAATTTTTTGATCATTGAAAGCCATAAAGGCTCGTCAGTCGTCTTTTCATATATGCTGATATCTGGCTTAAAGTGGACGTTATTTCTTATTATTGACAGACCCCTTTAACTGCAAAAGGAGGCTGGTTTGCTATGATGCAGAGTTACGGGACGAAAGGAATTCCCTGGGCATCTCAACTCAAATATTTCAAGAGCGTTGAGGAAGTGGTCAAATTTATTAAAGAAAGCTTAAGCAAGATGCACTGTGACCAAGAATAGTTTAGACATATAGATCGTAATAACTTTTTTTCACACTTCAGTCAATTTACGCAAGTCATTCTGAATATGTCAACGTAGGTTTGCTTGCTACCTTACTTTTAGTTTTCTTGTTTAAAGCTGTATTTCGGCCATCTTGTTGCATTATAAACCTTCGTCATTTAAGCAGCTCGTTAACAGATGATCAGTAGAAATTACAAGAAAGTCTACTCTATCTCGTTCATGTTGTTGAAGTCTTTGTATTCTGACAAATAAACTCGGCAAGCGTAAGTCACATTGCGTGGCAAAATGCTATTTTCGTAAACGCAACTTCGACGAAGCACTGGTGATTTCGGTACCACGTGATGCATTCCGCAACATGGCGTGTTATCAATTTCTTAAGTTCAACCTATGAAGTATATAATTCAAAATATAGTTTCAATACCGTCTGTGACTGTATTGCCTCTGACGGGGGGAACCACCCCTGTTGTTTTTTTTACTATCACGATTGGTTGCATCGGGTTACCATGCGTCTGTAGATGGAAATTGAAACAACATAATAAAAATCATGTCGTTCATTTCAAATTGGTCAATATTTATTCTGGATATAACTCGTAACTTCACAGATGATATTTGTTGAAGTTCATATCTTATTCTTTATTTGCAGCAAAACATGTTAATGGCAAAAATAATTGACAAACAAAGCTTGCTTCAAGGGTTTACTGATCAACATTAAAAAAATACATAATTCATTTCAAAACATATATAGTTCAATATTTATTATGGATGAAAAGGCTAAATTATAGATTCATTCTTCATTTTCTTATATTTTGATGTCTTACTTTGGTCCTAATACAATCGTTGTTTCCTATATAAAATAGAAGCTCAAATTAGAAAAACTAGACTGCATACCGTTGGATGCGTACATGAATAAAATAGTAGCAGCTTTTGGGAAGTGACATTGGGTTATATTTGTGCCAAGTAAATTAAATTCTGGTCTCTGAAGAGAGAGAGAGAGAGAGAGATGGTAAAAATAACGTTACTGTTTTTATAAAACAATACACATTGTTTTAGCATTGCTGACAATGTATTTATATTGCTGATAATGTATTAGTATTGCTGGCTATATAAAGCGCACAACTTATTTTCATTAACAATATTACTATTTTGATTCTTTATTTATCTCACCTGAGCACAAAGTCTTCTTTGTGAGCAATATAGGCTTAAGTTGGTGGTCCTTGTTCAATATTTCTTCAAATACCATCTCCCTCTTAATCCATTGGCCATAAATAATTGCAGTGATGTTCCTTGGTTGGCCCTCTTTCAAAGTTGTTTCAATACAGAAATCCGGTTGCTATGGCAACAAAAAGTGAATACATAAAAGGCTTCTTTCCCAAACCTTTGGCACAAATTTGAAAAAAGGTTGGCCTCTGCAAAAACTGTGAATACTTTTTGATTTCAGAGTCACAAATGTTTCATTGGTAACTCCTAACAAAGCTTGTTCAAAATATTCAGATTCGTAAAATAAAGAATACCAGAAGGAGCTTACGGAATTCCTCATCCATGATAAAGTTATCATAATAAATCTTATTTCCACTTTTATCCTCGCCAGATTTGAAAATGCTTTGGCACAAATGTTCCATGCGTTAGATAGTTAAAATAGAACTATGTTTATGTTGATTAGTAGGCTTTGTACTTTTTGTCATTATGTTGTTTAACTTTAACTTCTTGTATTCTGTAGTTTAATCACTGTATTGTATTACTCGAATGATTTATTTTGTGCACCGCTCTATCTTGAAAAAAGTAAAAAGAATAAAACAGACAGTCTTGCAGAATTTTATTTGATTCCACTATTTTCTTAACCGTTTGGATGTGAAATTCTGTTCTTCATTTTTCCAGAGTATACATTTTTGACCTTCGTTACAGGGTCCATATACTTGTAAAACAAATACACCAAAGTCAAATCTGTCCAGAGCGGACAAAAAGTGTCTGTTTAGCACATGTGGCTGTTAAAAAGAGGTCATTTTTAAAATTGAGGCTGGCTCCAATTTAACAAACTTTACTAGGCGACAGGTAATACTTACTGGCGTTTTTATCATTATTCGTAAAAATGTCCAAATATTGCGTTATATATATATATATATATATATATATATATATATATATAATTTTAGTAATTAACTAAGTACATGTATAGTTCTTTTTACAAGAATGTTGAAATGTGTTCCTACCGTATTTAATATTGATCAGGTATATAAGCTCGAGTCTGACTGCTAAATACGGAGTAGCCGTTTAAAGCAGCTCGTTCACAGATGATCGGTAGAAATTAAAAAAAATCTACTCTTCCTCGTTTATGTTAGTGAAGTTTTTGTTTCCTGACAAATAAAAAGGGAAAGTAAAGGTCACATTGAACGGGAAAACGCAATTTTCGTAAACGCAACTTCGACGAAATCGGTTACGTATAGAATACATTATCCACGAAGAATGGCATCTTCACCAGTTCAGGGTAAGGATTTTGTAAGTTCATCCTATGAAAATTTCGCTTGCGCGAAAAGCGAATATAAACATAGGTTTAATCAATCAAAATATAGTTTCAATATCCATTGTAAGTGGGTATTATTATTATTTCGCAGAAATACTGTATTTACAAAACTTTTTTTCATGATTTTACAATTAACTATGTGACGATGCGTCGTCACAGGTATAAATAAAATCTCTGACATCTGCGTCAGTGAGTCGACTCTTTGGCTCAGTGGTTTGCACGCCGGCGGACCGGGTTCGATCCTGGGCCGGGTCGAGTTTGTTACAACTATTTACATACAGCTCGCGAGTAGATTATGTATGTCAACCAAATTTAATTTGAGCTTTATGATTTACAATTATGTATACACTTCATCACATACACAAAATCTTAAACACTAAAATTGAATTTTACGAAATGCATATTTCGATATCAGATAGAAATCGAATCACAAGCTTATGTTTGGTTGATGTGTGATAACAATTTCTTATGATTTATATTTAATGAGCATATACCAGTAAAACAGTTTACACCTAACACATATTTCTGTACTTATCGTTACCATCTTTCCATATTTTTGGAAGTCTTCTACTATTTTATGTACTTCTTGTAAACAATCATTATCATCATCTTCATCATCTAACAAGAAGAAATGTGATACAGGGTATCACTGCAGGCCCACGAACAAAGCCGACATAAAGGTAGATTTCCAAATTTTCTTTTGCCTAGCTTTCGAAGGCTGTGAACGTTACACAAACTGTTCATGGTCTTTGTCCTCCTACCATTCTTATTGGTTAAGAATACCCATGTGAGCAATAAATGCTCTATATGGGACCGTTGACCCACTTGACCGAAGCTTTACCATTTGCACTATTCTGGCATCTCAAATTACCCGACGTAGTTTTATTACTTTACACGAATTCACAATCTTTCTAAAAAAAAAAAGCCGGCTCTGCTGCGACTGACTCGAAGTATTTATAGATTTTCTTGTTGAAAAGGAAAGATTAAATCGTTATTTGTGAATAGAAATCATTTAGTTTTTCATGTTTAAACAGAAAAAAAAATCATTTGCAAACTGAAAACATGGAGAAAGAATTGGCTGTAACGGAGGAAAAAAACAAATAGTTGACTGTAACCAAAGATTGTGTCCCGATTTTTCGTGTTAAAAGAATGCCTTTTTAACTATGAAGACAGACTCGCAAATTCTCGATATACCGCTTCGACAGGTGGTGGAATTCATGAGTTGAGCGTCCAGGCTAAGTTGAAATCTACCTGCTTAAAAAGGCGGAATCATTCTCTCTCTCTCACACACACTGGAAGCAACCATGTGTTGGGGCTCTAAGATATCTAGCAACATTTAACTACATTATATACCATGTCATGAATACTAAACCGAAATCGGGGCCGTCGTGGCCGAGCGGTTACAGTTGCGGACTACAAATCTCTTAGCCCTTCGCTGCTGTGGGTTCGAATCCCGGTAGGGACTTAGGATTTTTCATGTGAGGAAGCCTTCCAGCTGGCTTGCGGTAGGTCGGTGGTTCTACCCAGGTACCTCTGTGTACCCGGGGTCTTCCTCCACCTGTAATTAGCTGGACGTCGCTATATGATTGAAATACTATCGCAGCGACGGTAAACCCCAATACAACAACTAAATCGAAATCACAATTATCTGCAATATTGAAGTAGTATACTAATATGTAAAATCAAAATATACTTAAGATGAAATAATATAGACAAAACATGCATAATTAAAAAATGTATAATAGACGTACAATACCATTACACACATTACAAACATTCATATTCAAGAGTTATGATAATGAATAAATCACACAGAAAAACGTTAAAGCACTCTGTTTTGTTCCGTGTCAAGCACCACAAAGCAGTTACTTCCCTTTACAGATTCCCCGACGATAGACATCTACACTTGCTCCTATGCGTACGTTGGTATAGATTACAGTTTGATTTCCAAGGTACCCTTCACAGTCAGTGGGCGGAGTCTAATGTAGGCGGAGCAAAGCACAAATCTAAAGTGTATAGTTCATTTGATATTTAGAGTGGGACGAAGTAAATATAGTTTTTACAAACAATATTATTTCATAGACCTAGCGAGTCCTGATAAAAAACATAAACGATTAACGATCACATGCACCAAATAGTTTGTTTCATGAATTATGTAACAGAAAATGTGACCATGGGCTCATTTACAAGAAAATCTGACGTTGGCCATATGTACCAGAAATTTGAATTTAA
>CM037784.1:44254991-44304991 GCA_021229015.1 Solen grandis | reverse complement strand
CTTTATTATTTATAACAGTGGCTACAAATAAGTTTAAAATGGTTTCATAATATTCTCAAATTATATCGGAGGTTGTTTGAAAATTAATCAAGTCGCTGTTGTTGCTTGCAACACACAAGACTTCTACCGATATGCACATTTTGACAAATTCCATTACCATCTCCACCAGAATTATAGTCTGACGAATGGACAGACAGAGAGAAGGCAGGCAAACTTACAGTCCCCTCTTGTGTAAATATTGTAGGGGACTAATAAACAGACACAAAATATTTTGGCATTATATCAGTATGACATGTTGCTTTGCACTGTCACCTTGAACCAAGACATCTGAAACCTATGCTCTGCACATCCTCTCTGTATGCTTAATATATCTGTCAAATAATTTCAATTTCCTTCCAGTGGTTTTTAAGATACAGAGATGACACAAAATATTGTAAAATTATAATATGACACATGACCTCTAAATGCGACCTTGACCTTGAACCAAGACATCCAAAACCTATACTCTGCACATCTTCTCTGTATACTAAACATTTCTCTCAAATAATTTCAATTCCTTCCAGTGGTTCTTTAGATACACAGGGGACTCAAAACTGCTAACTGACAGATGGATGAACGACCACTGGTATAACAAAATACCACAATTTGGGTGTATAAAAAGGGGCATAACTCTGAAAATATAGCTTCAGAATAAGGCCCCTTGTCTTACAACTGCATGTTATCATGTTAATCAAATATTCAAAGCTTTGTGTTGATACCTTTCATAGTTATCAAGACATTCTACTTAATAAGGAATTTTGACCAAAATTCTAAGTTACAAAGACTCATAACTCTGAAAATATAGCTACAGAATAAGACCCCTTGTCTTACAGCTGAGCCTTATCATGATTATCAAGTACTCCAAGTTTTGTGCTGATACCTTTAATAAAAGTGTTTAAGTAATGGGCTACATTAAAGTATCTGCATGATGATGATGACAACTACAATGACCCAGCGATCATAATAGCTCAACCTTTTCTCTGAAACAGATGAGGTGAAAATCATATAAAATCATCGATTTAATCTATGAACTTTGAATAAGCAAGAATTTCATACCTTAAAATGTGCAAAAAGTCCTGAAAATTTCAAGGGATTTCATCATCAAACATGGCAGGTATTCGTGTTTTTCGGATAAGGGCTTATACATGAAAGTCTATGAATTTGAGGAAAGAAAAGAAAGCAATAATTGGGTTGGTTGAGCAAGATCCAGTTGTGCTTGTGCAGGAAAGAGTGTCGAAATTGAATGGTGAATCATTATTTGTATTTGAGTGAATGAGCTGCATTTCGGAATGTATTTGTGTATACTAGGGCCAGAAAGTTGATATGGATACCTTCTGGCTTTACTGTTGTGTGATTCTGCGAATCTGAAGAAAATGACACAAGTTATAATTTATCTATCAATTTTTGCTGTTTTCTCAAGGTTTAACTTTCCCTATTTTTATGTAAATATGTTAAAAAATATAAAGCAAATGAACTGTTGGAAGTTTCAAGGCGTTTATTATGTTAACCTTTGAAAATTGGACTAGGTATAAGAAAGTAACATAAATATAAGAATTTTCTTTCACCTCTACTTTGTTTCCATGTATTGTTGCAAAGTAAAAAGCAATCAATTTAAAGGTTGAAAGTCATGGCTTTCGAAGTAATCTTAATGATTTTTATATATTTTTGTCAGATTTTTCTCTGCAGTGGTGCATATTGCAAGGAATAATTGTTCAGTCACATTGGTAAGACATAATCAATATTAAATGACTTATAATAAATAAAGACATATAAAATACATAGAAAAGTATTAGAAATAAAATCTTGAGGATAGTCTTATCTTAAAATTTGCCTATTTTCTGCATATTTTTAAATGGCTGCATCATCAAATATGACTCAAACATTGTATTTATGTTACATGAATATTTATGATAGAGATGATTTAATAAGCATTATATCTTCAATGATTAAATATCAGTATTCGATATTCTTATTAAATGATCTATTTAATCCCTTTGAAATAAGCAAACAGAAAGCCATTTCATTTGTATTTTAAGCAAATGACCTTCTAGTTTGTAAATTATTTTCTTGTGTATGATACCTCCCAGCACAATAACAAAGGGACAATTGGCTGCTCTAATCCCTTGATCTCACTTACATCTTGTTCATGACAGCTATGTAGTTTATTACATCAGCAAATAATGTAAACTGTATACCAGTATTTAATATACCCAAGTTAAACAAGAGGCCCATGATGGCCCTAAATCGCTCACCTGAGATAAATAGGTTGACCCAAGGAACATCTGTATCAATTTATTTTAAAATCCGGCCAGTAGTTTTGAAGAAGATAATTTTTAAAGTTTTCATATTTTTTCTTTTTGTTGCCATGGCAACCAGAGTTCTATATGGATCAAGTTTATTTTAGCAACTTTTGTGAAGGTTGACCCAAGGATCATTCCTGCCAAATTTAATCAAATTCTGTCCAGTGGTTTCAGAGGAAATGTTGATTAAAGTTTTCCCAATATACATATAAGGCAAATAAGCCCCGCCTCTGGCGGCCATGTTTTTTACGGATCGGAAAATTTTTAGCAACTTTGGTAGAGGTTGACCCAAGGAACATCTGTACCAATTTATTTTAAAATCTGGCCAGTAGATTTAAAGAAGATGATTTTTAAAGTTTTCATTTTTTTCTTCTTTTTGTTGCCATGGCAACCAGAGTTCTACATGGATCAAGTTTATTTTAGCAACTTTTGTGAAGGTTGACCCAAGGATCATCCCTGCCAAGTTTGATCAAATTCTGTCCAGTGGTTTCAGAGGAGATGTTGTTTACCCCTGGCGGCCATGTTTTTTTACGGATCAAAATAATTTTAGCAACTTTGGTAGAGGTTGACCCAAGGAACATCTGTACCAATTTATTTTAAAATCTGGCCAGTAGTTTTGAAGAAGATGATTTTTAAAGTTTTCATTTTTTTTCTTCTTTTTGTTGCCATGGCAACCAGAGTTCTACATGGATCAAGTTTATTTTAGCAACTTTTGTGAAGGTTGACCCAAGGATCATCCCTGCCAAGTTTAATCAAATTCTGTCCAGTGGTTTCAGAGGAGATGTTGTTTAAAGTTTTCCCTATATACATATAAGGCAAATAAGCCCCGCCCCTGGCGGCCATGTTTTTTTACGGATCGGAATAATTTTAGCAACTTTGGTAGAGGTTGACCCAAGGAACATCTGTACCAATTTATTTTAAAATCTGGCCAGTAGTTTTGAAGAAGATGATTTTTAAAGTTTTCATTTTTTTTCTCTTTTTGTTGCCATGGCATCCAGAGTTCTACATGGATCAAGTTTATTTTAGGAACTTTTGTGAAGGTTGACCCAAGGAACATTCCTGCTAAGTTTCATTAAATTCTGTCCAGTGGTTTCAGAGGAGATGTCGTTTAAAGCAAATTGTTGACGACGCACGACGACGGACGAAGGGTGCTCACAAAAGCTCACTTGAGCACGTTGTGCTCAGGTGAGCTAAAAATCCATGTAGTTTAGGTTATTCAATGAAACTAAATATCAACAGGAGTGTTCCTTGGAACACATGTGTCACCTGCTGAAGCATGATGGAAAAAGTGTGACAGATAGACAGAAATAGGTAATAACTAAGAAAATATTGATGTCAGATTTATGGACATTGTGTAAGACAATACCTCATGTCAAGCCAATTTTAAAAGGGAGCAGATTATTGAAAAAAAAAAACAAAAATATTGATCCCAGTGTTATGGATCTTGTGCATGACAATTCCTCCTGTCAAGCTCTGTCCATAAAACAAGTAGACAGAGTTATTGAGAATAAAGAATGAAGAAAAGGGGAAAAACTAAAAAAATGATTTGGCCTTGTGCAAATTCCAAAAAATAATTTCATTTCAATAGCATGATTAGAGCAGGAGTTATTGCAGAATAAAGAAGTATGATGGAAAGAGTGTGACAGACAAAAAGACAGACGGATGGACGGACAGACAGACAATGGAAAAGTTATCCCTGTGTGACACAACAAAAAATAATGTTTTTACAGTGTTTGTATGTCTGCCTAAACATGTCTTACTTCCAACAGTTGTTGTCTCTATCACCTGGAGGGTCGGGGTAGAATCTGTCTGCTCTCTGGTGCTGGCCCTGTTATGGGGGCTCTCAGCTGGGGACCTTGTACTGTTGTTTTCCGGGCCCCTGAAATAGGATGAAAATATATTATACAATGATCAGTAGCAAATCTAGCAGTAGCAATAACAACATCAATAGCTTAAAACTTTGTCAACCTGGTAACAAAACCATCCATATCATCATAATCATACTAACAAAATCAACATCAATATAACAAAAGAATTGTGTATTGACCTTTCACCTGAAATGACTTGACCAGTAACAATGCTGTTTTTAAATAGTTTAACCTCAATTGCAGACCTACTAACAGAGCAGATCAGGTCAGACAGCATTTTCCATACAATATTGAAGCTCAGATTCTACACAGCAAAGAAAAAATCCATTATTTTATAAGCAATGAAAAAATAAATTGATATTAATCATGTCATAGATATGTACATAAATATTCATGATGTAAAAGGTTAACATGGAGTAAAATGGTGCAGCCTCAAATTGAGCTCTTAGAGAATTAAAGAACAGAAACAAAAAAATAAACAGCTTGTATCATACCTAGAACTTCCAATATGTTTGATGAAAAAAGTGTCACCAGAGGAACCCTTCTGTTTCTCCAGGATATACAGGGTTGTTATGGCGATGAGACTGAAATATACAGCAGTGTGGGCTTCATCAAGTCCATGTACATAACACATACAAAAATATCACTTTTTAATATATCTTACTTTTTTTTCCAAACTTCTTAACTCCTCTGCAATGAAATGCAGTGATGAATTATTGATATTCAATGTTAATTTAAACCTACTTACAGGTTATCGTAGTATTAAGAAGTTGTAAACAAGCCTCCTGGTTGTTGTTGTTGTATTGGGGTTTACCGTCGCTGCGATAGTATTTCAATCATATAGCAATGTGCAGCTAATTACAGGTGGAGGAAGGCCCTGAGTACACAGAGGTAGCCGGGTAGAACCACCGACCTACCGCAAGACAGCTGGAAGGCTTCCTCACATCAAAAATCCAAATTCCCTACCGGTCCTGGTTGTGTTAGAGTCATATAGATTTAAAACTACACTTGATAGATTAAATTGAAATAACATTAAAATATATAAACAAGAGGGCCATGATGGCCCTGAATCGCTCACCTGAGTACCATTGCTTCAACTGATGTCAAGGTTTTTAAACAGACAAGGATTCTGATATAACTTAATCTAAAACATTTTACCCCTGATAATACTACACACCAAATATCTAAGCAATGGGCCATATGGTTTCAGAGAAGACTTGGGCGCAGGGTCATTTATCACCGTAGGGCCAAGACTTTGAAAATCTTTGTAATGAACCATTAGATGCTACTACATACCAAATATCTTAACTCTAGGCCTTATTGATTCATAGAAGAAGATTTTTTAAGATTTTTCTATATAACTCTATGTAAAACAAGTGACCCCTGGTGCGGGGTCATTTATCATCATAGGGCTATGATTTGTACAATCTTGGTAGTGGCCCATAAGATGATGCTACATACCAAATATCTTAGCTCTAGGCCTTATGGATTCATAGAAGAAGACTTTTTAAGATTTTTCTATATAACTCTATGTAAAACAAGTGACCCCTGGTGCGGGGTCATTTATCATCATAGGGCTTTGATTTGTACAATCTTGGTAGTGGCACATAAGATGATGCTACATACCAAATATCTTAGCTCTAGGCCTTATGGATTCATAGAAGAAGACTTTTTAAGATTTTTCTATATAACTCTATGTAAAACAAGTGACCCCTGGTGCGGGGTCATTTATCACCATAGGGCTATGATTTGTACAATCTTGGTAGTGGCCCATAAGATGATGCTACATACCAAATATCTTAGCTCTAGGCCTTATGGATTCATAGAAGAAGACTTTTTAAGATTTTTCTATATAACTCTATGAAAACAAGTGACCCCTGGTGCTGGGTCATTTATCATCATAGGGCTATGATTTGTACAATCTTGGTAGTGGCCCATAAGATGATGCTACATACCAAATATCTAAGCTCTAAGCCTTGCAGTTTTGCAGAAGAAGATTTTCAAAGTTTGCATTTTTAAAATCTATTTTTAGCTCCTGTGACCTAATTATGCAATGGACCAGAACCATTTATACAACTTTAGTAGAGCTTCATCCAAGGAACATTCCTGCAAAATATTTTTCAAATTTGCCAAGCCGTTTAGGAGGAGATGTTGTTTGAAGCAATTGTTGACGCCGGACGCACGGACGACGGACAAAAGGCGATCAGAAAAGCTCACCTTGAGCACGTTGTGCTCATGTGAGCTAAAAAGGGTCATAACTCTGGTAATATAAGGTGGATAGTTACCAAAGTCCATCTTGACACATATTTTGATATCCTATACATTTAAACCAAATATAAATATGAATCAAATCAATTCAGTCCTTCAATATAATTTGTTCGGAAACAAGAAGTCTATGGCTGCACGGACAGGTTAACTCTTAATGCCCTTCACCATTCTGAAATGATGCATAAAAACAATTAAATCAGTTTACAGTTATTATCAGCAAATAAAACCTCAAGCCCGTTATCTGACTAAAAATGTCATCCTGGTTTGCCTCTATACAGAACAATGATGACAGTATCATGACGATGTTCACTCACCAGAATGCCATGATACAGATCAGGATAATGATGGTGATCTGAATAAACCGGTTGCTACACCAACCATTGCTAGTGGGTGGCGGTGGTGGTGGTTGGCTTGTTTTATGGCGGTGGCGAAGGTGGTGATGATGACTGGACCTCTTTGGTGGCGTACTGAAACACATACTGCATCAATCACATTCAATATTCTCTACCAGAAAATCTAAAGACTAGAAATAACATCAAGTTTTATGTGAGACTCATGATTGCTCCTGTTGATAAGAATTAACATATTTTTGATTATGAATATGGTCATCAGATGATTTTTAGACTGATATCATCAAATCAAGCCAATAAATTGAGACTTCAATTCCCAGTTTAATATCAGGTTTTACAATGGTTAATCACAATGACAGCTTTATATAATGTCAATGCTAAAGGTAGGTACAGTCACATATAATCAGCTAATATTCCAGATTTCTGATCCAAAGATCATGGGTTCAAACCCAGATAGGAGTAAGAATATTTTGACCTTTACAGGTGCTTGCCCCTACCTAGAAACCATTGAGGGGATTGTTTCCAAATCACATAAAAGGAATCAAATATATACAAATAAGCCATGCGGACTAAGACTAACCTACTAATGGTGCTGTTACTACAACTGGACTTTGAGCTAATGGTGGATTTTAGGCTGTCGAATCTCTTCAGCTTGGATAGTTTACTGTTCATCTTCTCCAGCTCATCAATGCGGACCTCAAGGTTGTCCGTCAACTTGCATAGTTCCTTCACTGCGCCGACATTCTCCATGAATATACGATCCTGGGAGAATAGTAAAATATCTTTTAAATTCTGGATGAAAATGGTGTAAGTCATTAAAGAAGTTAAGTCTCTATGTATAGTTGATAACATATTTGGCAAAATCTCCCATAATTATGGTCTACATAATTGGGTTTATGTTACACAACAAAAGTGGAAATGTCCCTCCATCTCAGCAAAAGTAACAAGAAAGTCAGTAGAACTGACAGATGCTCCCCGAAGAATGTCATTGTTACAAATAAGACCTTGGTCAATGGGTGGGAGGATGTAGGAACTGGGTCAAGCCGAAGATATGCGCATCTCCTCTTTGTTATAAAGCTTCACATAAAGTTTTGTTGAAATCAAGCTATTAGTTCCTGAGAAATAGCCCGGACAAGAATCATACTAGATATACCGTTTGCATAAAAGTCAAAGGGCCATAACTCTGTGAAAAATTGAGGGACAAAGTTACCCCCATGATATGCAAATCTTCTCTTGGTAATAAAGCTTTCCATAAAGTTTCGTTGAATTCAAGCCATTATTTTCTGAGAAATAGCCCAGACAAGATTCATGCAATATGTACTATAAAAAAAATTTCGTTGAATTAATTATTTCTGAGAAATAGCCCGCAAATCATGCAAATGACTATAGGCCGAAAAGTCAAGGGGCCATAACTCTGTAAAAAATTGAGGAACCAGGTCACTCGGATGATATGCGCATCTACTCTTGGTAATAAAGCTTCACATAAAGTTTCGTTGAATTCAAGCCTAGTTCCTGAGAAATAGCCCGGACAAGAATCATGCAATATGTACTATAGGCCGAAAAGTCAATGGGCCATAACTCTTTGAAAAATTTAGGAATCGGGTCATGCTGAGGATATGCACATCTCCTCTTGGTAATAAAGCTTCCCATAAAGTTTCGTTGAATTCAAGCTGTTAGTTCCTGAGAAATAGTCCGGACAAGGAAAGTGTGACGGACGAACGGACAGACGGACGAAGCGGCGACAATATGCGTCACCTTCGGTGAGCATAAAAAGGTCCCTCCATGTTTAAGTGAAGATAATTGATTTGTTACTACAACCAACACAGAAAATTCAGTTAATTAATTTATTTCTAAACACATATCAGTTGACAGAAATTGTTTATGAGTAAGATTGCAGAGATATCAGAAAGAGTCAAAATAAAAAAAATCTCCAAAACCTATTTGTCATGTGTATGTTTTAGAACTGATTTTGTTTTTGATAAATTTCAGATTAGTCTGTGCTCTTCCAGTTATATAATGTACATACAGTCAAACCTCTGTTAAAAGACACCTGTCCTGAATAGCAAACCTAAATTATGCAACAGGTTTTCAGATACTTTTGAAAAGTGGCAACTTCTTATTCAACAAGCTACATTCAAATGAATGCCATGCCCCTGGGGAGGGGGGGGGGGGGCCTTAGACCACTAGAAAGCCACCTGTGCTGAGCTGCTTCCCTTGGCAGACTGCTTAACCCTTTCCCTCATATAGACTCATTTTGACGCACTCAATAGGTATCACATAAAGCCTGATCTGCAGAAAACCACAGTTAAACCTTACCAAATTTAATTACAAAATCCTCATTTCCAGACCACTGAGGAGCAGCGAACAGCATAAAACCTGATCAGCCTGCAAGTTACTCGCAGGCTGATCTGGTTTTATGCTGTTCACATAGGTCTTTTCATGGTGTCCTCTATGAGGGAAAGGGTTAATGCAGGTCTGACTCTTAGTGTGGATCAACTTATGAATCCAATTAGGCGTTATGTGCTAATAATTGTTAGAGAGAAATGATTGAGTAACATCAAATCTTAAATAATTTAATAAAATTCTAAAAATGAGCCCATGAAAAGATAAAAAGGGGTCAGCCATTTTAAATTTTAATCAAAATTTTTAGAGTAAATCAAAGGACCTGATAGCTAATTTTCCTCATTCTTTATTTACCTTGTTAACAACCAGAAGGTTTTTAATCTCTCTGCCATTGTCTAACTGCACATCTCCCGTTTCCAAGACAGCATCTGGAAGTAGTTCCTTAATCTCCTGGGCAATGACACCCGTATCCTTACGCCTGTCCTCTGGCATTCCTACATGGTCAGCATAATCCTCACTGTATCGGTAGTTGTATATCTTCATCTCTGCCACCTTCTTCAGTTGTTCTTTTGGATCAATCTGATTAAAAAAGCTTAATCTATATATACTCTAAAATTAAAAGAAAAACATGATTTGTTTGTAAAACACAATGACCCTGTTCGAGCCTATCCCCGTATGGGCCCCAGCTGAGGTGGTCAGATGCAAAATAATTGATGTCAATGAAAAGGGTTTCCTTATTGGAGTAAGTGTGCCAAATTTAAAGCCTTTGCTCAGACAAAAAATTGTCATAAAATTAAATAAAGGGAGATAATTAAAAATTTTCAGAATCAGCAGCACTTTACAAAGTAAAGCAAGGGGTGTAATTAATATTTATCCATATGGATTCCTACCTCCTGCAGCTCTTCTTTTGCTCGAGCATCTGAAGTGTGCAGAATCTGACCAGACAGTTTCACATTCCCATGTATGGTCAAGGCCTCGTCTGGATGGTCAGTGTTCACACCCACCCGCCCAATGTGGTAGACTGAATCTGGGGACTGCCCCTTCTGCCAATGTTGCACATCAATATCACTGTCAAACTGACCTGGGTTGGATGCCTGGAAATCAACAGTCTGACATACTGCAATGCAATTTGAATTTGGTAGGTTGGATTCCAAACAGTAAGTTAATGCTTACCTACTATAAAAAATTTAATCAGATTTAAACTTAATTTATATATATGATGAGAAACACATTCTTAAATGTCACTTATTCAAGAGAGAGATGGTAACCATCTTCATGGCCCATGGAAATTATAAAACATGCAGACAATAATGATTTGTCCAACAGACAATAAGAACAACTTTTATATACAAGTAAACCATATCAAGGGCTGACCACATAATTATTCTAGAAGCGTATAGAAATATAAGTAAGTGGCACAGAACACCAATCTACATGGTCTAAAGTCATTATGGTCTTGACCTTTGAGAAAGATCTAATCCCTTACTCTAACAATGAGCCTTTCGGAGGTACTTGCAGCAATCATGTAGCTGTTTTCTCCTGAGTGGGCATGTAGCGCTACCACCAGCATAAAATATCGCTGGTCTGGGTTAGGTCGCCCTTTTTTCCGCATGTTGTTGGATGTAGTCTCACTGAAGTGTAGTCGGCCAACCGTCATCTTGGAAACCTGGTCAGGTAGAATGTCCAACCTGAAAAATTGTTAGACATTTATAGAATTTATATTACATACACTTGTTTGGCTTTAACGTTTCAAATTCTTTCTGAAACTGACTTAAATTTGATCTTTGTTGTTAATGGTACATAAATTAACATCTTTAGTTTTGCATTTTACATGACAAACAAATAATTTGGATATTTAAGGACCAATGTACAATTATCACATTATGAAATTTTACATGTATTTCGTTTTACTTATGATAACAGTATTATATAATATTTTGTACTAAATAAATGCATATGCAAATGTCAGTGCAACATGTAGGCAAAAGGAAGCCTACATTGGCTTGCAGAAAGTTGCTGGTTCTACCCTGGCGCTACCTACACACTCTGAGTCTAATTCCTCTTGTAATTATAGCTGTGGGCAGCAGTTTACTTCAAAACAACTACCACATAAATGATTCATAAGGTCAAAGTCATGACTGGTACATATGTTCAAGGTAATGAATGGTACATATGTCAAAGTCATGACTGGAACATATGGTCAAGGTAATGAATGGTACATAAAGTCAAAGTCATGACTGGTACATATGGTCAAGGTAATGAATGGTACATAAGGTTAAAGTCATGACTGGTACATATGGTCAAGGTAATGAATGGTACATATGTCAAAGTCATGACTGGAACATATGGTCAAGGTAATGAATGGTACATATGTCAAAGTCATGACTGGAACATATGGTCAAGGTAATGAATGGTACATATGTCAAAGTCATGACTGGTACATATGGTCAAGGTAATGAATGGTACATAAGGTCAAAGTCATGACTGGAACATATGGTCAAGGTAATGAACGGTACATAAGGTTAAAGTCATGACTGGTACATATGGTCAAGGTAATGAATGGTACATAAGGTCAAAGTCATGACTGGTACATATGGTCAAGGTAATGAATGGTACATAAGGTCAAAGTCATGACTGGTACATATGGTCAAGGTAATGAATGGTACATAAGATCAAAGTCATGACTGGTATACAAGGTCATAACTGGTACATACTTGACAGGTTTGAATGGTTTCTTGCTTCGGTCAGACTGGGATTGCTCTATCTTTATAACTTGGTTCTGAGACTCCAGCTGAAAATAGAAAACATTTCAATACTGTCTCTTAGCAACTGACTTTTATATTTAACCCTTTCCCTCAAATAGACTCATTTTGAAGCACTCAATAGGTACCACATAAAGCCTGATCTGCAAACAAAATCTCTTCAACCACTAGGAGCAGCAAACAGCATAAAACCTGATCAGCCTGCGAGTTACTCGCAGGCTGATCTGGTTTTATGCTGTTCGCATAGGTCTTTTCATGGTGTCCTCTATGAGGGAAAGGGTTAAATAAAATATCTCAATTACCCAAAGGTTACACTGCTGATACCAAGTGGCTGATCTGATTTACTACAAGAGTGTTCTCTGGAAAACATATGTCAACTGCTGAAGTGTGACAAAAAAGTGTGATGGAGAGATAGACAGACAGATGGACAGACAGATAGACAGACAACGGAAAAGTAATCCCTATGTGTTACCTCCTCTTACAGGAGGTGACACAAAAAGGAACAAAACTCTTGTGTTTCTAATACAGTTTGTGAGCAGTTAACCTAGCAAGAAAAGGACAAACAGTCTCATTACATTAATAGGCAAAGGTGTAGTTTATATTTTGATGAAGAAATAGATTAGAGTATTTCCATCTGTAAATTCGGTGAATACGCCAACAGCATGAAACTTAGACCTTAAAATGCATTTATTTACTTACTAACAATTATTATAAAAAAATTAAAAAATCTTAGGTTTTAAGTGGATGTTTCATAAAGATAAAAAAAAGTTTAATAGAGATGTGAAGTCATCTTCATAGATCAAAAGCTTAAATGCAAAGGTAAACCTGAGGTGTGACAATCAAATGAAGAACAACGGATGTACAGACTGAAAGTCTATATACCCTTCAACACAAGTGGCAGGGCATAAAACAAATCAAATATGTAACAAAAGCGTTGATTATTGCAAATTACGCCCATCTAGCATATGGGAGACTGCTGACATTTCAGAAGCTAAGAGGATGGCAGTACTGTTAGTAACCTGCGCTTTGAAGTCAAAGGAGTGGTTGCAAAATGTGAAGGACATCATAGAACATACAGCATTGATCTAAGAGTTTATTAAATGATATTCTCACAAAATCATTAATAGCATACCCTTTTACGTTTGAATGTATAAGAGTACCTTGTCTGTGTTTCACAAAACAGTAATTTGCCTGTGTTTTACAAAACAATTAAATTAAGGTTTCCCTCAACTCAAAATCTTAATGATATAAAATGATTTTGAGAAATTTAATTTTGTAAAAAAAAAATAAAAAATAAAAAAAAATGTAAGGATAATGAATTTGAAATGTTTTAGTTGAGTAAAATCTCATTTTGAGAGTTTTTTGTTGCTTTCTGTTGGGGCAATCTGTCTGGTTATCAAAAGGAATTGAGATATTGTGCCATTATACATTGTGTCCTAGTATTGTTAAGATCGGATCACGTTTGTTCAAGTAAGAGAGTAGATATTGTTAATTTGACCATTTTTCATCTATTCAAGGGTCATCACTTAGAAGTGTCTGGGGCAATCTGGCTGGTTATCAAAAGGAACCGAGATATTGTGCCTGTATACATTGTGACCAAGTAAAGTTAAGATTGGTCCACGTTTATTTCAGTTAGAGAGTAGACACTGTTTATTTGCCATTATTCATCAATTCAAGGGCCATAACTCCAAAGTGTCTGGGGCAATCTGGCTGGTTATCGAAAGGAACAAAGATATTGTGCCAATATAGGTTAAGTATGGTTAAGATTGGGGTATGTTTGTTTCAGTAAGAGAGCAGACACTGTTCATTTGACCATTTTTCATCAATTCAAGTGTCTGGGGCAATCTGGCTCAGGTTATTGAAAGGAACAGAGATATTGTGCCTGTTTACAATGTGACAAAGTATGGTTAAGATTGATTCACGTCTGTTCAAGTTAGAGAACGGACAACATCACTGGATGCCGCCCACCCGCCAGCCAGAACGCCCGCCTGCCGCAGGTGAATCCATGATACGTCCCGTCTTCAACAGCGTAAAAAAAAAAATTCTGCGAGAACTTTTATTTAAATAATTTTTGTAAAGAAACATCTCTTTGTCTAAATGTTAGGGTATGGATTACAAGAGTTTTGTAATTGATAATTAAGAGTATTTTTCCTTACTTTAACCCCATTAAAATGTAGACAAAGAGTAGGTCACCCTTATTTTAACCCCATTAAAATGTAGACAAAGAGTAGGTCTCCCTTGCTTTAACCCCAAATAAAATGTAGACAAAATGTAAGTTAATTTCTTACTGTAACCCCATTAAAATATTGACAAAGAGAAGGTCCTCCTTGCTTTAACCCCCATTAAAATGAAGACAAAAAGTAAATTAATATCTTACTTTAACCCCATTAAAATGGAGACAGTAATTGTCTATCTTCTTGACTCCCTCGCTGGTTCGGACATATTTCGGGTCACCGGTCATCCCAGTATGGCAGGTTATCTGGAAATGGTTTTTCTTCTGACACACAAAAGCATCGTCTGACACAGAGAAATTAAACCCTTTATCTGCATCCACTCTGTACTGCGGGGCGGGCCTGAAAATACAGGGATTGCAATACTGTTAAATCCTTCTTTATTGACATAGATGATTCAGCATGAAAAAAAGGTGGAAAAATAAGTTTATGAAAAATGTGTTTATTCAAATATCTTATGCACATTTAATATAAAATACTTAATGTCATACATTTTCAAAGCTTCCAACATTTTTTTTTTTTAAGTAGAACAAAAACAAATAATGAAGCAATATTTAATTTAAGAATAACAAACATACAGCTAACCAATCAGAATGAAAATGACTTGCATACAATTATGTGAATTAAGACACATAATCAAGCTTAGGGCAAAACATCAATTCACCCAATGCACAAGGCTTCTGTCACAATGCAACTATGTTTTTATTAATTGATGAGAAAAAGTATATTGCATTAATTTGAAAAAGCCTGCATCTGTTTTTGAAATTTGATAGTTGTCTTTATAGAAACTTCCTTTCCTGTAAAAGCAACAGGTGGGTAACATCTGTGCCCAGTCAAGTTTTTATCTTAACAAGTCTCACCAACACTCCCTGAACAATTAAAGTATTTACTGCTTTTAGTCATGAAATAAATCTTGTGATGTAGGCAGCATTGCCATGGTAACATCCCTGTCAAAGCAGATTTTATCACTAAGATAACATTCAGGAGAAAAAAAACAATCTCTATCTAGGAAAAAAAAATCCAAAAATAATGCAACATAAATTCTGCAAGGCGTGGCAATTTACACCCAAAGGTATTGTAATGTGAAGAAGCCTTGTATGTTATATGGAACAATACTGATGTCTATCAAGGGCCGATTTTTTTTTTTATCATAATTATTCATAAAATGCTGACATGAGAAAAACACTTTTGTTTGACTCTGGTATTGTTTGCTGATATATCTAGATATACTTTTGAAAGTTTCAGATCATAGCAAGTACTGCTGGTAAGTTTGAACCAAATCCTTCCAGTAGTGTAAGAGGAGTTGCGTTCACAAGGTTCTGCTAATAGACAGACAGACAAAACAGACAGACAGATGAACAGAAAGATGGACAGATGACTGAGGGTATAACATAATATGACCCTTCAGGCGTATAAAAATGAAAAAAGTGGCACTTTTATTTTTCATTCATGCTACTAATTTCTTTTTTACTATTATGGTGATTTAGTGACCAGTTAAAGATTTCATTCCCCTGCCTATTAAACAAATATCTTAAACTTACAAATCTTTGAGGTTACAGTCTGTGAGTGTTGCCCATTTGTTGACCTGGAATGGTTGCCATTTGATGACCTGGTAGACCCCATTGTCGAAGCCATTACTTGAGTCTGGGTCGTAATTGCTATACTCATCATCACAGTCAGGTAAGTAACTCTGGTTTGTATAGGCTGCAAGAGAAAAAGTAGATTCTGCGTTAAATGAGTCTTCTATTGTCATAGCCACAGATAGTAACAGCTTCTCCTGTAGAACCCAATAATAGTCTCATGAAGCTGAGTCACATGTGACATTTAACTTGTAGTTCCATGTGGTACAATGTCACAATTTAAGATTTCACTGGCCCTAGTTAGACGGCAGCTTGCTACCGCCTTTAGTAGTTAGAAACGCCTACCAGGCATCACTGACCTTGCTAATTTGCATATTTTCATGACAAGTTTAAGTGTACCTCTCCGCGCTTAATGTGTATCCACGCAGTGCGATTCTGCACTTACGAATACGAATGGAATATGTTATGCAGACCTTTTATTCATAACCGTAACCGCTATCCATGTGCTGTTGTTTGTTGTTGTGTTATTTTGCTCTGTAAACATCCATTTTAAGCGTAAACAGTATATTCATGACACTTATAAATCAGAACAGCAACCCATTTTACATACTTGAAAATCTACTCCTGTAAAAAGAAAAAAAAAATTAGCGCTTTGAATGCTTGTAAATACCCTAAAGAAGTTCACGCGTAATTTTGCATGAAAGCGAGTTAGATTTCTCCAAGAGCATTTCTTAACTTTGAAATAGAAACAAACATTCAAGTATCTAAAACATCGCATACCTTGTCAAGTTCTACACTTAAGTAACAGTAGAGAGCGTATATAAATCAGGTGCTAAGGAATGACCTACTTCTGAAGTTCATACAGTCAGGTTCATGACCCTAACTCCAGATTGAGTGCGTATTTGATTGTCTTACTACCGACTCTAGTTGCAGGAGAGTGTGTGGAGTTTTTGCATCATGTGGCTTTTGCCTCTATTGTATCAATAATTCAGAATCATAGCTTTTTTCCTGTTAATCCAGCTGCTGTCTCTCAGCGCATTGAGCACTTTGATGAGGTTAAGTAATCATCCTTAGGCTGTTTATCTGTCTGTCCGTGGACAAGTTTCGTAAGCATGATGACTATTAATAGGCATCAAATGGATTGTTTTAATATAGTGAGGGATATTAATGCTGTATATTGGTGCTTGCTTTTTTGCTGATTTTTTTTTGTATTGTTTGACTTGAAATGGAGTTAGAGAAATCGAAGACTTTGTCAGCAAACCACACAGCCTCAGATTATTTCAAGATACTTCAAACAATGAGGTTATGTACTTGGTTTGGTTTGTTTCTCATTGCCTGAGAAGGATTACTTTTTCTAAAGGAGTAATATTATGGCACATCAAAGCTGATCCATGGGTCATATACACAAAACATCAACATCTGTATGATTAGTAAAATTTTACAAATCCCATATTTTCTGAATTATCTATTTCTAAAACCATAGTTATTTCTCTAGATAAGTTGAACAATTATCTACCATGATAATTATACCTTTTCATCAAAATAAATGTAGGAACACAAGAGCAGAAGAAATCACTAATGATTTACTGAATAAATGAGTTTTTTGTTGTTGTTGTTGTTTTACACTTTATCTCATGAATATGTATAGATTTGACTTGATGAATATTAACTGACTGAACTATAAATGGTATATAAAACAAAGGATTTTTCTTTGTCTTGCAGAAAGTTTAGAATCTGAGCTACTTTAGTATATGAGCAACAGAGGAAACCTTGATCAGACAGCTCAGGGTATGATCTGTCTGATCTGGGTTTGCTGTGTTTGCCAATGAGTCAATCTGCATCTATATGGGGATAAAGAGTTAATACATGGGATACATAAATTGTAGCTTAAATTGTTATCCTTTAAAGTACAAAACTTAAGTGTGCTTTCTGCTTTATCTTCTTTCTTTTTCTTTTTTGTACTCAAAATAGATCCAAAATTTGCTATCTTCAACATCTTATTCAACATGCATCATGGATATTCCTTTTTTTTAACCCTTTCCCTCATATATACTCCTTTTGACGCCTCAATAGGTATCACATAAAGCCTGATCTGCAGAAAACCACAGTTAAACCTTACCAAATTTAATTACAAAATCCTCATTTCCAGACCACTAAGGAGCAGCGAACAGCATAAAACCTGATCAGCCTGCGAGTTACTCGCAGGCTGATCTGGTTTTATGCTGTTCGCATAGGTCTTTTCATGGTTTCCTCTATGAGGGAAAGGGTTAATCAATAATGTAACTCAGAGGCAAGTCGTGATAAAATCAATTACCCATGAACTGTGTCATGACAAGTGTCATCATCTAGTAAAAATATGTTTAATGACATTTGGGATGTATAGAAAGATGGGATAAATATCATATTAATTCATTTTATATTTGCAAGTATATCTGACAATATAATTATCATCGTCTAACATAAAGCTTGTACTTGTATTCTAATACACCTACATTAAAGTATTCAAAATAATTTCTTTTTGCATTGAACCAATACACACAATGAACAGTGTTGTAAAATTCAGATAAATATTTTAAATCTGAAAAAATTACAAACTTGTTTTTAATGATTATGCGATGATTTAGTATAGAATGAAAAAAATCATGAAGGCAAACTCTACATGAGAATAGAAACCTTACCATTTTCTTATATGAACTTCTTATTTCATAGATTTATATATTCTCATTATATTCATTTGCAAAATGTGAAAGTGCAATACTCAAGTTTTTGTTTAATTAAATGTACCAATATTATTTCTTTCAAAAGTCTATTGTATTTGGTTGGAAAAAAAAAAAAAATTATATTAAAACTTTTGATAAAAAAGTAAATCATATTTTTCATACTGAAAAACAACAAACATAACCTATTTTTAAAATCTAAAAAACAACATTAATAGTACATTAATCTTAAATTAGCCAAAACAAAAGTACACACTTCTTTTGGAAGCTGAGTACAAGTACAAGTATATAGCTTTGTACAAGAACAATTATCATGCTCAACCACTATTATATAAATTGTCCTATAATGTGTGACTCATTAACATGTCCAATACAACAACACATTTCCTGTCTAAAAACACAATACTTATAAAAACAAGAGGGCCATGATGGCCCTGAATCGCTCACCTGATTATAAATGAGCAACATATGTTGGATTTTTCATATTGACCTACTTTTTGACATCACATGACCCACTTTCGAGCTTGACCAAGATTTATGGAGACAAACATTCTGACCAGGTTTCATAAAGATTGGGCCAAAAATGTGGCCTCTAGAGTGTTAACAATGTTTTTCTAAGATTTGACCTCATGACCTACTTTTTGACCCCACATGACCCAAATTCGAACTTGTCCAAGATTTTATGGAAACAAACATTCTGAACAAGTTTCATGAAGATTAGGCCAAAAATGTGGCCTATAGAGTGTTAACAAGTTTTTTCTAATATTTGACCTCATGACCTACTTTTTGACCCCACATGACCCAATTTTGAACTTGTCCAAGATTTTATGGAGACAAACATTCTGACCAAGTTTCATGAAGATTGGCCAAAAAATATGGCCTCTAGAGTGTTAACAACCCAAATTGTTGACGACGAACGACGCACGACGCACGCTGGACGAAGGGCGATCACAAAAGCTAAAAACAAACTTTAACTGCTCTCTTTTTTGCAAAATAAGTATTCTTTTAAATTTTCCTTCATATAAATGTTGTTAAGTACAAAAAATGTGTGTTTTGATAATTATATCAAAGTAATTAAAGACTGAGAATTAAAAAAAAAGAAAATATGCAAAAATGTAACCATGGTTTCAAGACTAACCTGTTGGTTCCTGTTTGATGGTTGGGATGAGTCCATTCCTGCCATTGAATATTGCACCTGATAAACCCCCATTGGGAGATTCCATTTTACGTTTCTTATTTTGTGGACTGAAATAAAAATAAAAATAGTAATTAGTCATATGTTGGCAGACTTCCAAAGCTAAATCATTATTTAACAATTACTGCATACTAAAATTAGTGAAAATAATTATGTAATCGTATTGATTTTAAAAAAAAAATTAGTTCTTTGAATTTTTTCAATAGGTTTTTTTTTGTTAATCATAGATGTGAAGTAAGTAGTTATAAATTGTCATAATTATTTGATATATTTTCACACAAGTGACCATGATTATGTTTCATGCCAATAATCATGAATAAATCATTGGTATCCTGCTTTATTTTTATAGTAATTTATAAATTATCTAATTAATGAATTGTCACAGACATTTAAAACAATTTGACAAAATTGTACTTGAGTAGAAGTTAATACATTCTTAAGCATGCAAGGGAGCAATGCCAGGATATATAATTTATGGAAGCTATTTGAAGTTGTAGACATTGTCAAGGGAATGAAACATTGTCAAGGGAGTGAGAATAGTACTATGGGTGTAGGCAATGATGTCTCATACAAAAGCATCTTATCACAGTGCATGATGGCCTATTTTGTAAATTTTTAAGAATTTTTTTTTTGCCCATGCAATCAATGTAAACCCAGACCAGCCAGCTAGTAACTGACAGGCTGGCCAAGCTTTTTAAGAACTGTTTGATTAGCCCTTTACTTCATAAAGACGTGTTTTCATGACTTTGCAAATAAAGCAGGTCAAGAACAGCTACTGTCAGATCTGGGTCTCCTAGCTGTTCACTCATACAAGATTGTAGCTCATTTTCTACTCAGTCTGCATGGCAAAGAAAAATCCTTTGTTTCATATACCCTTTTAAGTTTGGCAAGGTCATATTCATTAAGCCGTAAATTTGCTCATGAATATTCATAAGGTTTGTGGTAAACTTGAAAAGAGAATGTGTGAACATATTAAGACTTAAACATCCTTCTTTAAATGTTTTTATCAAAACATGAAGTAAATTGATGTATTTGAATTGTAAATCATTCAACTTAGTTCTCTACTTAAACAATCTAAATCTATATTTCCCAAAGTCAAACAGAATCGTCTCTAGTAGCCATTTTGTTCTGTTGTAGTCTTCATAAATGTTGTATTTTAATATATCAATATGCAATGAAACTAAACTGGAGGAAACAAAAACCAATAAATCCCTGATTTTTTTTTCTAAATAAAGTTAACCACTTTGTAAACTGAAATCAGTCAATTAAAAGGCCAGGGTCCAGTTACAGAATAATCAATCACAAATCTGAACTGTCAAATATTTACTTAATGCATAATGGAATATTGATTTGGCCAGCAAAAACATGAAATATCAGTTTACACATTTTCACAATCTCTCGTTTTCAAGGTATTATCAATATAAATGCTCTTCAATAAGGATATAGTAATGTTTTACACAATTTTCTTTTCATGCAATAGAGTTATTTTGATTTTAATAGAGATAAAAAAGGACAAGATTTTGTCTATAACAGACAGACAGATGGACAGACAAGCTTCCTGAGTTACTTGCCATTAGAACATTTTGCATCTAATACAAACATTGTTTATAAGAACAATGACTTAGGACACAATTACAACAAATTAAAATATTTGTTTAGAAATTATTATTTACTGATTCATTAAACAGAAAAATTAAGAATATTTGTTTCCTATTTTATGAGATACTTGTATCAGTATACAGACCTATAAGTTAATATAACATATATAAGCAATATGAAAGATTAAGGACCAATTTTGGCCTTTTTATGTTTCAAAAGTATGTATTTTCACTAAAAGATCTAAATTATAATATACCACCCCTTCAAAAATCAGAGTTTGATTTACGGAAAATACCAAAATAACACCAAGACCCACTTCAGCAAACTTCAGAATAATTTTTTAAATCTTTTATAACTTATCATAATTATAGCAGGAGTACAAATCCCCCAAAACACTGACACTTTTCCTCATACTCATTCAAGAGTATGACCAGTATATATCATAGAGTCTTAAAATTTTGAAATAGATGTTATTGTAAGTTCTACTCTATAATTAGAACTATCCAGAGGGTGATCGATACCCTCACATACTGTTTTGACATAGAAAAAGGTCTATAATTCTTACAAAATCTTTGACAAGAGTTATCTACACTTGTATACTGATTGGTCTTCACATGATAAATGGATATTTCAAGTGTGAAGGTATCAAGCATGTAGTACAAATAACAGTTACCGATATTTCTTGTAATGAGATTGTAGGCTGGGACAGGGTGAGACGGGACATTATAAGCAGGGTTTCTGTATGGCCCCCACTTCTGTGAAGTAGAGGTTAAATTATTGTTGTCTTTAACCCTTTCCCTCATATAGACTCATTTTGACGCACTCAATAGGTACCACATAAAGCCTGATCTGCAGAAAACCACAGTTAAACCTTACCAAATTTAATTACAAAATCCTCATTTCCAGACCACTGAGGAGCAGCGAACAGCATAAAACCTGATCAGCCTGCGAGTTACTCGCAGGCTGATCTGGTTTTATGCTGTTCGCATAGGTCTTTTCATGGTGTCCTCTATGAGGGAAAGGGTTAAAGGCTGATCATATAGTGAATATGTGTTTGTTTTTGTGGAAGATGTAGTTTAATTTCATTGAGAAAATTTCACAGCCATTAGTGAAAATACAATTTTCAAAGGTCACATGTGGAAATGAAATATTGCATCTTCAAAAACAAAGTTGGCAAATTTTCCTTTTATGTCATGTTGGAAAGAGTGAAACAATATTTTTTTTTATCATTTTTGCTGTAAATTATCAAATAAGCTCTTTATTTATATTGCAGTAACCTACTAAAAAAACATGAAAATAAATTATTCAATCAATTGAAAGAGAAAGTGTGCATGCAGGAATTCACTGATTAATAATAATGTAATGTTTCTTTCCAAATTAAGTATTGTTTGGTATAACATTTGAATTGTATAGCAAATATGATGTGCACTTTCTTCTTTTATTTAAAAAAAATATTGATATTTAAATAAAGGGAAGGTTTAAAACCCAAACATATTTTAACACTCGTAAAAGAATTTAAAACTTTAAAATGAATGGAAATGTTGGTGCACACTTTCTTTCACAATTTTGCGTAATACACATGATTGTCATAAATTATAACATTTGCTTAAGAAAAGAATCGGATTAAAGTATTCAGATGCTGGCATTTCTTTACTTGAATAAGTCAAAATAGCATTAGAAATTATAGAAAATATAGAAATAAAAACCTTATCATTTCTGGATGTTACATAAAAGCAACAGTGTCCTAGATGGTTAGGAAAAAGAATGCATGAATATATTGTAATGCTACACTCGTTAACTCCAATTTAAAGGCAAATAAGACAACTTATTGGTAGCAATTTAACATAATTATATAATTCTTGTACTTTTAGTACAAGTGTACAAGTGTTTCCACTCCAAGATAGCGGAGTTTCTAATTCTGTACAGAAGAGGCTTGTATATATATACTAATTATTCAACCGTCTACAAGCACATGTGATGTTTGAATTACCCCACCTTCTAATTAGATTTTTTTTACTGCATTTGTTAAAAAAGTACCAACTTGATGCCGATGATAACGGCTTTGTTTAATTGGATTAGAGACGATCTTCCATTTAACGTTACTGTTTTTACTCATTTTTGCGAAGCGATGAAGGGGTTAGGACCTTACAGGTACCTGGTGTACCATTGCCGTACCTGGGTCTTGTGTAATCGGTCCCGATTGTAGTAATGTTAGCACATGCTCGGTTGTATAAATATTAACATATGTTTTAATATGAATAAAAATCATAATGAAATATTGTCGGAAATGTTTGAATAAAGCACAAACTGTACCAATACAGAGGGTAATGCTTTTAACGGTATGAGTGTAAACTTTATCAAAAAAAGAATCGAACAAAATGTTGTCATGATAGTGAGTTACGAGAAAGAGAATAAATTTGTGTAGCTCTGGTAATTGTATTGATCGTAGCGCTAGAAATTGCACTCCATAACTGGCGCCACCAAACACATCTTGGCGCCAACAAAGATTCAAGTTCAGCTACTGCACGCAAGAGCAAAGTACATGAACCGCAATTACAACTGTGTACTAGAGGCTTAAGGTCTACTGAGTATTTGAAACTATAAGGAGTTTTGGGCAATGAGTCTGGAAAGTTGCTATCCTTAGGTAATATAAAATGAGAAATACAGAATCATCTTTTTAAAACTAATATTGGCTACACTTTGACTGACTTATAGCCACATAATGTTTGTTTTACAATTTAAGTAACTTAATTAATCTTTATTATAAATCCTCATTTAGTTAATGTTAAGTTTGTATCACTTAATAATAAAAACTATGTTTTATCACTGTTTTAATCACAAATGTGCATTTTATATTCTTTATATCTTACCTTAACATGTGGTCTAAAACAGTTAGTATTAATACTACTACTTGAAACAACATGCTATGCCACGTTGACGAGGGTTCAATGCTTGGTAAATTGCAATGCTATACCATGTCACCATACTGTTATTGCCATTGTATTTACAATATTGTTATTTAAATGATAGTAATAACAATATGGCCACTTTACAATCATATCATGCAGAATTGCTACAAGATTCATGTTTCGGCAAACGTTTGCGAAATACTGAATAAGAATGAATTTAATTATTTATTATTTTATTTCCATCTTGGAAACCAACATATTTATTAACAAAACTTAAATTTTATGAAATGATAATAATTATTTTCTTTAAAATTCAGAAACAATTTTAAGCATATGTATGTATGCAAATATGCACAGCTTGTCGTGAAAAATACATGTTTGCATGAAATATAAAAATGGCAAACAAAATGTCCAATTTCTTCTGAAATATAACTGAAAAAGGCATCATTTGCCTCCTGATTAAGTAGCTGCCCGCTGCACCATCTCAAAGCATCACAGCATATGTTTTGCGCACAATTTAAAATTATCCAGGTATGTCCCTGATTTGCAATTTGTAAGCTTTAACAATTACGTATAAATTAGGGAAAACTCAACTCTCAGTCTCTGACATGACAAAAGATTATCCTTATGCAATTGGCTGTTTTAATATCACAGGAGCCTGATAACAATATGTACATCATTTAGTACAAGGTAAATGTGTCTAGAGCTGTGATATAACACCATTACATTTTACTAAGTGTCCTATAACACTAAGTACAATCTCATTAACATGAAACTGGAGAGCAGTTTTAAATTTTACTTCAGTGCGAGTCAGTCATTTAATCGTTTTGAGAGCAATATGTTGATATTAACTGCAACAACAAATATTTCATTTACTTTCAGACATCAACCAGATGTTTATTACACGGTAAGACATTGTCATCTAACCATGCTTTAGTTTACTATTTGAGATAACACAGGACTATTGATCAATTGATGAATATTAATTAATGGAATAAAATGGTTTTTTTATGAAAAGTGGAGAACCTGATTAATAGTTCCTTGCCACAGTGCATCAAAATGAGTCTATATGATGTAAAGGGTTATAGAAACAAATCTGCTGATGGAACTTATAATTCAGAATGAGGAGTTACATATAGCTACTTATTAATTGAGGTTGTTTTAACTGTATAATACAGTTTACAGTCAAACCTGTCTTAAGTGGTCAATCACGGAAACAAGAGAAAGTGGTCACTTAACAGAGGTGGTTGCTAATTAAAGGTTGAATATATGATAAAAAGAAAGTTGAGTAATATTAACACTGACCGCTAAATACAGGTTGAATTAACACTTCATACAGTCAATCACTAATACAGGTTCAACAGTACATCAAAAACTAAATTTTCCCTTACAATATTGCAAAGGCAATATAATGGGTTTCAAACCACAGATCCAAAAAATTGTTTAAACTAATGTCATAAAGTTACAATTTGGTTTAATATACTGTACAATGTTATAATAGGAGTATTTTATAAAACATGGCTGGTGGAGGACTCTGCATGCAGCTTACAGAGTGATTCTACTTTAAATACTCACTTAAAAAAAATTAAGTGTGAACTTAGGGTTTGGTTGATTTAAATGAACGCTGTCTTGCATGAATATAATGTTTGGCAGGCAAAATCAAAATATTGGAAATAAAAGATAAACTTTATATTAGTGTCATCCTAGTCTCAAAATATTTTGTATAAAATATAATATATAATATTTTGGAAAAAATTAGAACATTTAAATAACAGAAAATGTAAGAACATTTATTACATTCATTTGTAAATGAGTTTAATGCATATCATATCAGTTAAGTATGTGACAATATAAAGATAGAAAGCACTTTAAGCCACCTTGGTAATTCATCATGGTATACCTGAGGTTTCCTGGAGTGAGTATTTGTGGGTTCATGCCGCCATGTGGGGGGATATTGGTTGGCATGGTAACAGGGGGAAGCTGGGCCTGATGGGAGGCGGAAGGGAGATGGGAGAGGAGGGGTGGCTCATGGTACCCTGGCATCGTCACAATGGTCTTGGGTTGTGTCATCCCCGGGGGCCTGTGATGGGTTGGGTACATGTGGGAATGCATCGTGGTGGGCGTCGATGTTAGAGTATACTTGTTGTCTGTAACACAGAAAAAAAAAATATAAAAAAGAATGATAATAAAAAAAAGATTGTTTTTAAATCCAAAATAAAACACTGAAAAATATGGGTTTTTTTGTGTGTTTTTTTTAGATAAAAGCACAGATAACAACAAAATGAAAATATAATGAAATAAAAAAAAAATCAGGAAAATAAGAGAAATATTCAAATTAAAATAAAGGATTCATGTAGAAAAAAAAAAAAGAAAAAAAAAGGAAAATACCCATATGAAACGTGACTTCAATTTCCGTTAACTTTCAATTCAATGTTTCAATTCCAAATATATTTTTATGAATATAATCAATTAGCAACAAAGTAAAGGTTTTATTTTGCCAAAATGTAAGAAAGAACTCGTATTTTTATTAACTACTATTTAAAACAATAAACACACATTTTTAATAAAGAAATTAATCTTTATATTTACTTTGATATTGATAAAAAATATTATGCTCATTATGTTGAACTATTATGACATCTGAAGTGTTTCATTCAATTTCCAAAATAAATTGCAGGATAAACACAAAAAAATCAACAGATATTTAAAGACATAATGTACATTAATTTAATAACATATATTAAACAATTTAAATTAAAAATTAATTATTAAAAAATTTATTAAATAATTTATATCATGAAAATAAATACATATCATTTGCATTGACGAATAAATTTAAGAGCTATAAAAAAAAATGATGACAAAATATTAATACAGCTGTCCATTTAATTCTTTATTAAAATTAACTATCACATAAATACTTATGTTGTAATTATACCAGTAATGGTTAAAAGTTTTGAGTGTGTATGTGTTTTTTTTTCTTGTTTTTTTTTTAAAAAGAATGAATCATGGGTTTCATATTACTGATGCTTTCCTTTTTATCTTTTTCACACTCACAGAATACTGAACTGTTACTTTTTCACGCATCTTAAACATCAAGAATTAAATCCACAAATCAGAATATTTTTTCAACATAAAATTCACTGATGTATCTCTGAAATTCAACTGTATCAAAACCATCGTCTTGTCATAAAACAGTGTTTTAGATCAAAGAAGTGAGACATTTATTGTAGGTGAGCTACCAGACAATTGCGTTACATTAATAATAATTTCAACTAGGTGTTCCAAGTGACTGAATATTTGTACAGTTTCTGAATCCATGATTTTGTGTCACAACACCATAGCAAAAAAGAAAAATTATAACATTTAAAACAGAAAAAAAAAATATTTCATTTTGGACAAATGTGACAGTGCAACGAAAATGTAGGAAAGGCCGAAGGTTTTAGAAATAATATTTTCCCTTCTTTACATTACATAAAAAAATTCTTTAAAGCTCTCTATTAAATTAAAATTATATATAATCCAAATAAATATTAATGTTTTACACCACTGAACTAATTTCTACAATAAAAAAATAATGAATTAAAAGTAAATGTAATACACAAATGTGATGATTAAGATGATATATTTTTGGGGATAGCCGTTCTTTTATAACATTTATCTAGTATTATCACATCTTCCTTCATATCATTCCAAATATTCCCGGTGAATAACATTTTAAAATTTTCTTTTAAATAAAAAGTTAATTATATAACTTTTTTACTCATTTGAATTCGTTGATGCAAGTTTTGAAAATATCATTAAAGAATTAGATTATTTCTTAAATCAGAAAAAGAATATTTGATGAATACAAGATTTAAATAATAAATAAAATAAAATGAGAAAAAATATATGTTAAAACAGATGCATATTTATCATATATTTCAATAAATATTTATTATCATTTACAAGGTTAGCTTTATGTAATTTAGATTTATTTCAAATATAAGGCATACTTAAGAACTTAAGGAATACAGTAAAGTTTGAATTCTTTGGTACTGCATCTTAAATATATTAACCCTTTCCCTCATATAGACTCATTTTGATGCACTCAATAGGTACCACATAAAGCCTGATCTGCAGAAAACCAAACTCAAACCTTACCAAATTTAATTGTAAAATCCTCATTACCAGACCACTGAGGAGCAGCAAACAGCATAAAACCTGATCAGCCTGCGAGTTACTCACAGGCTGATCTGGTTTTATGCTGTTCGCATAGGTCTTTTCATGGTTTCCTCTATGAGGGAAAGGGTTAATCAGTATTGCACTTTTATATATCTTATGAAATATAACAGAGAACCAAGACACATACTGAGATTCTGTCCTATCAAATTAACTTGAATGCAATCATAAAAAATAATTGTCATACTTTTTCTATACAGAGCAAATTCATTTTTTGAATTATAATATTGTCTGTGGGATTTTGTTCCGATGAAAATTTTAATCATGTTAATCTAGAAGTTTTATATATTTAATTTTATTTTAATATTTAAAATACTGAATTATACATTTTAAACAATATTCAGTTAAATTGCATTTATATAAAAAATAATGAAAAAGAAAACAAAAATAAAAAAAAATATTTTTTTTTTGAAAATTATTTGTCAATGTAAAAAAATATATTGAGGAAAAAATATATTTATATTTAATAATATTATGTCATATCTTAAAACAAAGGTGGTGTGAAATAATGATCATGTCTACAAAATTAAATATTCTAAACTTTCTTTTTTCACAAAAACATGATATTGACCCTCCCTACACACACGCTCCTGAATATGAAGATATGTGTTTTGAAACAGTTACACAAATAACAACTTGCAATCCTGTAAGCTTAGTATGCAACAGTGTGTAGTCTGAAATTAAATGAAATAATGAGCATATACATGCATTTCTATGTTTTATATTCTTTATGTTAATGCAGATTTCTCTCAAACAAAAATACTTTATTACCAGAAAAAAATATGCACCTATTATATAATTTTACTTCAGCTATTAATTAAATAGACCAAAATCTATAACAAAACAAAAACAATTTTTAAGGTAATTTAACAGCATTCCAATCATCTTTGTATCTTCACACTTTTTAGATGAGACACTTTACTCTGAATTTTGTAAATTATAAATAAACTCTTGTTTTTGATGTAGGTTTAGTTCTAACAAATCAAAGCATGTCTTGAAAAAAAAATTCAACGTGTAAGTAAATATTAAGATTATTTCTTAAAACTGATCAAAGCAAATATGTTTCAAAAGAAAACATTTTGAGTTGATAGTTTGAGACTAAGTGTAGTACCTGTCATGGCTCTTTTTAAAAGGTCAAGGCCAAGGAAATTAAGCAGTACATAACATGATGTATTTAGTTAACTTTCATCTGTATTATCCTTCCCTAATCTACAATAATCTATTCTCTAACTGCAATGTCTGAGTGCATGTTGGTCTCTAGTGAAAAAAAAGAGATAAAATTGTCCAAAGTTGACAAGAAGATAAAGTTTAAATATTAGTAGGCCCTACAGAATATGACACTAGTCTGGTGCCTGTGATGTTCGAATACAACCACTAAATACACCCAGATGTCCATACTGATATCCGGTAGCTGTCAGTTTACATTATTTGTATGTACCATTGTACTCATTGTATTTAACCCTTTATCGCATGAATATTTATGTATAAATTTATAACTTGATGAATATTAATTAACAATACTTAAAATGGGGTATGAAATCACAATTTTTTCTATGCCACAAAATTGGACTGAGTAGAAACTCAGCTTATTAGTAACAATATTGTATGAGCAAACAGAGAAGACCCTGATCAGACAGCTCCTATAGGAGCTGTCTGATCAGGGTCTGCTATGTTTGCAATGCTTCAAAATGAGTCTAAATGGAGTAAAGGGTTAATAAACTTGTTTTTTTACCAGAATTTGTAAAAAAAAAATATTGAACATACCGTGAATGTATATGTCATTTGTTTCTTTATTTTAAATGTAAAGTTAACATTAAAATGATTTTATAACTTATATGATTTTAATAAATCTGATTTTGTAAGATATTTGTGCTGCACTGTGAGGCATGAGATTACTTACTGAAAAATTAATTAGTTAATTTTTGTATATATTTGAAATTGTTCAGATTAAAAAATGTGTATTTTCACATATACATATATTTTTTATGTGTAAACATAGATACTATATCAACACCATGATTTATTTGTAGTAACTGATACGTCATGGATTGTAAAACCTTACATACACAACCTTTATTGTGTACAAGTTTAATATACTTTTATCATACTGACACGGCAAACAAATTCCAAACCATTTAAATAATACTATCAATTTATTCCAAAAGATATATTCAATTCAAAAAATATCTGCACAGAAAAATCAAAATGAATACAACAAACCTTGATGGAATTCCCCCATAGCTCCCCAGCTACCTTGAAAAGTATTGTCGGCCATCTTGAAATCCTACCAATGCACAATACAGTACACCCAGCCAATCGTATTGCAAGTTAATGACGTGAATATGATCATTTTTCATTTCATTTGAAACAGAAGACCGCAATCAGATTAACCCAAGATTAAAATTTATGTTGCGTTATGCTAATAAAATTGAGATTTGATTTAATTTTCCTGCTTTTTCATGTTCTACAGTAACACTGTTGACACATTTATTTAAATTTTAAGATGTTTCTCTGACTGCATAAAACATAATCTGCCTGTCATCTGATTCATCATTTTCACATAATCCATGAGCACCTAATCCATAACATAGCATTTTTAAACAATATCTAACTGTGAAGGGTAATAAAAAAGTAAATGAAAAGGACTTTGCTGTACAACATATCAACAATTGTGACACAAAAAAAAATGGAACTCTGTTCCTACCCCGCCATATTTACTCCCAGTCAAAGTCAATATTTAAACTCTTTTTTTTCCCCTTACAGCTGACTTTCTGTAAATATTTGACAAGATGAATTAGAAAATTGTATCTAATGGCAAGTAAGCTAATTCTTTTCAGAACAAAAGATGTCATGTCCAGATGGGTAAGATCAAATTGAAATATTGACACACATGTACTTCTCAGGTTTCAAATTTCGTTTCTATTTTTTTTTTCAATTCAAACATGAATGGGACAAAACAGGAATTTAAGACTGACCTATTGTTAAGACGTGCTAAATTAAAAATAAAAAATATTTGAATACAATAGAAGCTTTATTGAAAAATTAAAAGGTTCAAAAAAAAGATCCGTTGGACATTAAGGCATCTTGGTAGATATTGGGGAAAAATGTATCTTAAAATAGACCTGTCAGATATAATTAATTAAACTGGTAAAGTATTTAAGTAGTGCAATTGTTATTAAATGATTTACAAACAATAACTTAAACAAAATGTGCATCGAATTATAGATTTGTATGTAGGTGAGGCTTTTGTCCACTAAACAATGTATATTTAACCTTCTCAATCATTCATTAGAACTTTTCATTGTGTTGACAACCATTTCCCTTTCTTTTAATAGAACTCAAACACAAGAATTAATTCATAATGGAAAAAAAAGAGTCAAATCCAGAAAAAATGATATATTAAATTCTGTAATACATTTTTTTCTTCATTTTATATATAATAAAATCCAATCTCAATTTAGAAAAGACAACTTGATTTCGAGTCCTAAAATGGCAATATGTTTCTATTGATCTTGAAATATAGACTTCTTTTTATTCTAAATATTGACTAACCTGCATGCTTATCAGGTTTTATTCAATTCTCTAATTACATGTACTATTTAGACTAACATGTGAAGCCCCACTTTAGCACTTAACATAAAGTATTACCTTAATTCAAACACATTCCACCATCCATTTTGAACAAAATAATTAAAAACATGACTGCATGAGTTTACCTAAATGATCATATTGATAACAGACAATATTTGCTAAGAAATGTAACATTGGTCTGCCAGGGTAACAGGAGTGATGAAATTCCTCTGTAAGTGTTAAAAGTATAACCAATAGCTTAACCCTTTCCCTCATATAGACTCATTTTGACGCCCTCAATAGGTATCACATAAAGCCTGATCTGCAGAAAACCACAGTTAAACCTTACCAAATTTAATTACAAAATCCTCATTTCCAGACCACTGAGGAGCAGCGAACAGCATAAAACCTGATCAGCCTGCGAGTTACTCGCAGGCTGATATGGTTTTATGCTGTTCGCATAGGACTTTTCATGGTGTCCTCTATGAGGGAAAGGGTTAAAGTATGTTTAACAGAATTCCACCTGAAAAGTAAAAAAATCCTCAGTGTGAACCTTAACCCTTGTTTAACCCTTTACTTCATGAATATTCATGTACTAATTCATGACTTTATGAATATTAATTCTGTGGATATTTATTTACTGGAACATTAAATGTTATGTGGAGCAATGAATTTTTCTTTTCTTTCTTTTCCATATTTTTTTAAATTTTTAATTCTATGACATGAATCTTAATCACAAATAATTTTTTTAAAGTTTCAATTTGTACAGACACAACAAATTTATTAACATACCCTTTATGAATAATGATACAGACATTTAATTAAAATCATTGAGCTATTATTATATATAAATAAACTTATTTAAAAATATTATGTGCATGGATTTCCTTTATTATATTTCATTTGAATGGTTAAAAAAAAATATATTCTGAAAAATCAAAAACAAGCAGATCAGAGTGTCAGATTCCTAGCTAATTTTAATAAGAGAGAAAAACATGATTTTTTGTACATGCAAGATAAGAATATATACAATTATCTGTTAGTTATATTGTTTGTAAAAAGATATAGAATATTAGAATGGATTATTTTGCATAATTCTGTCACTTGCAAGATGCACTAAAAACAACAACAACAACAACATGTCCATAAAAAACAAAAACAAAAAAAAACAGCAACACATTACACTGAAAACGATACCTAAATAAAACCTGTCCTTTTACATCAACCCCTGCTATGCGAGAATGGATTATCTACCAACTATACAGGCAAGGTTATGTCATTCAATTACAAAATGTGATATATCAAGTCCTGTACATATAACAATCTACATTTAAAATACACCTCTAATATTTGGAAAGCACTGTAACATTTTAGGCAACAAATCTTCAGATAGACTTAATGTATGCTTTCTAGAATATTTTTGATGAAATCTAAAAGCATGACTGAGTATTTCACAAGTATTTTACTCACTTAATAAAAAAGTGTGTATGTGATAGTTCCAGTAATACAAAATTAAAATCTTTAGGAGATATTTTTAAAATCTCATTACTTTGCAGGAACAGTCTTATAGGTTTCCTTCTGTTTCAAGGAACAAATGATAAAAAATATACAATAATTCATATATATTTAATTTCTATAATTCTAAAGATAAAAAAAAAAAAAAACTTATTTAAAACAACAACAACAACAACAAAAAAAAAAAACACACAAAAAAAACTATCATGTTAATCTATCAATATCAACAAAAGAAAGAATTCTAAATAAAAATGTGAAATGATTGCAGAAAAATCAAAATATAGCAGATATGAAAACATCTTTATGTATGCATTTACAATTTTGAATTTAAACCTGCTTAAATAATTAGTTCATATACATTAGAAATGTATACTTATTTCTTTAAGAAGTACAACTAACGTAAATGAAAAAAAAAAAGAATTATGATCTATAAATTTAAGCCATATAAGAGAAAGTCAATGAATTACAGAAAAGAAATAAGAAAATATATTCAAACATAAATAGAATTACACAAGAAGTTTTTTCTCAGATGCCATTCCATTTATGTGGTGTGATTAATCCAGCAATCAATATGATGTTTACAACATACATCCATTTTTGAAACACGTCAACAAAATTTACCTCTTATTAATACTGAAATTCAGTGAGTTATAACAAAATTATCTAATATAAAATCAGTGTCAATTAAGCCTAAAACTTCACAGCTTCAACATTAATTACTTTAAAATAATGTCATAACTCCGCCTCCGTGTTTTGCTTCGTCTTTGTTACACTCGCAATATCTTTTGTGGAGTTTCATGTTAATGTTTTTTGGATATTGAAAGAGCCTCGAGCCTTGAAAGAGAGAAAATTTTGCAGGATTGGGCTACTTAACTCATCACCGTACCATCTTGGGACACGGCTAATTGTTTGTCGACGATGATTGTTGGCTGCCGTATGACAGATCGTATAATAACAATCATGAAATTCTCTGTTTATTTATCAAGACCGACACTTTTAAATACCTTCACGGTATCCTTCTGGATTTCAGAAGGAATAACAGACAATCCGATACCTTCATTAATCATTAGGGTCTTTATACCTACCAATAGAATGTAACAGTATCTAACCATCTGATCTAAACTGACTCCGGTTTTGCTCTTGTTTCTCCTTTTTTGTGAGCCTTTCATTCAAGTGATTTGTTTCGAGTACATTCAATTTCACCTTAAACATTTGGAAAGTATCAGGTGTCTTAGATAAAACTGATCATTCAAAATATCATACAGGTAAGTTTTTTTATTTTTTATGAAATACTTTAAATTATTGCTCTTTAACATTTTCCTTTATTTCATCAAATATTTTATATATAAAATGAAATGTACAATTTTAAAGAAGGAAAATTTGATATAAAACATTTTCATATGACAATGTATTCCATTTTTTTAAGTCTCATGACAGTATACTGTCTAAACCCTGCAATGTTCTGACTCAAAAACAAATATGTAACATTATCATTGTACATGAATAGGATAAAAAGATACTCAGAAAAACAAATTAACAACTTTTTTTTCTTCTTGAACACTTATTTCTTAAGATTAAAATATTTTCTATCAAAACTAATCAAATTAACGAAAGCGATAAACATATTTGATTTAATTTAGAGCAAACGGCAATATTTTTTGTGTCAACATGACTCTTTGCACGTACGCCCAGACCTACAGCGGTCACGTTGACTTTCCGTGTTTGTTCTAACATGGCTACAGCATGTCATTTTATACAAAAACAACGAAAAAGAACCTAGATCTTCCTACCCTGTTGATATTCCAGATTAAAATCCCAGTCATCTAGGGAAGCACTCATAAATGATCCACCTTCCGCCATCTTTTGCAATGCTGTATCCAGGAAATTTCTGCTATCTACTCACTAAGTGCAGCCATTTTTTTTACCAGATCAAGAAAGAGGACAGGACGGAAAAAAGGCAGACGGCAAAGAATAAATGCTAATTACATGTAACTGATATTTCCACCAACAATAGGGTTATTTTTGACAAGCTTGGCCAAGACGGGGTAGGCTAGGTTTTTGTATTAAGTAGTCAATAGTTCAACTAAATTTGAAATATTATCTGTCGTGATTTTCCGCCTAGCTGCATTCTATAAATACATCTTGAAATGTAAGACAGGGGTTTTTATGTAAAGTAAGTCAAGTCGTATGGTGCATATCACATAAATAAAGGACATTTAACCTGTGAAGTAATATATTTCTGCCTAATTTACTCCGGAGAAAATCAATTGCGAAGGAAGTGTGAAAAAATGACACGTAGAATGTTTTTATGATTGAAAAAAAGATGTGAAGATTATTCAGATTAGATAAAACAATTAAGGAAACAAAAACAAATGACAGATGATAGAGATGATAATGGAGGTCTACATTCTTCAAGTATTGAAATTCAAAATCTCAAAGTATATATTTATAAAAAAAAGAGTAAAATTTTAATGTAAAAATAATACCAAAAAAGGAGAGGAATAGGTAATCTGATAAGCCTGAAACTTATTGAAATCAATTAGCCATTATAACCTCTGATCTTTGAAGGCCTGATATAGGCTACCACCCATAACGGAAATTTCTTGAAGTTGATTGATATCTTTATAAGAGATATAACATAGAGGGAAGCAATGTATTTTCTTTAGAGAAATTTTATTGATATATTCATTTCTTTCATGTAAGTTCTTTATGTTAACAAAAAAAATGATTTATATGATAAGCTTTGTTTAAGGGTGTATCTTGTGACCATTATGTACAGAATATGAGCTTGAATTCCATAAATATTGATACGTACTCTCTCTCTCTCTCTCTCTTTTTTACAGATGCTGCTGCTGCTGCTGATGATGATGATGATAGGAAGCTAATTTACATGCATTTTCATTTTTCTTTACCATACTTACCTATGACAGAATACTATTCTGAAGTGATATTCAAAGTAGAAGTTTTATTTAAAATCATCCAAGTATAAAAAACAAAAGTGAACTCATACAAACTTTTGAAGTGACAGTCCAGATAATGTTGAAGTACAGCAGTCTTAATGAGCCTCCTGTCTAAACAGGTGGCCTTCCACACACTGATATATTGCTCAGGACCGGAATCAAACCTGGATCTCATTTTTTGGAAACAAGCATTAGCGCAACTTAATACCCCTAAACAGATTTCAAGTATTATCAATCATTTATTAAACTGTGAGTCATTTTAGCATTCCTTTTTGAAAAAACAAGTTGCTGGTGTTACTTGCAAATCATAGATCCCCCACCAGTAAGGGGCATAATCTCCATATCATTAACAATTCACACACTCATATAAATTAACCTAGCTCATATGCTTCTCGAATTATCAAAGAATTTTTTACTATTTCTGTTACCATAGCGACCAGTATATTGATTTTAAAAAAAAATAAAGTGACATCATAATCTCCATAATGCCATTTCTTAACATACTAATTTTTTTATTAGCCTAGCTGGTATAATTTTTCAGTTATCATAGGATTTGTTAAAGCCATATTTTGACTTTTTTCCTTACTACCTGTATAGCAAACAGAGTTTTTATTGAGAAAAAACAAACAAACAAAAAACCAGTGACATGCATAATCTCTATATTACCAACTATTCCTGAACTTATCACATATATATGATACATTTTTCATATCATAGCAGGATCCAGATTTCCAGATGAAGGGCAAACCTATCGTCTGATGTAAACACCAGTAGGGGACTGGGTAATTAATTGGTAATTGGAAGAAAAAATGAAAATACATATAATTAACAATTAATTCTTAATTATCAATTTTGATATACAAAATATACTATTGCAAAACCATGAAATACATTATTGACATGAATTAAAAGGGTACACATTTAAAAAGCAATAAACATTGAAACATATTGATAAAAGTGTTTGCTTTTTTAATCATGTTAATAATTATTTAACTCAAGTACAAAAGTTTCAAATTTAAGAGTTAATTCAATAATGATAAATTCTAATTAAATTATTATTTAATTAAAGAGTTAGAGGCCAATTTCAACAAATGCCTCATAGCCATTATTGATTAAAGAGCTACATCATTAATCCTGACTTTCAAATTACCTACTGAAATCACCTATAGATATTTCAAGTACGTTAACTATGCTATTCAGTCATAAGAAACACATTTTACAAACAAGAGGGCAAAGATGGCCTGAAGGCGGTCACCTGAGACAAATTGTCCTGATTGCCTGCACAAGTAACCGTATATTATAGCATCATTGTACTGAATACATAACCCATGCAGAAATACAGCAAGATCATTTCAATTACACAAACAGAATAGTACATGTGATCAAAATTTGAAAGATGTAACATAAAAAATCCTAAGTAATATTAAAAGGGCCATAACTCCTGATCTAATAGGCTAATATCAGCCATAATTAAGCTTGGCTGAGGTATATTGTCATTAAGTTTGAAGATTGCTTTAGATATATAGATGCTAGAGTGAAAACAAAGTGAAATCTGGAATTTTTTAATATTAGAAAGACCATAACTCCTAACCTGATTGGGTAATATCAACAAATTATCAGCAAGTAAATACAATCATTGTCTTGGGGTGCCATGACATACTTCAATACTGCAAACAGTTTCACTTATGGTTCTTGCAAATGCATATATACTTGCATGTCATGTTTCAAGTTAATGCTTTTTACACCTTTAAACTACTGTGTCAAACAACCATAACTCTCCCTATCTACCTTAATAAGGACTTAACTTACTTATTACTTACTATCATAACCAATATACTATGTATACATGTTCTTATATATGTTCCACCTGGAGTCTGGCTTTTCATGTATCAAAGCATTTTGCCTGGGGGTGGGGGTAATACTCACAATCGGTGAGAGTCGATTAATATTAAAAGGGCCATAACTCCTCACCTAAATGGGTGATATCAGCAATAATCAAACTTGCTTTAGAGATTATGGCAATAAACATTGTCATAAAGTTTTGAAGATGATTGAAATTAAGTTGCTTGAGTGTAAACTATTTGTGATCTACAGGTGGATAACAAACATTCATCGATCCTAAAGCTTTCAAGAGCATAATCATGTGCTCAGGTGAGCTAAAGGATCAAAATCTGATATTATCATTTCATTGTGAATCAGAGAATAGATAAAAGAAAAAAATATACAACTTAAAACAATAATAAAAAAAACTTAAAGACCATATTCTCTAAGAGTATGCTTTAAACAAAGTATATTAAATGAAAATTATACTATATTATATTATTATTTCATAAAGGTAGAGTTAAAGCATTATCTTTTAGTATATATACTAAGTGTCTAGGTAAATTAAATAGTTGTAAAGACAAATCTTCAAAAGTTGGCAAGAGATTATAACCCTTACCATGTTAAATTTCTAAATTGGACTTTTTTAATTTTGGACTTTACCATTTAGTGAGTTGTTCATGGGTTTGTTTGCTGAACATTTACTGACTGAATAACAAACAGTGCAACTCATGATCAGACAGCACAGATGTGCAGGCTGATCTTGGTCAACACTGGTCTCAAAGGCAGTTACAAGTGCCCACAGCAAGGCTCAAATGCCATCTATTTCATTTACAGGCAGATCAGGTTTTATACTGTTCATTACTCTTAAGCAGTAAGTAGATGTGGAGGGAACACCTCAACTCCTTACCTCATGAATATTCATGTTCAAATTTATAAATTGGTGAATATCAATTCACTAAACTTTAACTTGTTTATGTAACAAGTACTTATTCCTTACCAAGCAAACTGTAAAATCTGAGCTACACTTTTTTTATGAACAAACAGATAAAACCCTGATGAGGAACATTCTGGTTTGGGTCTCCTGACCGATTGCCAATGCATCAATATGAGTCTATTTGATGTAAGGGGTTAAAACATATTGAGAATGAAAACTGCTGCAAATATTGTTATATAATCCTATGATACACTTTGGTGTAAATTTTCATAGTTTCATGGGAGCAATTTGCTTGAATTACTTATCATAAAAAGCTTCTTTCCGCATACACCATCCTGAGGTTGTTCATGGGGGACTTATATATACTAAGGGAGACAAATCTTACATGCACTGCATCAAAACTAATACGGAATAACTTCTAAATACTGGAACACTTCCTAAATTAATCCTTAAAAATAAAATGTTAATATTGTTGAAGTCTGTGTAGAAAAACTGTTCTGTAACTGTTGCATCATAACATATTTTATTACCATTAACATTGAGACTATGTATGTTTCTATTAAATTGTATTATACTCAGAAAATGGAATATGGTCTGTGTTTTATATAATCATATAATTTAATGATACCAATATCAAGAACCCAGAAAAGTGTTATTAATCAGTCATAGATAATAATAATAATATTCAAAATGGTTGTATAGATCTTCATAGCTTAAGAATAAAAGTATACTTCATAATTATGATATACATGTATATTACAACGTAATAAATGTTAATACTGAAGTAATTGTAAATTAAGCTGAATATCAACCTCTCTCTCTCTCTCTTTCTTTATCAATTATACCATTCATCTTTGTGTTCTTCAGATTTTTTTTCTTCATAAATTTCAACAAAAATTGAATTCAAAAAGAAAAAGGTGCAACAATAATATCAAAGCAAATTTTCCTTGTCTGATCTTATTTAAACAAACTTCAGTGACCAGATTCTTCAGTTTGGAGAATTCATTAGATCAAACAAATCTCAAGCATGCTCATGGAAAAACATAAATAACCTAAAAAATGCTTTTACTCTACCAAATAAAATCGCATTATCTTACAACTTAACGACTTCGAAACCATTACAAATCTCATAAATGCCATCCACTAATTTCCATTCGGCCTTGCGATTCGTCCCTAGTTTTGTACAATTTTTAATTTGTATATAATTATATTTATTCACCCGTTCAGTGACAAGAGGTACCTGTTGAAATGGAGCTCGGACACGTTTGCTTTGTCGCAGCCATCTGATAGGAGAAAGGTTGTTGACGATAGCGATAATGGGGCCAGTCTCCCATTCAAGGCGGGGAAATCAGCTGCGAAATGGCCTTATATCATTATGAACATTGAGATTAACCTATTTATTTGTACAACAAAGCACTGGAAAATTGAGCTAACCTGGTCTAACTTTTTCAATTTAGACAAGAAAAATGTAAATCTGCTACCAACAAAGGCCAATAAAAAAGTCAGTTACATAATGTTTTTTATAATTTGGTTTATACATTTCTTTGGACACTGATATAGTACCCCTGCAGAAGAGCTGCATCCTAGTTGCACCACAACTCCCACATAGCTATCAAAGTCAGAATTCTATATTTAGCTGCAGTAACCTTAAGGTGAAAAAAAAAATGTGTTTCTGGCAACAGTCTCAAAAATTAGGTAGGGTCAGGATTGAGTTTGTTTTCAAGTCCAGTCATAATAGTGAATGAATCATGGAAAACAGTGGTCTCAAAATGGCCGTTAAAAATGACTGCCAAAAACTTAAGGGTTGGCGGGTTTTCGTTAGGTAGGCTTGGGTTGCCAGAAACACAGAATTTTTTTTAGGCCCAACCATCATGCCATTAACCTTTTGCCTCATATAGACACTAGTATGTTCTGACATCTTGGTAAACAAAGTAGACCTAGATCAGACAGAAGCTGTTTGATCCGGGTCTCCTCTGTTTGCTCACACAATATAGTAGCTCAGATTCTATACTTTCTGCATGGCAAAGAAAAGCCCATTGTTTCATATTCTATTCATAATTCAATGAATTAATATTCATTAGTGTGTATCTGAATATTCATGAGGTAAAAGGTTAAGCAACAGCTGCATATTTGACAAAAAACTTATAAGTTCACATCAATAAAGTCTACTTTCTGTTGCCTGTGATACTGAAGTTAAACAAAGGATATGGACAATGTCCCTTGCTGCTAAGAGGTTGGTGCATCTGCCTTGAGCTGTTCCCGGTTAAATCCCTGTTGGTAACCTATTGGATCCTAGCGATACTGGTAGTTCCCTGCCTGTTACTCATTATAGATATAGGATGGTTCTAAAACTGGTTGGTTGTATACTGGATTTAGTGTCTGAGGGAGGTTTGCCACGTCTATAGCATACAGTGTGGTAGCACTTCATCTCCCATAAATATATATTATACAGTCCTTAAATGGCTAAGATATTGTCAAAGGGAAGTAAAACATAAGGAAGATTAGACACAGTGTGGAAAAATTAAGTTCTTACTTCACATAATGCAATGAAGACATAAATAAATAATGTATAAACACAAGAGCTATAATGAAGTTAATTATCACCACCTAGTATCACTGATTTTCAGGAAGTTGCTACCGTATACACCGGCAGATTAGGCACACTTTTTTTTCAAGATAATTCAAGTTTATAGAGGGGGTGCGCCTTATATGATGATATACAGCTTTTCAGGTTTCTTTTTTCAATCACCAAGAAGTGAAAATTACCGGTATACAATCTCAGAAAATGGATATACTGAAAGCCAATGAATACGATAATATGACACAAAGTCTATACGAAACCATGATAAACAATACCAGATTATTGCTTTTGTTCTTAGTAGTTATCCTACAGGTATATTTTTTGATAAAATGATTGTGAGAAACTGAAACAACTTGATGGAAGCCATTTTCAATATAAACAAATAAGTTTATTTTACGGGACCTCATGATGTATAGGAGAAACTTGACAGGTGGCAATTGTTACGTAATGTTTGTTAATTGGGAGAATTTTGACAGGTGGCAATGGTCCCCAGTGTTAGAATGCGGGACACGGTTGAGTAATGTCATGTTATGAAAATGTGTCACCTTTATCCTACCCGTCGTTAATGTAACGGTCTAACGGTAATCTTATGCCATGTGTAAATAAAACGGTTCACCGTATGATTAGCCTGGTGATGTACGGATAGCTTTCGGTCTGTCAAAATGTATGACGGCGCAAATTTCAAAACAAGATTTTGCCGCATACGATACGATAAGTTTTTTTTTTTTTTCAAATAAGTGACACTGAAAGTTAGGATGCGCCTTATACGTAGCTGCGCCTAATCTGACCGTGTATACGGTAATTGAAATTGTGACTGAAATTTTGTAATTAAGCTGCTAAAGTGTAAACAACATAGAATCTAGCATTTCTCAATAATTCAATTAATTGCCATAACTCCTGACTTGTATGTTCGATATCAGCCATGATCAAACTTGGACAAAAAATTATGGCCATGAGTATTTTTGCAAAGTTTGAAGAAGATTCATTCAGGGCCTTTAACTCTGTTTTTATGGAATGACTTCTTTAGTAATTCCCTATACACAACTAACACGAATATGGAAAAATATACTGACAGGAAACAGAAATGAAGCAGTTACAAAAAACGTGAGATTAAATTCAGTAGCCAGATTCAAGATTTACCATCTGCATTTGTTGTTAACCACATAATGAATAATGAAATGAGTCCCACTTCATTAGCTGTGAAATGTCATGATATAGGATAAATACTTTTTAAGATTTACGTTTTTAACCAAAAAAAAACACAGACACACAAAAAAAAAATAACATACAGGTATACTTGAGACATATTTTCAAAAAATTTGGAGCTGCAACATAGTTTTATGACACAATATTTATGCAGTATAAGAAGGGGAATACTGTAAAATCATTAATTTTCGTGGACTCAGATAAACTCGATTTTGTTGGTACATAATTATGTTCGTGTATTTGTTTTCTAGGACAAGTGAGGTTCATGAAATTGACAGTTTTCATGGGGATTAATATTCCTAGATAAAGCTGTCATTGAAAATTAATCCCCCATGAAAATGAATGATTCTACAGAATACCCTTAACCCTTTCCCTCATAGAGGACACCATGAAAAGACCTATGCTAACAGCATAAAACCAGATCAGCCTGCAAGTAACTCGCAGGCTGATCAGGTTTTATGCTGTTCGCTGCTCCTCAGTGGTCTGAAAATGAGGATTTTGTAATTAAATTTGGTAAGGTTTAACTGTAGTTTTCTGCAGATCAGGCTTTAAGTGGTACCTTTTGAGTGCGTCAAAATGAGTCTATATAGGGAAAGGGTTAAAGAATTAATACTTTTTGAGTTAATGTACATGTTTGCATGCCACACAATTTCAGATCGACAGATGGAGAAACACACAAATGGACAGACAAGGCAAAATCTATATTTCACATCAGAATTACTATCAGTATGTGCCAGTACTGAACATAGTTACACTCACACTTGTAAAGTTTCATCTGAATTTGGTTTGAAAAAAAAGAAAATGATGTCCAGGCGATCAATGTGGAGGAAATGATAGACAGATGAAATGATGTATGGACAGACAGATGGCAAAAACAAAAGAAGAAATCTATCTGGTAAAGAAAAGAATGAAAAATTAAGAAAAAAAAAAAAAATTTAATTAAAAAAAAACAAAAAAAAAAACTTATAAATAAGAAAGAAATTATATATTCTAAGAATGAAGACAAACATGAAAATCAAAAATGAGATGGATTATATTATGGCAGAGGGTAGGTTCCAGAATGTCTTACCTTGGTGAGTATTTTGATGTCCATTCTGGTGATGATGTCCACCCCCATGATGACCATTGTTTGGATGTCCATTACCAGAGTGACCGTTGCTAGGGTGTCCGTCTGGTGGGGAATAGGGTTCTGAGTCAGGGGGACTGTCTGGTAGCGTCCTGTGGATATAGATAATCAAACCTAGAACCACTTAGCAACACCTGTATTAACAGCCACCTGCACTACACAGGCAACCTACTTTGAAAAATCTGCTTTCTGACCCTGTAAAAGATATTTCAATATAGTGTCTATAAAGAAATTAGCTGGCTTCTTATTGACCTTTTACAAGGAATCAACTTTATTTTAGTATTTACTGTTTAGGATCATAAGTTGACAATTTATGTCAATTTGAAATTAAGTTCTGACCATTGGTTTCACAAATTTATCTGACCATTATGATTACTGGTATGATTCACGATCAAATTTCTGTTTGTTGCCATGGCAACCAGAGTTCTGCATAGATACAGTTCTGCCAAGTTTCATCAATTTCTACCAAGGAGTTTCAGAGAAGATGTCTTTTAAAGCAGATGGTGGCAAACAGTGACCAAAAAAAGTTCAATTTTAGCACACTGTGCTCTGGTGAGATGAAACAAATGATGAATATCCTATCATAATTAAGTTCTTAATAAGTATTCAGCTTTAAGTATTGTTGTTGGAGCGTTGTAATAAATTTCAGTTTACAACTGAAAACTTACGCCAATCAAATTTTGCAGCATATTTTGTATATTTGTAATGGTACATATCTAATTTTTGTCTTGTCCTGTCAGTCCCCTGATCAGGCTTACAATTAGCTAATCCTCTGAGCACCAAGATTATTTTCTATTCCTTTCAATTCCAACAGATTCTATCAATGGTTGCATGGGTCAAAGTTAGGAAGATCCCAACCTATGTTTTCCGGTTAATGTCAAAAAAGAGCCTATGGATTCATTCATTTATCATACAACAATTGAAACAAGGCTTTATCAGTATAGCAAGCAATACTGTCAGGAGTCCCCACCAGTGAAAACTTCCCATGAGGAATATGTGCTAGATAGAAACAAGAAAATAATGGAAATTGGTCGTGGTCTCTGAACTGCACTGACCTTTCAAGTGTGCATATATAGATGACGTGCGAGAAACACCTTTGTGTTATGACGAACACTTTTGTAAAGTTTTATAAAAATCCAAACAGATATGGAAGTTATAGAGCGGACATGAAAATGAAGCCTATGAATATCAAAGGCAACTTCTAACAACTCCTGTGACCTTTACCTTTCAAGGGCACATGTGGTTGTTGCACCAATACAACTTCATGTATGACAAACACTTTAGTAAAGTTAAAAGAAAATCCATCCATAGAAATGGAAGTTACAGAGTGGACACTAGATGTAGCCTATAAATACCAAAGAGAATTTCTAACAACACTCAGGTTACCTTGACCTTTCAAGCACGCATATGCTTGTTGCACCAACACAACTTCATGTAATGACAAACATTTTTGAAAATTGACTACACATGTATTTGAGTTTACCGTCGCTTCGACAGTATTTCAGTCATAAAGTGATGTCCAGCTAATTACAGGTGGAGGAAGACACTGAATGCACAGAGGCATCAGGGTAGAACCACCGGCCTACCACAAGCCAGCTGGAAGGCTTCCTCACTTGAAAATCCGAATGACCCTGCCGGGATTTGAACCCACGCGGTGAAGGGCTGAGTGAGTGTTAAAGTCAGCGACTTTACCCTCTCGGCCAGGTAGGCTTCACCCTGCAACTCGCATTTTATGATGGATAATTCTGAAATAATTTATGCAAACCTTGAAACTAATGCTTTTTTGAACTCTTCGGTTGTTAACCAAGATAAGATTGGTTAAAGGAATAGGTAAAAATCCATTTTATACAGCTTACGCCAAATAATAAATGAAGGTATAAGAATCAGTAGTCTTTATATCATATGTTCTTTATTTTAAAGGCCCATTATATTTAATAATGTTTTATCTTTCATGAAAAATAAAATATAAAATAACATTGACATAGTGTAGACTAACACAAATGGTACATAAAGTGCAAATATCTCTGTAAATAACAGTTACCGTTAAACATATTAAAAATGCTGATCAAATTATGCAGTTTAGTATTTTGGATGGATGTCAAAATACTCTCATTGTTTACATTATGCACTGGCGAGTATTCCTGAAAATCGGAAATAATTTAAATTTGAAAAACCATTGGTGAATCACAATATGTTAATCTGCTACGTCATCAATTTATGCACTTGTGATTCGTTAACGGAGACATTTGTATGGTATATGGAAAATGTCAGAAAATTTACAAAGATATGTGGAATGTGTAAATTACTTATTTTTGTAAACAACTGAAAGTAAAAGATTATTACTTATGCAGTGTAATAACGCTGTCATCAATGAGTATGTACAGATTGCATCTCTTAACAATTCTGTAACACACACTTTGCTTTTCTGTCCGAAGAATACACACTGCTTTTGAAAGCATAATGGACCTTTAAAAGTGTTTTTTGGCTCTCTTTCTCTACCCCCCCCCCCCCTCTCTCTCTCTCTGTTTCAGAGGTGGGCATGGAAGAACTAGAGAAAAAACTCCTGAATAAATGGTAATGTAGCGGAGTTGCCGCTCATGAAGGCATGTCATTTGCTCATCATTATATTTTTATATCTCCTCTCTGTTATTTAGCATATACATGTTATTTACGTACACTTAGAACTCCAAATAGTTAGTGAAATTATTTATATGGCCAGCAAATATGGGTATTACTGAGTAATAACTTTGTAACTATTGAATTGGGTGACATTTTTGTCTGCCATATTGTTATTGTAATATTAACCAATCAGATGGTTCAATTGTCTACATCAATATGCTGGTTCCAGAAATATAATTGATATATATTGGCAAGTAAGGGAATCAGCAGTCACATAAGGGGTATAAAAGCAGGGGAGCATGAGTATTTAATCACTCCACCTTGGGGTCAGTAAGAGTCAGGCAGACTCTTGGAACATAACTATTTAGTTGCCTGATTATATAATAAATTGTATGTCATTATGTTGCACAGTTGACTGTCGTCGATGGTTTGTGCTCAGAACAATTCAAGACTATCATTGCTGGCCTCATTTTATATGTATGAAACAGACAAGATTACCGCTGGTGGTTGGCTACAAGCACTATTACACTGATATATTTATATTTATATGAACAATTTGTTGTTATCGCTTATGAAAAGACAATTTACATGTAAACATGTAACTGGTTTTTGAATGCAACACATGAATCCCCTACCACTGAGGTGCATAATTTTTCCATTACCATAGCAACCAGAATTTTGGTCCAAGAAAAAAAGCAAAGTGACGTGAAGAATCTCCTTACAGCCATCTATTCAAATACCAAATTTCATATTATTATCTTAAACGTTTAATAAGTTATCACAAGATCCAGATTTTTTCCAGACTGACAGACGGAGGGCAAACCTAAAGTCCCCTCCGGTGTAAACATCGGTAGGTGACTAATAATTTTCATTAACTTCACTCGGCATTTATGTTGTGTTGACACACCCCTTCCCATGGATGGTGTCGTCCGTTCCTGTTACAGTAACAACTCCCCAATATTTGTCCAAGAATAAATCCTATGTACTAATTAACATAAAAGACTAGAAAAGACCAAATGTATAATATAATGTCATATTAAAAAACAACACAAGCATATGTCTAGACTATTAAGTATTCTAGAATATAAATGCAATTAGCAATAAAATGACTCATTTTTTTCTTTTAAGACCCTGTTATTTTCCCCGTAATCCTTGTGTACATAACAGCTCTCGAGCCAGTCACCAGCATGGTACTAGCACAGTACATAGCCTGGCACCGCCACTCTGTATAAAACCTGCAAGTACTTCATAATCATCTGTTTTATTTTTGCCAAAATGACATGGTCAAAGTTCGAGTTTAACGAGCACTTAAAGCTTGAACACACGCCCATATGACACATTGCACCTCATGAATATTCATTTAATATCTGAATAGATTCTAATTAAAATGCAATTTAAATTTAGACTTGTGTACATAAAATCAGAAACTAGAGATTAGCTAGGTAAATGGATAAGTGGTCTAATGCAGGCTTGACTTGCAAACTGAATAACCTATTGTGTCTTTCTATAGATGAAAAGACATGCTTAACCCTTTCCCTCATATAGACTCATTTTGACGCACTCAATAGGTACCACATAAAGCCTGATCTGCAGAAAACCACAGTTAAACCTTACCAAATTTAATTACAAAATCCTCATTTCCAGACCACTAAGGAGCAGCGAACAGCATAAAATCTGATCAGCCTGCGAGTTACTCGCAGGCTGATCTGATTTTATGTTGTTCGCATAGGTCTTTTCATGGTTTCGTCTATGAGGGAAAGGATTAAATGAATTTGTAAAGCAAAGGATTTCATGATGTTTTGTTTATTGAGCCATGATCCAATTGGAATGCATTTTGACACCAGTGCAAATTAAAGTAGCAATTAACAAGAAATATCTTTTAAAAAGATATTCAGCATAGCTAAATATTTGTCAATTGTAACATGTAAAACAGAAAAAAACTATTATAAAGTTGGAAATGTTAGCAAAAATGTTTATAAATACCAAGCTTATGGGAGGTTTGTGAAGACTATATAACAAAACGGATTTAATTTACAAACTTAATAAAAAAGCTTATCTACATTAACTTACATTAATTAATTACATTAATCTTCCATTAAATATTATGCACTTGCTGATTTTTTTTAAAGTAAAGACATTTCATAAGTACCCCAGCGTAAATGAAAGATCATAAATATCGTATATCTGATTATTGTTTCCTGATGCACACAATAAACTGCACAACTTCTCTGCAGTAATTACTTCCCTTGAATGCTGCGTCCACTTTTAGTTTAAAATTATTTGTTTTACATTGATTGGGAAACAAGTTCTCCCTTCTCAACAGTTCCTGGGCTGGACAGTACTTTACGTCCAGGAAGGTCGTGAAGTATTTTTGCCTCCAAATGGGTTCGAGCCCAAAACCTTCTGATCCATAATTGGATATTTTATCACTGGACCACGGCGCCCATAAGTCCACTTTTAAAAATTAGGGGAAATTGTGGTCTAAAAAATAGACTTACTTCTGCTTCTTATTTAGTTGTTTTAAATCATAATGCAAAGCATCATTCCTTAATTGAAATGGAAGTGTTAAATTTCATTACTGTGTTACCTTTCATGTAACTGAAAAAGAAACCTGTTATATATCAAGTAGAAAGATATATACAACCTGAAACTCCATTTTAAACTGGAATATCCTAAATATTCTAAAAATAAATTATACAAGCCAATCATTGCATTGCATTTACTCTGGCTTCATTTGCATACCAACAGTTGATTGGTTGAAGAAGTAGGTCAATATCAATTTTATACAGCTATGCCAAAAAAAGGCTTGAAAAAGTCAAAATTCAAAGAATAGTTAGTCTAGTCTGCACAGCAAGAAAAATCCATTGTTTCATAGTTATACTATTTTAAACTAAGTAAATTAATAATTTTTAAGTCATTAATTTGTACATGAATATTCATGAGGCCAAGGGTTAATAAATAAACTATTCAATCAGTACAAACCCAATCAGCAATTATACTGGTTGGTATTTACCCTGTAAATATAAATGCAGTCAACCTGATCTCGCAGGCAATTGCTCATTAGGAGCCTATTCTGGCTCAAACTCTGTGCACCGGTTACGTCACGCTTCGCTACTTTAACCGCTGCCACCATTCAAGTCACGTGATGATAGCTGAAACCATGTGACCATTATTTATAGTTTTATAAATTATTGTTATATGATTTGATTTTTTTTTACTTTTCTCGAAATCATGAATGTTATTTTCGTGAAATATAATGAAACTGATATGATATATTCAAAAC
>CM037784.1:44204891-44254891 GCA_021229015.1 Solen grandis | reverse complement strand
ATAGACATACTTGGCACATTTTCTTTTTGATATTTTAATTAGTTACTAAATTTCTCATTAGATTTAAACAGTTATTTGAAAAAAAGTTTATTTTCTCGTAAAGTATGCTACACGTTATTTTCTCTATATTTTTCTTCCCTAAAATTATGTTATCTATTTATATCATATATAGATATATTACAAATGATATTCCTACAATAGCAGTGTTACCACCATGTTACAAAATCTTAAATGACAAACATCGGAACAACGAAGAATTAAGGCCTTGTTATCTGCTGTATAAAATAGAAAACCAACTTGTCTTTGTTGATCACAACCATCTCATTCATTCTAAAAATCTAGATTATATAATTGCTTTCTCAAGAACAAAATACCACTGAAACTTTACTTTATCCTTATCATGTAACACGGTCATTTGATTGTATCTTTTATACCATGCCCCGACCTCTCAGCAGAGTCAGTAACTGAAAGTTCCAAGTAGATGCAGATATCCTTGATGCTACTCGTTTTTCATAGTAATAATGGATATCTCGATTGTGAATTTTAGACTGCTCCGCGCATGCGCGAAGCAGGTTTTAAGAAAAAGAACTGAAACCAGCCCCCCCCCTTTTTTTTTAAAACAATAATGGTACTTAAGTATGAATTTCAAACTCAGACTCATACTCATACTATGCCTATTAGTTTCAATAGGGATTTGAGTTTAATACTCAAATTTGAGCCTCATTGAGTTTGTACTTATGTATTTTCGAGAACACGGGCCAGTAAGGTATACTTTATCTTCGCGCCGCACCGCCACTTCTTTTTTTTTTTTTTGTCTTGTTCACGAATCATGACAACAAAGACCTTCGTCATCAGCAAAAAATATAAATATAGAAATGGATGAGGCTAAATAATTGCCAAATAAAACAGTAACAACCGTATTGTAAATTTATAATTTTACGACAGAATCTTACGGAAGTAAATGTTTTAAAAGCGAAGACAATTTTTCAAATGCATATATATATATATATATATATATATATATATATATATATATATATATATATATGTGTGTGTGTGTGTGTGTGTGTGTGTGTGTGTGTTATTTTATCATTATATTTATTTGTTTGTTTGCTTGGGTTTAATGATCCATCAGAAGTATTCAAGTCATTTGGGGACTTTTATATACATGAGAAAGATATGTACACTTGTATTAGTTATCGTTTATTTTAAATTTTATTAACTTTATAGCAAGCAACGCAAAGCGCAGGGCTCCGATAAATCCATAAAATTTAAAATATATCACACGATAGCATATTAACAGTGTGTCACGTATGCCATACATCTTTGACTTTGACCCCGCATTATGGACCCGCCTCCCGTTTGATTGACAGTTTTAAATCTGATTTTTTTTTATGAAAAACGCAGTACAGTTATTTGCTGAAACATCTAGAGAAATCAGTTGGATGAAATTGTTTTAAAATTTGCATAATGACTAAGACTCAAACAACAAACAATAATGTGAAATAAAATAAGGTATCAATAAGCATAATTTTGAGTTATCTTCCCTTGGAAATGACAGAAAAGAGCCAAAAACTCGCATTCAGAGGCAGATAACTCAAACAGTAGCACGGAGATCCCCGTTTTTTATTCCATACATTTGTTTCTATGGGATTCTTTATAACCATGCCAAGTTTTTAAAAAATCTGTTCACTAGTTTTGATTTTGATATTCTTTGTCTCTATAGTAAAATGGCGCTATTGTGATATACGCCTTTAAAAATAAAATTACAATGTGCTTTATTCCAGTTGCCTTGGTGACACCAGTCGCTTCGTTATGCATTTGTCAGATGGACTTCCAACCGGTATGTGGCCAAGATGGCGTCACGTACGCTAACCAATGTATGATGGAATGCAAGTTAGTGTATAGTTCTCTATTCTTGTACCAAATGTAATGTACACTATTTGATGTTTTATTCGTTTGTAATACAAAATGGAGTAATTTTAAAAATGAATAATAATAACATGATAACGGACCCTTTCTCTATGGTATGAAAAGTTAAACCTCTTTTAATTAAACGGTTATCTTAACCAGCCATAAACTATACTTGCGCACGTTTAGTATTCCAAACCGTATGTAACCGGTTGCTTAAAGTCAGCTATGGAGTTGTCTTGGGACCATATATCATGCTGATCACGTGCATCTTATGCTGCACATAGATATATGTGAACATCGTGGTTTATGACACTGAGACCAATATACAGAACCGTATGCAACCGTACATTTACACCATGATAATCATGTATACTTATATACAGCATAAGGTACACGTGAGAAGCATGGTATATGGTCCTAAGACAACACCATAGCTGACTGTAAGCGACTGGTTGCATACGATTTGGCATACTGAACGCATGCCTATGATAAACACCGTAAGCAACCGTTCGCTTACAGTCAGCTATGAAACTATCGCAGTGTCATAAACAACGTTAATAACGTATACATGTACAGCATAAGGAGCACGTGAACAGCGTGCTATATGGTCATAAGACAACTCCATTTCTGACTGTAAGCGACCGGTTGCATACGGTTTGCCATACTGAACGCACGGCTGGTTAACTAATGATGACAAGATGTAATTATGGGATACTGATATAATTCATGTTGAACATATCTAAATAACTGAAAGAATTAAAAATTATGTGTTCATATTTGAACGAATTCTATATGCGGTAACTCGTAATACTTACACGGTCATAAAAAGATCATAAAGTTGAATTAATATCTATAAGATATAATCACTCTGTGTTTCAGTGGAGTGGAACTAGCCAGCAGAGGTTCGTGTCCCGAAGTGTGCCTCTGCCCACGGAATTTCAACCCAGTTTGCGGTTCTGACAGACAGATGTACAACAACCCGTGTCTGGCTGAGTGTGCGTAAGTATCATTTGTCACACATCAGGCAGAATCAATGTGATTCTGATAAATACACATACAGCAGAAATGATATGGCCCGTGTATTTGGACTGTAAATTCCTACTGTATCATTTGTTTGAGAATAAAAGAGCGAGAACCGTACCGAAAAATATAAATAAAATTCGATGTTTCCCCGAAATTTGTAATAAATATTGGTAAAACTTGTTGTCCAACCCCTTTTCATATTATATTCAATGCAATATCTTTAAACCAATTAATATTAATCAAATTTTTAAAACTAAGAAACATGACATTACTTTAAATACTAAAGGATCATGATTCATATATAGGAAAAAACTTTAATAAATTATTAAGAAAATGCTAAAAGAAACACATTCCGACCCTCATTTAAGTGCCCCCCCCCCCCAAAAAAAAAAAGTAAATATATTATGATATTATCCGACGTATTTTTGGCTGTAATAACCACTTTTTTTATTTCACGAAATATTTATTTTCACCATCAAAGGTTAGCAATTGAAATTAACTAAAGAGCTAGAATTGTTTATTTGTCTATTGGAATGTTTCCTGATGCATGTAATGTACACTCATGTGTTGTATATAGGGGCGTGGAGCCGACCAAGAGGAAGGACTGTTTCTACAGGAATGACCCTATCGTGTAGGCCCCGAATAACGGTATGACGCCCAGTTTATTTAATCTGTCACTATGGTTAATATGATAGGACTCAGTTAAGTTCAGCTGAGAGATTTAAATCTTAAACGTAATCTAACATCGATTACAAAGCACGTTTTCACCAAAGAGTAGAGACATTATTTGGGTATAGAATCCGGCACGCATGGGTAATAAGCGAATAACGCTACCAATACGTTATTCAGACACGCCAGTAGGAAGGAGTCTGAAACTTTGTATATTTTATGCTGAACTACTCTCTCTCTCTCTCTCTCTCAGTAAAACATGACAATTTTGATATGCACTTTATTTTCGAAAATATAACTATTTAATAGACTGAACACAATAATAATACATTTAAATCAATGAAAGAACATTTTATTTTGCAACTGAATATATTGTTACTATCACGAAGCTTCTCAGAATCACAGTCACTTGAATTTTTCATTCGAGTTCGAGGTTTTTCTTCACGTTTAATTAGATGAGAGTCGCTACGTGGCTGAAATACGGTCGCAGTGTTGGTAAACAACACATTTTAGTATTTCACATAAAACGTTATGTTTTTGTTTCAGAGTGAATGTATCAGACGGTCTGGGCACCAACAGTACTATTCCAACAACTTTAAATATAATCAATAAACATTTTTTTTCTTATTACTTATCTACACGAACTTTAACATAATCAGATGCTTTTCTACATTGTTTTTTTTTTGCTCTAAACACAGGAAATAAAGGTACTGAAATGTATATCGTTGTTTTGGTTTTAATTTGTGACACACGCTTTCACGTACGCATGCGCACAAACATATTTATCTGAAATCATGGCCGTTATCAAAGCCATATTTGCCCCTACCCCAACAAAATATAAACAGAGTTACAAATGGTTGTCCACTTAGATTATTTAAAATGACCTTCAGAATGTACGTACAGGAAAATATCGTTGTATGTAAGTAAGAACAAGAAGAGAAATAAAATGAGGAAAGAATAAAACAGATACGGAAGGAAAACTGGTAAATGGTATTTTCATAAACCCTAGCAGGAGAGTAGAACTAAGGTTAACCGAAACCACAATCTCCCCTGAAAAGGCCTGTTTGTCAAACATCCAAACTCCCACTATACAAATTAAACAACAGCTCCGTAGTGACGAATTTTCAACTATATTTGTTATATGGCGCTGGAAAATCCAGCCAGTGATGGTTCAAAATATTTCCGAATGATTTGCGATTTATTCGCTTGCGTATTTACCTTCATATTACACTTTATTAAACACGTTTTCTCCAGCAATGATTATCAATACCCTTTAATTCAGTTTCGGCATCCATAGCACAAACATGGAAATTGTCCCTACTTAGTGATAAGACAGAAAACAAAATTTGGAATTTTATTTCCGCGTAGTAAAAAGGAGGAAAATCTAAATATGGACGTCTAATTATAGCTACGAAATGTTACCTGAAGCATTGTGGAAATATCGATTATATGCTAGAGTAGTTTTAATGGGAAATATTTTCACCATATTTGGTAGACTAGTTCTACTAGACTAGTTATGTATTGAAAAGTATGGGTCACCATGCTTGTTTTAGGAACTAACACTTTATTTTGATTCCTAGAAAAAATTGGCATTTATCAAAGAAATTGACTAAAAGACACTGTCACCATTAAACAATCAAACAAAAGGAAATAACCATTTAAAGTAGAAAGTCTGTATATTAATATATTTAATAGATACGACTAAATTATTACAAATACATAGTGTTGCCACAAACTTTAAGGTGTAAAAATGTAAAATAATGAACAAAAAATGCTTCCAATTTTCTTAGATGTTTGTGTGCTAATAAAAATGTAACGAAAATAATTTTTTTATTCTTTATTCACTTATAGGTATAAGTATATTCTTAAGAAAAGTCAAATAAAAATAAACCTCACATGCTTGATTCGGAGATATTTAGTTAGTTCCCCTTTTCGGTAAAAATAAACAACTTTATGAATTTCACAAAGTCAGTGATAAGCACAGATGCATTCAATTTTTTATTTATAGAATTTGACCTTTGTCCCTTGTAAGGCAACAACTTAATTAGGCACATATAAACTTCCATCCGTGCGTCGTAGAAATATATATGAATATATTTTCAAAATGGAAATTTTATGACTACAAAACATTATTATGATATAAAACCCAATATGATAATAAATTACATAATAAATGTTTAGTACAAATAATAACATTGATCTCATAAATTAACCTCATGGGAGACTTCAAAGAAAAACAGCTGCGGTTATGCAATAAATTAGAAATAGAATGAAACAACGTTAAAGAAACAAAGGATAAACAAACATGTAAGTTTCCTAATACGCACCAGTGGATAGGATTCAGATGCACACACCGATTAATAAAATTTCTTTTTAAAAGGAAGGCTTGTCCAGTTTATTATTAACTGGTCGTTGCTAAACCTCCAGCTGTTTTTGTTTGAGTCTTGGCCCCAAAATAATACTGTCGAATAGTATAGTCGAATTAATTTACCGTATAGTACTGTCGAATTAATTTACCGTATAAATTGAATGTAGATTTCAATAATTGTTGACAAAGTATGTGCTGTTTAATACTATGTTTGAATATATATATATGCAAGAGTTTAAATACATAGTTGTTTTTTTTCGAACATTTATATGTGGATTGCCACATAGGCTAAATTGCAAACCGAACTTTGAAGGCCAATATAATAACTGGGCTAATAATATTTAATGGTTTCCGCGTGTGTGTGTGTGTTTTGTTTTTGTTTTTTGTTGTTTTTTTTGTTAAAAATCGAAGCAGAGTACCAGAACAAGCAGCCAGTTGCTGATCAAAGAGGCTCGAAATTGCCTGGGGAGAATAATATCGGAACTTCGAGCCCCTGTGTTCTTTCCGACAACTCATTAAAACTTTGGGAAACCCGCATATGGCGTGAATACAAACGGATAATCTTGGCTATCTGCCAAATGCAGCATGTCCGAAATGTAACGAGAACAAAGATGAGGGAATCACACATGTCGGTAGTGGTGTAAGACAAACCGAAATGCACTTTTTTTCTCAATAGAATCCAAACATTTACAAATATGCTGATCACAGTTTATTACAGTCATGAGGTTTCCTCAGCATGTAAAAACAATAGTTGGTTATAAGTTTCTCCTCTCTCTCTTAATTTTCAATGTATGTTTTTTTTTCTTTGCATTATATTCAAATAATCCGCCATACCACATGCAAGGTAAAATGTTTCAAATTATGATAAAATTTGTCATATCAATATACGATAAATTCGAAAATCCAAACTGTATTAAAGTAATGCATGGTCAAAATAATTAATGTTGATTCGAATATACATTTATTTCTGATTCACTTAGATAGCACCTTTTGGGAGGGGAACTTATAGGTTGGATTCATGTTTCATGTCATCACTATCCCGGTACTTTGGGCACTTTTAATTATTTAGGCAATCACTAGACATGAAAACATAAAACCGTTAACCATTTTGCCCATTATAGGTATAATTTCTAGGACAACTAGAATATTATCTACAAACACTTTCAAAGTCTACATCAGAGTTCTTGTAGCGAGCTGTAGGATACTAAAGGCACAAGATGTCATGACAAAACGATTAGCCTTGCTGATCTCATGGTCAGAGCGTTGCACTAAGATAACCATATTATCGAATCGGATGTGGCTTTCGTTAGGATATACTCCAGACCGTTTCAGTTCTGCTAATATGTTCTTTGTGCCGCTGAACTTTTCAAAAACATTGAATGCAGCTTTGTAGTCGATCAAAACTTCTTCTTGTTTTTCAAATGCTGAGTATTCCTTTATCTGCAGCCCCTTTCCATTTTTTATTTGAAGAAGTGTGTTACCTTTAAAGTTTAAGATTCTCAGAAGATTTGTGGACGTACTTAAGAATTGGTTCGGGCGATATTCAGAGCCTTTTTCATTAGGAACCTCTGTCTGAACTCTGTATAAAGTTACGTTATATATTTCTTTCTCGGGCAAAATGTCAAATGCCCTGCTTAGTAGCTCAGCGTAATTCTTGAACAAAGGGTCGTTTTCTTTCTCTCTTAGCACTCTATTAAGTTCTATGTAAAATTTTGTTTCTCCCAGCATGCACTTTTGTGTGTATATGTTGATCAGAGCTACAGCATAAAATTTATCCTGCTCCTGGTTTAGTCCTACCTCAATAGCCTTATCTTTGGCTTTCTCGGCACACTGGGTTTTGAAACTTGAATCAAATGTGTTTACCATAGCAGAGGCATCTTCTTTAAATCCTGAAACAAGAAAAATGTAGATTATTAGTTGTGTGTGACATTCACTACTTTGAAAACCAAATAATATCTCAATGTTGTAAATATGATCGAACGATTGACTATAGCTCTAAAACATACATAAAGCTAAAATGTTGAAAAATTACTGCTGTTTCTAAGAAACTTTCATCATTGTTGTATAAATCCATGTACATACACAAAATAGTAAAATGAATGGCTGGATAACATTTGTGAAGTCTATACTAGACAATGTGGTTTATAAGCTATGAATGGATAAATCAAACCTTTGATGATTATAGATATATTTTGTTCAAAAAATTGAAATATGTTTTCTCGACCAGTCATTTCAAATATGACATACATGTAACAATGTCTCTGATTCCAATAAATGTATTAACTTTCCGTATGTATAAAAAGGAACATAGATATGAGCATTACTTTGATGTGTTGGCACCCTATTATGTATAAAAACTTGTCAATTTTGAATGTGTAATAACCGTCTCCCAATTGAGAAACTTATATAGGATAATGTACCGAGTAATGAACGAATTTGGAATTGCATGTTTGTAATTTCTGGTGAGGTCGGGGATGAATTTCATTATCTATTTAAATGTGCTTTTTTAACCAAATGCGCAAGACATTTATCCCAGAACTATATCTCAGAACCATAAAATGTCTTAGTATCTAATCTCTCTAGAATTAAAACAATGAACACATTTTGTGTAAATTAGGCGAATTTGTAGATTTAGTTATAAAAAATTTTTAATATCCACCCGGCAGGCAAATTACGCAAAACTCAGATCGTTAATGTATATATGTACCACCTTGATCCCATACCATATTTTTCACTTACAACAGAGTCTGGTTGTTTGGACTTGACTTGACTATTTGAGTTAACCGTCGCTTCGACAGTATTTCAGTCTAAAGCGACGTCCAGCTAATTACAGGTGGAGGAAGACCCCGAATGCACGGAGGCATCCAGGTAGAACCACCGACCTACCGCAAGCCAGCTGGAAGGCTTCCTCACATGAAAATCCGAATGACCCTGCCGGGATTCGAACCCACGCGGTGAGGGGCTGAGTGAGTGTTACAGTCATCGACTTTACCCTCTCGGCCACGGAGGCAGTAACAGTGTTGCAGCAAATATGAAATACTTAACTCCATTCGATATTCATTTAGGAATTCAAATAATGCTCGCTGGGATAAACATGCCGTCCTAGAAGGAGAAGAAATAAAATCTGAGAAGCACATACTAGTATTTAATTTATGTACCGTATAACGGTTATATTTTAAGCGCTGCCAATTTTTACTATTTTTTACGACTCAGACACGATTCGTAAAATTTGCCCTCATTTAAATTGACCGCACCTAAACTTTTTGTATAGTTATATTTGTATACTTATTATTGGCCCTTCCCACCTTCTGCTAGAATCTGTTTCGTGACGTTAAAAGTCGCGTGAATGTTTGCATTAGCGGGAAATTCAGCACACGTAACTTAGTCCCAAATTGCCTTACATTAAAATGTACATGTCAATTTCAGGTTTACTACGCCTGCGCAGACCACAGATCACTCTTAACAAAACAGAACGCTCTTCATAGTTAAGAGCCAAAATAGAACGTTCTTGAAAGGATCGGAGAAAAACTCAAATACTAGTAATAGAGGCTTGTGATTGATTGAGAGACCATTAGCAAAACAGGCGACACTTGTAGCATATACACTATTCACTACAATACACGCCCCGATTGAGTGAGATGTGCTATCGTTCTGTAATAACTAGTACACAGGTGTTCAGTGTACATGTTTTGTAAATTATGATCACACAGGTAAGTGGTAATTACCGTATATATACTACACAATAGCATTTATGTCACCGATTATGTCACCTATTATGTTTTGCCTACAGGTATCTTTGGGGTGTGAAAAATGACAAATCAAGTAACACAGTCCATTATGTATAACTAGAACACAACGTACATGTACAAATGTTAACAAGTGCTATTCTTTTCCTGGTGTTTAATAGAGTGTAGAGGTTAGTGACTTAACAATTTTAATGAGCTAAATTTTAATGACACTTTGAATAGGTAAAAATAAGACTCATATAAAATGAAATCTTAGGTTGTTTTTTCCAACATTCGTAAAATTTTAAAGCAATACAAATAACCCGTTATACAGTAAATATAAACGTACCGTTCGTTGCTGGCAGTAATGTACATCCGACACAACAGGAAAATAAGATATAAAGGAGCACCATCTTTTTAGTCTCTATTTATTTTCTAAAATAGGTTCTGTGATTAGCCCTGGCTTTACCGCATTGACATAATACGCCAGGCGTCGCTTTGGAACAACCTTACATTGACCTTGCACATGCAGCAAATGTGCTCTGTTCGTGCAAAACATACGTAACTGATAGTGATATATATACATTTGCATTTCACTGCAAGTCTTATCTCATTCAGAATTGTTAATTTGAATATGAAGTACAGCCAGTCAAGGAAACAAGACAAATTGGTTTGTATGGTGGCCTATTTCTGCCAGCCACTAAGATATGTTAAGGACCGGAATGGGATCAGCACATGCTTATCATGTAAAGAATCCAGGTAATGTCCTCAAATTCGAAAAAAGGGAAAAATCAAATACAAAATACAATATATTTACCTTTATATTATAGCAATGACTGAAGATTGATACCCATCCAAATAATTTAATGATCACTGAAATATGGCGTTGACTAATGGACCAATGGCTTAAGATCTCCAGGCATGAAAACTTGATCAAGAGTTGCTCCAGTATTGGTTGTGCATGCATCCACAACAGACACAAAGTTGTTTGATGGGGGAGTTGACACTATCCTGTTAAAATCCCCAAGGACAATCACTGGTTCAGCGGCAGGAATGATACTGATTATGTCCTGTAACGTTTTCAATGTTTGTGTTTGAGTGGCATTTACAGCAACATAAACTAGCACTATGTTGAGTAGGACCTTTAAGCTTGTTACTTTGACAGCAATTAGCTCTATGTTCTTGTCAGAATAGGTTCTTATTAGAACAGGCTTCAAGGTTTTTATACTACTGAAAATTAAGTCATACATTTCAATGTGTGCTCATATCAAAGAGGTTAACCAACACTCTTGACATATGACTGGATGTTTGAAATAATGTATAATGGCCTAAACAACAATTAGCTGACATGATTATGATTGACTAGCATATTGAATTTTGTGGGGTTTTGTTTAAATAATATCTCCTGTTAAATTTTTAGGCAAATGACATGAATATCAGTCAACAACATGGTAGTAGGGGCCATAACTCTTTTAAAAATTGAAGAACCAGGTCACGTCGACGATATGCGTATCTACTCTTGGTAATAAAGCTTCCCATAAAGTTTCATTGAATTCAAGCCATTAGTTCCTGAGAAATAGCCCGGACAAGAATCATGCAACATGAACTATAGGCCGAAAAGTCAAGGGGCCTTAACTCTTTAAAAATTTAGAAATCGGGTCATGCTGACGATATGCGCATCTCTTCTTGGTAATAAAGCTTCCCATAAAGTTTCGTTGAATTCAAACCATTAGTTCCTGAGAAATAGCCCGGACAAGAATCATGCAATATGTACTATAGGCCGAAAAGGACGGACGGACGAAGCGGTGAATATATGCGTCACCTTCGGTGAGCATAAAAATGGTCACATATGCAGTTATTATCTAGCAAGTAGAAATTTTTCAAGTTATCCACTGAGTTATCTTAACAGGACTAAACTGTAGTGCTCACTACAGTCAATCACATATTCACTTAGGTTAACTGGATATCAAGCTTCTTTCCAGATAATTATGTGAAGAAATGCTTGTTATCCACATAATGTTACTAACTTCAAAAAAGGGCGAGATATCCAGTTATCTTAAGAGAATATATGACTGGCAGTAGTGGGCACTAACAGGAAGTTTTGTCATGTTAAAATACCTTAAAGGATAACACGAAAGTTTTCTACTTGCCAGATACTAACTGAATATGTGACAAATAGCTAAGTGGGTAAGTGGCGCTGGCAGAAATATGCCACCATAGGTCTGCTTAAGCGGGTATTTATTTTTTACTTGAATCTGAATTTGGCCACTTAGCAGGTTTGATTGCATAGAAAAATTGGGTCTTAGTAAAGACAGGCAAACACGTAATTGATGATTGTTTATTCGAGGGTTGATCAACAATCATCAATTACGTAGATAACTTGTAAACGCCTTAGGTTATTTGTTTTCAATTTACGAGTTCTTTCCTTTTTTTTGCCAAATAAAATGCAGGAGAGGACGGCGTGGTGTTGTGTTACTTTTATAGAAACAGGTGACCAACCCACGCCCATTTTGCGTGTACACTGTATGTTAGTTTAGTTTTATGGTATCCTTACAGTTTTTGACCGTTAAATATGTTGCATTGTGGGTAAAACAGTTGATGGATTTTTAGCTCGACTATTCGAAGAATATGAAAGCTATTGTAGTCACCCTGGCGTCGGCGTCGGCGTTGGCGTTGCAGCTTTTGGTTAAAGTTTTGCGTTCAAGTTACTATCAACCTTATATCTCAATAACCATTTATGGTATTGACTTGAAAGTTTATAAATATGTTCAGGGGCATCAGACAACCAAGGTAGATAACTCTTGACTGAAATTAATATGAATTATGGCCCCTTTTGAACTTAGAAATTTTGGTTAAAGTTTTGCACGGAATAGAAAATTTGGTTAAAGTTTTGCGTGCAACCTTCTATCTAGTTTGTATCTCAATAACCATTCATGGTATTGACTTGAAAGTTTATGAATATGTTTAGGGGCATCATACAACCAAGGTAGATAACTCTTGATGGAATATATTACAAATTATGGCCCCTTTTTAACTTAGAAATTTTGGTTAAAGTTTTGCATGCAAGTTACTTTCATGCTTATATCTCAGTATCCAGGCATGGAATTGATTTGAAATATCTTTAATATGTTTAGGTGTATCATACTATCAACTTAGATAACTTTTGATGGAATGAATTACAAGTTATGGCCCCTTTTTTAACTTAGAAATTTTGGTTAAAGTTTTGCATGCAAGATACTTTCATGCTTATATCTCAGAGTCCAGGCATGGAATTGATTTGAAACATCTTTAACAGTTTAGGGGTATCATACTTTAAAGGAAGATAACACTTGATGGAATAAATTAAAAATTATGACCCCTTTTAACTTAGAATTTTGGTTAAATATTTGCATTCAAGCTTCTATCCAGCTTATATCTCAGAAATTGCTTGTGGAATTGACTAGAAAGTAAAAGGAGTGTCTTCAAGGGCATCAGAAAACAGGAGGATAACTTTTGGACTGATGCAAAATTATGGCCCTTTTCTAACTTTTCGAATTTTTGTTTAAGTTTTGCATGCACAGTGTTATTGTGCTTATGTCTCAATAACTAGGCATTGGATTGATTTTAGACATCATAAATATATTAAGGGGTATCAGACTATCAAGGTATATCATTTTTGACTATTATTATGTACAGGGAATGTGAAGGTCAAGAATTTAAATAGATTTCATTTGATTAACCAACAAGCATTTTGAATAGCTCTGACAGCTCTTGTTTTAATTTAGATCGAATGGAGCGTTTTTTCTCGATCTGTCTAGATTCATCTGAAAAATTGCACTAAAGACGAATTTAACTGATCGCTTGAATTCATTAAATGGCATGGAATGGGTTTTTTCTTTTCTTTTTTTTTTCTTTTTGCCAAATATAAATTTGTAACTTATAATGTCTCACTGATATAAAGAGTTTATGAAATTGTAGATATGTATACCTCGCCATGTGTTTTTGAAAGTGAAACGGCAGTATTATTTAATTTTTAGCAACTTTTGGCTCGAACTTTTCATAATATTTTTAACACACGAATCTTAAAATTTGAGCTGTCCTTTAAATACGCTACTTAATATAAGTGCTTATTTCATTTTTCTTTTAAGCAAAATTAAAATCAATGGTCATCCGCTAAAACTTCCTTAAGAATAAAATTGCTTTATTCCAGTTGCCTTGGTGACACCAGTCGCTTCGTTTTGCATTTGACAGATGGACTTCCAACCGGTATGTGGCCAAGATGGCGTCACGAACGCTAACCAATGTTAGTAAGTAAGTATAGTTCACATTATCTCTATCCTTGTACCAAATATACACGATTTGATGTCTTATTCATTTGTAAAACAAAATGGAGTAATTTTAAGAATGAATAATAGTAACATGATAGCAGGCACTTTCCGTTTGGTGTTAAAAGCTGAACCACTTTTAATTATACGATTATCTAATACCACTCATACTGAGGTGATACAAAGTCACAAACGAAAATATTTACATCACACACGTATATTAATAGTGAAAGCAGTGTCGTTTGATTTGCCTTGAATGCACTGCCTGATAACCGGCGTAGTTATTTCAATGTGCCCACATTCTATATGCAAATTATGTCGCACATCGCATTTTCTATCAAAACAATAACATTGGAAGAAAAACATTTATTTGCGAAATCGTTTACTGAGCAGAAAACATCAAAAGTGTTATATAACATCAAAAAAAAGTTTTAATTAAATCATTTTAATGATAATAAATTAAATATAACCTTTTATCCGACATAAATACAACAAGAACTACAAATTCGCCACTGAACCGTGTCATCTGCAGGTGATCGGCCCACAGAGTGATGGCTGACTTCGGTGATTTTTTAGCTCGACTATTCGTAGAATATGAGAGCTATTGTAGTCACCCTGGCGTCGGCGTCGGCGTTGGCGTTGCAGCTTTTGGTTAAAGTTTTGCGTTCAAGTTACTATCAACCTTATATCTCAATAACCATTTATGGTATTGACTTGAAAGTTTATAAATATGTTCAGGAGCATCAGACAACCAAGGTAGATAACTCTTGACTGAATTTAATATGAATTATGGCCCCACTTTAACTTAGAAATTTTGGTTAAAATTTTGCATGCAATAGAAAATTTGGTTAAAGTTTTGCGTGCAAGCTACTATCTAGTTTGTATCTCAATAACCATTCATGGTATTGACTTGAAAGTTTATGAATATGTTTAGGGGCATCATACAACCAAGGTAGATAACTCTTGCTGGAATATATTACAAATTATGGCCCCTTTTTAACTTAGAAATTTTGGTTAAAGTTTTGTATGCACGATACTCTCATGCTTATATCTCAGTATCAAGCATGCGATTGATTTGAAACATCTTTAATATGTTTAGGGGTATCATACTTTCATAGTAGATAACTCTTAGAATTTGATCTTAGAACTAATAGAATTTGTTACAAATTATTGCCCCTTTTTAACTTAGAAATTTTGGTTAAAGTTTTGCATGCAAGGTACTTTCATGCTTATATTTCAGAGTCCATGCATGGAATTGATTTGAAACATCTTTAATATGTCTAGGGGTATCATACTATCAAGGTAGATAACTTTTTATGGAATAAATTAAAAATTATGACCCCCTTTAAACTTAGAATTATGGTTGCATTCAAGCTACTATCCAGCTTATATTTAAAAAATGCTTGTGGAATTGACTAGAAAGTTAAGGTGTGTCTTCAAGGGCATCAGAAAACAGGAGGATAACTTTTGGACTGATGCAAATTATGGCCCTTTTCTAACTTGGATTTTTGGTTTAAGTTTTGCATGCACGGTGTTATTGTGCTTATGTCTCAGTAACTAGGCATGGGATTGATTTTAGACATCATAAATATATCAAGGGGTATCAGACTATCAAGTTATATCATTTTTTGCTATTACTATGAAGGGCAAGAATTTAAATAGATTTAATTTGATTTACCAACAAGCATTTTGAATAGTCGAGCGTGCTGTCCTCTGACAGCTCTTGTTTTTATAGATGATCCATTTGAATTAGACTTTTTAGATTCGGTGATGATATTTTAAGTACAATAGACATGAGCCAATTCCTCAACAGTGAATTGTCCACTTCACCCATTCCTGACGATACTAAAGGTGCAGTGGCATCTACTATATCCTCTATACAACCTGGGTCAGACCCTGATACAACCTACAGAACAGCCAAGAGAGTCCAAAGATCAACGATAAAAATGGTTTAAATCTTTGGACGATAGGGCACTTGACAAGATGGAAGATAATCATCAGTCGTCATCTTCTAAGAAGAACACACAGTGGGGTGTGAATGTTTTCCAAGGTACATTCAACATGTATTCATGTATGAAATTAAAAAATAAGAGTCTACTGCTATCATATTATATGTATCCTGTTATAACATAGATATTATTATTAATCAGAGGAACAGATAAGAAATGATTTCAACTGAGTGTCACTCCCTGTTTTTGAACTAATTGAGTGAAACCTGATTTTAATGGGTACTTTTCACTGCCATTCTTTTAACATTTTGAGTGAAACTTTTCCTTAATTTTAATACAGCATTTTTCTTACCTTTAATACAACACTCTTCATTTTCTACACATTTCCCTGCTACCTATTCTTTAAGCCAATGTTAAAGGGACTGTTTGGAAATCACTATTTCAGCCTTTCAACTTCTCATAATTTTCTGTTTTTAAGGTAGAGTCTGTGTTGCAGTTATCCATAATCAGTGCTCATTAATTTTACTTCAGTATTTTTGATCTTCAGTATTTTTGATTGATTCCCACATCACATATCTTACTTCTAGTATTTGAAGATGAAACTTAAAACTAAATTAATGCATTTAACACTATCTTAAAATCAATTTTCTGTCTTTCAAATGTTTCAAATGTTTCTACATTTTCTTGCCTTTTTTTCTCGGGATGAATTCTTGGATTAACCTCCCTTTTCTCCTTTTCTTTGTCAACCACACTCTACATGCTGGTCTTTGGTCAAAGTCCTTCACAGATGGTCCACAGAGTAAGACAACAGAATGTCCAATTTTTCAACCTTTAGTGATCATCTAAATTTAAGCTTCAAACGTTTTTGAGAACTGAAGGTTCTCTGACATTCAACACTAGCAACCATCATGCCGAAGGCTATTTTGGCAAGGATAGCAATATTTGGATTAGTCTGGTACCCGACCTTACTACACAGAGAAATGGTCTTGCATACGCCGTGCAATGGTTGCCTGCAGTGGGCCAATCCAAGATGGCGGATCACAATGAAACAAAGAAGGAAAGCAAATACAATGGGCATATCTTTGTCTAGGATTTTGCCAAGTTGATACAGTTAAACAGATCTTTGGAACAATTCTTGTTTTATCAGCAGGAGTCGAATTTTAGAATGGCACGCCGTTTTGATAGTGTAAATGTTACAAGAATATACGATGTATGGAAGTGAGGTTTCCACGAAGCAAGTTGGACGTTCACAACTCCAATATTTCATGGATTCTGTAGGATACACGTTACAGATTATAAACAGAGCCTTTAAATACAAATTTGTCAATCTGTGTCAGTGTAGAAGTCATTCATGTAACATATTGCCACGGAAATAAAACATGTGTTATCATTACCCATGAAGTAAACTCGGCGCGTCACTTGACAGGTCTACACGTTTTAAAATATCACCGTTACACACACAGCTGTAGAGAGCTAAAAAAACAAACGATTGTATTAAAATACGTAATAACTTCGCTCACGCGATATGTAAAGGCAGTTTAAAAATATGACCAATGGCTGGTGACATGAGTATGCCTAGATATTGCTAAATGTGTTTTTATAATAGTCGACACATTATACATGTACTATAATTTCAAAAGCCAAGTAAATAAGAATTTAATATCCTACTTTTACCTAAATAAGCATTTTCGGAATTGTACCTTTATAAATATGTATTTTTATCGCAAAAATATAGAAAATGTCAAAATACATTTCACTGGCATCATACAACGGTTGACAATAACTTAATGGTGTGTTAATTCTTTTTATTTACGTTACTTATACTTATCAGTGGCAGCCATCCTTTGAGCACTTTTACACAGGTCATTCAGACAGTGTTGTACAAGCTATATTCTTAATTATAATAATTGAAAAGTTATGTGAGAAAATATATCTTATAATACAAACGAAGATGAAAATCCCCCAGAATCCATGAAATATCGGAGTTGTGAACGTCTAACTTGCTTCGTCAAAACCTCACTTCCATACATCGTATATTCTTGTAACATTTATACTATCAAAACGGCGTGTCACTCTAAAAAATCGACTCCTACTGATAAAACAAGAATTGTTCCAACGATCTGTTAAACGATATCAACTTGGCACAATCTTCGAAAAAGATATGCCCAAATATATTTGCTTTCCTTCTTTGTTTCATTGTGATCCGCCATCTTGGATTGACCCACTGCAAGCAACCATTGAAGGGCGTATGCCAGAACTTTACTCTGTGTAGTAAGTTCGGGTACAAGACTGTATTTGGATAATTATTGCTGTGAAGAAGTAACATTCTCCTGCAAACTTGTCTCAAAGATAGAGTTGTATAGGATCCTTTCACCATAGATAAAAAGCCAATGCTTTCTTTGATCAGTCCCTCTTTGTCAAGCAAAGGTGGTATGTTTCTCACAGTTTCATAGCAACCATCTGTTGAGTTTCCTTCTGTTACTCTGGTTGTATTCTCTTCTCAAAAAAAAAAAAAAAAAAAATAAATAAATAAATAAAAAAAAACATTGCTAGGGCTTTAACTGATTCAGTCTGCTGTTTTGGCTCTGATATTTGAAGTTTAAATTGTTCCAATGCGTTATCCATATTCTCAAGATGCAGTGTAGTTTCTTTCCTTAAGCTTTTGTGGAAGTTTGATGATGTTCTCTGTTTCTCAATGTACTCTGTCTTAGTACTTTCAAACTGAATAAGTACATCCTTGCTGAAACAAGTCAGCTGCTCACCATGAAAATCTACCTTCTCATCCTCAGCTGAGATATCATCTTTCATTTGTTTCAAGTAGTTTTCATCATAAGATTTCAAGTGTTCAAACTTTCCAAGCTGACTGTCAGCATGTACCTCACTAAAGAGAAGATCTTGTTTTTGAAGATTCTTACTTAAGACAGTCAACTCACTATGGATGTCAAGGATCACGCAAATTAACAGGGAAACTTTGTAGGAACTGAAATACTCGTGAAGCCCTTTTGCCACAGCATCTTTTTCACTTGCAAGTTTAGACAATGTTGCTAGTACTGGCCTGTAGCACATGTACACTGCAAAACAGCATTATTGAGTCCAAGCCAACGAATTGAGTTGGACATATTTATAGACAGCTCTGGTTCATCAAGAATTTCCTGTATTGCTCTAAGTGTGGTTGTTCTCTTTGAAGAGGCACTCATAAAGTTATACAGTGATCCAAACCTACACCGCACTTTTTGCCTAACATTACAGAGACTCGATCTGTTGCTAAGGAAACACATTTTGATAAGTCATGGAAACTTTCATAGGTGACATTAATGGTATGTGCACAACCATCAGTTAGAGCAACGTTAGCTAGGAATTTTGTAATAGGCTCTCCCTTAGCAACATTCCGGACACAAAGAGATAAATGTTTTTCCAAAGTTATGTCGGTGCTCTTTTCAAGCATAAAGGCGAACAGTTTTTACTGATTTAATTCCTCTGTGACTGATTTTTTTAGACTTTAAGCTATGCACTTTTGTAGCTCAGTCAAATTTTGATATGTAATCTCACAACTATTCATTCTTTGCAACTCAAGCATGGAATTGACAGATTCTGAGGTAGCTCATTTCTGGCAACAGAATACACTGTTCTCATTAAGTATATTTCTTCTTCATTCACAGAAGTTTCTTTCTCAGCTAAGTTTTTGCATTCAACATCACTCTCTGCATGCATACACCTACTTACTGCCTAAATGTGGTCTTTGGAATCATTATGACGTTGTAGAGTTGAGAGCTGAATATTTCCTGTTCCATCCTCTGACCAAACGTTCTTGCACTTAGCTTTTGAGCAGAAACTACAACGAAGGCGAACATTGCCCTTAACATCCGAAGTGGCAACGATTTTCAACCACGGAAATGTTGTTTTCCAGCGTTCGTACGTCTCTCCTGACACTTTATTTCCGTCATGCCTTGTTGGTTTCGTAGATGCCGTGGCTCGATCTACGATGGAATTCGCAATGTCAATAAAAATTGGCCTTACGATGGACGTAAGAGAAGGGGAGGTTTCCGATCTACAATACCTGAGAATAGTATTTTGGTAACTTGAAAGGGATGATTTCCTTGAACTTGGTTTTCTACCTCGAATTGACATTTTGTTTTTCTCGCCAGAAGGTAAAAATGGTAAGGACTTATTCACGAGACGAATGTGACATTATTGAAATTAAAACATTAATAGTTCTTTTATGAAATACAAAATGTAATTATACTCGCATGTGATAAATACTTTTATTATGTGGTGTCATTTTAATTTCTTGTCTTCAATCTCCATAATGAACAATTATATATATATATAATAGTATATTGACAGATTCTAAGGGTACCTCATTTCTTGCAACAGAATACACTATTCTCATTAAGAATATTTCTTCTATATATAACAGTAGCTTTAGATCTTTTTCCAACTTTTCATTTACTATGAAATTTAATGATTAAATGTCAATATATGAAAAGTATGACTGAATATCAATCATTTAAGGACTGAAATTCATTTCGGGAGCATTATAGTGAACTCGAATTCACTGGTAAAACTGGTAATTCCATGAATTGCATTAGCATTACATTATTTGAAATAGCCATTATTAGATCTATATAAATAAAAAAAATAAATAAAGATAGTGTCATATAAATGTTATAAATAATTTGACAATATATATAGATATATTTCAAAGTAATTAGTTCTTTTTGCTGCATTGATATTTATTCTCCCACCTGTGATGGTGCTTACCAAACATGAATTCACGTTATATTTTAAGAAAATTAAAATAAATATATTTTGTTCACATAATGGTACAAAGAGACTAATGGCACAGTTCTTCAATTTCATGCTGTTGAGGAGATTAAGCTTTCCATGAACTTGAGGAAGTTCTACTTCGAAGCTGCACCAAGGCAAACTAAGGCCCGTAAACAAGGTCTCGAACCATCACAGGTGGGAGAATATCACCGCAACACACTGACTAATATAAGTGCACTGAACAGGCATTTGAAGGGCTTAAAAAGGGATATATATTTTGTCCGTGATAAGGCGTTTACAACTGCAAAGAATAAACTTGATGGGTTCTTGAAGCACATAACTTCAAGTGGAACATCAGCCATAACAAAACACAAAGAGGTAGTGTCCGAAACCGATCACGAGAAGATTTCAACATATTGGATCTTGTGATACTTCTCCAGTGGTACTTCGAGAATGCGTCTGGTATCTGGTCGCAATGCATTTTGTAACCAGAGGACTGGAAGTACATTATCAGCTTCGTAGAGACAGTCTGGAATTTCAGACGGTTGAGTTGGATGATTATGAGACAATTAATCACGGACTGAAACAAAAGAATTAACCAAGGAGGCATCGAAAACAAGCAAAATCTTAATGAAAAAAGGTATATGCAACGGAGTCTAAGTTGTGCCCTGTGAAGGCATTCCAATATTTTTAGAAAAAAAAACCGATCTAGATGCTATAATGCATTTCAACCAATACAATGAGCAAGCATTAAAACAGCCTGTAGAAAAAAAACATGGTTTGTAAGCAAGCCATTAGCAAAAGAAACAATTGCAAACTTTATGCCGAATATAAGCAAGGCTGCTAGCCTATCTTCCAGGTACACAGCGCACTGTCTTCGTGTTACAGCCATTGAAATGATGAAAACCGCTGGCTTTCAGGTTAGGCATATCATGTTAATGTCTAGCCACTGTAATTAAAGTTGTACTGTTTGCCAAGAGAAAGAGATGAGCTCTGCCTTGTCCCGTCTTACTGAAGGTAAAAGGGTCATTCCAAGCACACCCAGGACAATATGGAAGTGGAGCTTGCAAATCCTCCTGAAAGAAGCATCATCGAAATGTCATCATCACAAATGGTCAAAGATAATGAACAAAAATTCTCACAAGTGCATTTCTTTCATGGTGCAGTTATCACCAAATGCACATTTAATATCAACAAATAGAAGATTTCAGTTCTAGTATCTTGTGAATGTTGGTTAATGAGAGTGAAAAGTTGAAATGACCCAATGAACCTAGTTGAATAAAAGTTCTAGTTAGTAAATTGTTGGCAACATTAGATTTTGATAAGCAAATCAAATGACTATACAATGATGATTTTGTTGACTTTGTAAACAATTCTTGTGCAATGTTGAGCTTATGTGGACTTTAGAATTCATTCAATTTTTTGACCTTAATTTCATTCTTTGTCATTTCAAAATACCAAAGGCAAATTATATAAAACAAAATTTGTACGAAATCTAGTGTGTAAATTCAGAAAAAAAAATTAACAGAAAATACACTATTAAATACTTACCCCAACAATATCCACAAATTAATTTCCATTTAAAGAACAATAAAATGTCCTCCATGCCGTATTTGCTTCCTCAGCTTACGGTCGTAAATCGAACGTCATCTACTTAAATTTTATAAAAGTGTCGCGAAAAAAAAGGAAATGATTTTTAGAATGATGAAATAATGATTTTAAGATACTATTTAATAAGAAACACAAACTTGTAGTACCTCAAAAAGGCGTACTCGGGTAAAAACAATAACGTCATAACAGATCTATTTTCTACCTCGCAAAATGAAAAAAAAAAGTTTAGTTTAAAGGGGGCTATGGTGGCATATTTCTGTCAGCCACTTATCCACATAGCTATGTCGAAACTTTTCTGAAAAATTGTCACATATTCAGTTAGTATCTGGCAAGTAGAAAACTTTCGTGTTATCATCTTAAGGTATCATAACAGGACAAAACTGCCTGTTTGTGCCCACTGCTGCCAGCTATATATTCACTTAAGATAAGTAGATATCTCGCATTTGTTCGTGTTATTCAGTTAAATTATGTCGATAACAGTCACTTTTTCACATAATTTTCTGGAAAAAAGCATGATATCCAGTTAAACTAATTGAATATGTGACAGACAGTTTATTCCTGTTAAGATACCTAAGTGGATAACTTGATTTTTTTTCTACTTGCTAGATACTAACTGAATATGTGACAATTTTCAGAAAAGTTTCGACATAGCTAAGTGGATATGTGGCTGGCAGGAATATGCCACCATAGGGGGCGGTACTAGGCTGTTACACTTAATGGATGCTTGATTGTTTCCCTTACAACATAAAGAAACAATTTTCATGTTAGAAAGTGCTATTAAGTGTGCACAAACTATGTAAATATAAGGACTGAAATTTATTTCGGGCGCATTCAAGCGATCGCTAATGCGATTTATGGAATTGCCAGTTTGACATGTGCATTCAAGATCGCTTGAATGCAGCCGAAATGAATTTCAATCCTCAACTAAACTGGTGTACGTTCCGAATGCCAAGCCGTATGCAACCGGTTGCTTACAGTCAGCTATGCAGTTGTCTTGGGACCATATATCATGCTGTTCACGTGCATCTTATGCTGCACATATATATATGTGAACATCGTGGTTTATGACACAGAAACAGCTGTCTGTAAGTAAACGGTTGCATACGGTTAGGCATACTGAACGCACACCAGGCGTGTGTCCAGCATACTGAACGGTATGCAACCGTACACTTACACCACGATGTTCACGTATACCTATATACACCATAAGGTGCACATTGGCAGCATGGTTTATGGTCCTAAGACAACGCCATAGCTGACTGTAAGCGACTGGTTGCTTACGGTTTGGTACACTGAACGCATGCCTATGACAAACACCGTATGCAACCGTACGCTTGCAGTCAGCTATGAAACTATCGCAGTGTCATAAACAACGTTGATGACGTATACCCATGTACAGCATAAGGCTCACGTGAACAGCATGCAATGTCCTTAGACAACTCCATAGCTGACTGTAAGCGACGTTTGCCATACTGAAAACACGTCTGGTTAACTAAAAATGACAAGAAACCCAAATGTAATTATGGGATACGGATATAATTCAGGTTGAATATATCTTTGAAAAAGACTGAAAGAAATTACAATTATGTGTTCATATTTAAACGAATTCTACATGCGGTAACTCGCAATATACATGGTCATAAAAAGATTATAAATTTTAATTAATTAATAACTATAAGATAAAATCACTCTGTGTTTCAGTAGAGTGGAACTAGCCAGCAGAGGTTCGTGTCCCGAAGTGTCTGCCCACGGAATTTCGACCCAGTTTGCGGTTCTGATAGAAATATATACAACAACCCGTGTCTGTCGGAGTGTGCTTAAGAATCATTTGTCACACATCAGGCAGAAACAATGTCAATCTGATGGTTACACATTAAGCAGAAAAGACATGACCCGTGTATTTGGACTGTCAATTCATACTGTATCATTTCTCTGAGAATAAAAGAGCGACAACCGTACCGAAAAAATAGATAAAATAAGATGGGTTTGTAATAAATATTGGTAAAACTTGTGGTCCAACCTCTTTCATATATTATAAAAATTATTAAAGAAAATATAAACTAACAGATATTAATCATTTTTTAAACTAAGAATCATGACATTACTTTAGATTCTAGAGAATCATGATCTATATATAGAGCAAATACTACCTAAACATGATAATGCATATTAAAAAAAACACCTCCCGGAAAAAAAATAGTTATTTATATATTTTAAGTTGGGGTCGAACCTCTTTTTTATTTCACGAAGTATTTATTTTCACAATAATGGGCAGCATTCTAACAGAAATTAAATAAAGAGACTTAATTTGTTAATTTGACTATCGGAATGTTTCCTAATGCATGTAATGTACACTAACATGTTGTATATAGCCGGCTAAGAGGATGGACTGTTTCTACAGGAATGACCCGAACGCGTAGGCCCCGGATGACTATATGACGCCCATTTATTCAATCTGTCACTATAGTCACTAAGATAGGACTCAGCTAGAGAGATTTAAATCTTAAACTAAATCTAACATTGATTGCAAAGCAAATTTTCATTACAGAGTAGACAAATTACATGTCCGTATATATCCTGGAATAGAACCCTGCACGCATTGGTGATAAGCGTATTACGCAACTAATACGTTAGTTGGAAGGAGTCTAAAACTTTGTATATATATTTACGTTGAACTACTCTCTCTCTCTCTCTCTCTCTCTCTCTCCCTCTCTCTCTAACAAATGACCAATACGTGGCTGAAATACGGCTCGCAGTAATGGTAAATTCAATAACAAAACAACAACAACAACAACATTTTATTATTTCATATACAACTTTATGTTTTTGTTTCAGAATGAATGTTATAGAAGGCCTGGACACCAACAGTACTATTCCATCAACAAGGTGTTTCCCTCTGATATACACGAACTTTACATATAATCTTAACAAACTTTTTGTTATTATCTACACGATCTTTAACATAACCAGATGCTGTTGACAAAGAAAATTTCTACATTGTTTTTGCTCTAAACACAGGAAATAAAGGTACTGAAATGTATATCTTTGTTTTTGTTTTAATTTATGACACATGCACTCACGTACGCATGCGCAAAGACACATTTATCCGAAATCCTGGCTGTTATTTTCTTACTCAAATTATTATTTCCTTTAAGTGACAATAAAAATTGCATTGTTTTTATTTTAAACTATTTCGTTTCTACAACATTTATTTGGTGAAATATTTATCCTTACAAAGCCAGATTTGCCCCTACTCTAACAAAGTATAAACAAAGTTACAGATGGTTGTCCACTTAGATTATTTAAAATGAACTTCAGAATGTACGTACAGGATAATATCGTTGTATGTAAGTAAGAACAAGAAGAGAAATAAAATGAGGAAAGAATAAAACAGATACGGAAGGAAAATTGGTAAATGGTATTTCCATGAACACTAGCAGGAGAGTAGAACTAAGGTTAAATGTTCCCCGAACCCACAAACTCCTCTGAAAAGGCCTGTTTGTCAAACATCCAAACTCCCACTAGACAAATTAAACAACAACTCCGTAGTGACGAATTTTCAACTATATTTATTATATGGCGCTGGAAAATCCAGCCGGTGATGGTTCAAAATATCTCTGAATTATTTGCGATTTATTCGCTTACGTATTTACCCTCATATTACACTTTATTAAACACGTTATCTCCAGCAACGATTATCAATACATTTTTATTTAGTTTCGTCTTCCATAGCACAATCGTATTGAAATAAACATGGAAATTATCACTACTTAGTGATAAGACAGAAAACAAAATTTGGAACTTTATTTCCGCGTAGTAAAAAGAAGGGAAATCTAAATATGGACGTCTAATTATAGCTACGAAATGTTACCTGAAGCATTGTGGAAATATCGATATATACTAGAGTAAGTTTTAATGGAGAGAATTTCACCAAATTTGGTAGACTTGTTCTACAGGGTGTGATAAAGATAGTTATGTATTTAAAAGTATGGGTCACCATGCTTGTTTTAAGAACTAACACTTTATTTTGATTCCTAGAAATTGGCATTTATCAAAGAAACTTAATAAAAGTCACTTTCACAATTAAACAATCAAATCAAAAGACAGTAACCATTTAAAGTAGAAATTCTGTATATAAACATGTTTAATAGACACAACAAGACTATTACAAGTACATAGTTTTGCCATATCACTTTAAGGTGTAAAAATGTAAAATAATGAACAAAAAAGCTTCCAATTTTCTGAGATTTTTGTTTGCTGATAAAAATGTAGCTGAGAGAAATCTTTAATTCTTTATTCACTTATAGGTATAAGTATATTCTTTAGAAATGTCAAAATAAAAATATACCTCACATGCTTGACCTTGACTCAAAGATATTAAATTAGTTCTCCTTTTTGGTAAAAATAGAAAACTTTATGAATTTCACAAAATCAGTGATACGCAAAGATGCATTGAAATTTTCATTTATAGAATTTATCTCTTGTAAGACAACAACTTAATTAGGTACATATAAACTTCAAACCGTCCGTCGTAGCAAATATATATGCATATAGATGCAAAATGAAATTTTATCAGTACCAAACACTTTTATGATATAAAACCGAATATAATAAATCAATATCAATCACATGATAAATGGGCCGAGAGGGTAAAGTCGCTGACTTTAACACTCATTCAGCTCCTCACCGCGTGGGTTCGAATCCTGGCAGGGTCATTCGGAATTTTATGTGAGGAAGCCTTCCAGCTGGCTTGCGGTAGGTCGGTGGTTCTACCCGGATGCCACCTTGCATTCGGGGTCTTCCTCCACCTGTTATTAGCTGGACTTCGCTATATAAATGAAATACTGTCGAAGAGACGGTAAGCTCAAATAGTCAAGTCACATGATAAATGTTTAGTACATATAGTAAGATTGATCTCATAAATTTACCTTATGGGAGACTTCAAAGAAAAGCAGCTGCAGTTATGCAATAATTTAGAAATAAAATTAAACAACATTTAAGAAAAATATAATAAACAGACATATGTTTCCAAATACGCACTAGTTGATGGAATTCAGATGCACTAACCGATTAATAAAATTTCTTTTTAAAACGAAGGCTTGCCCAGTTTATTATTCACTGGTCGTTGCTTTTTTGTTCCGAGTACTGGCCCCAGAATAATAACCAAGTAGATGTCCGAAATGTAACGAGAACAATGATGAGGGAATCACACATCCGAGTAAATTAATAGACTTGTGGCCGTGGCCGCAAGCCATAAACCGTTCCCACCAGACGCCCAAAGATGTCGGTATTGGTGTAAGACAAACCGACAGACATACACTACACTTTTTTTCTCATTAGAATACAAAACATTTACAAATATGCGGATTACAGTCAGGGCTCAAAATTAAAATTAACTCAAAAATTTACACCGGTAAATTGTCCATGAAAGTAAAATAATTTGTGAGACAAAAGTCTGGGAATTTGCGAGTTGAAATTAAAGGCACTCGCATTTTTTTGCGAGTGGGAAAAATAAATTTGAGATTCAAACAGGGTATGAGGTTTTCTCAGCATGTAAAAACAAAAGCAATTAATAGTTGGTTATAAGTTTCTCTCTCTCTCTCTCTCTAGTTTGCTATGTATGTTCTTTTCTTTGCATTACGTTCAAATAATCCGTCATGCCACATGCAAGGCAAGATGTTTTAAGTTATGTTAATAATTTGTCATATCAATATACTATAATTGTTCGAATATCAAAACTGTATTTAAGTAATGCATGTATGACCATCATATTTAATGTTGATACATGTGTTTCAGAGTCAACCTTAGATAGCACCTTTTTATTTGGGGGGGGGGGGGGGGCTTATGGGTTAGATTCATGTCATCACTATCCCGGTGATTTGGGCAATTTGATTTTATAGGCAGCCATTAGACCATACAAGAGTAGACAAAATCATTAACCATTTTGCCCATTATAGGTAAAATTCCTAGGTCAATTCCATTTGGGTCCGCTAAAAAGCGCGTCTGAAACATCAAGGAAAATTGATACCATCAACGTTAAAAACTCCGCTATGTATATCCAATCACATATCAACGATTTGGTGATATATTAGTACATACATGTAGCACATCATCCATAAAGTAATATGAATATGCAAATGAGTCTTAACACATCAATATTGATCTTCAACTTGCAAAATACCAACTAGAATATTATCTACAAACACTTTCAAAGTCTACATCAGAATTCTTGTAGCGAGCTGGAGGATACTAAGGGCACAAGAGGTCATGACAAAACGATTAGCCTTGCTGATCTCATGGTCAGAGCGTTGCGCTAAACATTTGGCCTCGCTGATTTCATTGTCGGAGCGTTTCACTAAACGATTTTACTTGCAGTTCTCTTGGTCAAATCGTTGCTCTAAGACAGCCATGTTATCGAATCGGACGCGGTGTTCGTTAGGATATAATCCAGACCGTTTCAGTTCTTCTAATACGTTCTTTTTGCCGTTGAACTTCTGCAAAACGTTAAATGCAGCTTTGTAGTCGATCAAAACTTCTTCTTGTTTTTCAAATGCTGAGTATTCCTTTACCTGCAACCCCTTTCCATTTTTTATTTGGAGAAGGGTGTTACCTTTAAAGTTTAAGATTCTCAGAAGATTTTTGGAAGTACTTAAGAATTGGTTCGGGCGATATTCAGAGCCTTTTTCATTAGGAACCTCTGTCTGAACTCTGTATAAAGTTACGTTATATATTTCTTTCTCGGGCAAAATGTCAAATGCCCTACTCAGTAGCTCAGCGTAATTCTTGTACAAAGGGTTGTTTTCTTTCTCTCTTAGTACTCTATTAAGTGCTATGTAAAATTTTGTTTCTCCCAGCATGCACTTTTGTGTGTATATGTTGATCAGAGCTACAGCATAAAATTTATCCTGCTCCTGGTTTAGTCCTACCTCAATAGCCTTTTCTTTGGCTTTCTCGGCACACTGGGTTTTGAAACTTGAATCAAATGTGTTTACCATAGCAGAGGCATCTTCTTTAAATCCTGAAACAACAAAAATTATTAGTTGTGTGTAACGTCAGTCACATTCTCTACTTTGAAAACCTAATGACCTCTCAATGTTGTGTCAAAATAAATACTTACAGACTACAACACTCGTTTGTGACATGAAAGCATTACAGAGCTTGTTTCCTATCAGGTGATGACTTTACCAGGCAGAGGAAAACAGATTGTTTTGATCACGTGTGGTCTGTGTAACCAGACACAGGGACTTCCTCTGCTCCTGTATTATTAAAGAAATTTCTACTATGCACATGTTGATATTCATGTGTACAGTAGTATCTTTTTACTCATACAGGAGAAAGTCCCTGTGAAAAAAAAAGTGCACTTGGACTAGAACCCGGCTACCAGAACGCTTACACAAAATCTTTTACTGATAAGGGTTACTTAAAGGGTGTTACATACTCCCTCGCCAATTTGGAATTCTTCCTCGAATTTACAGTACAGTGAACAATTTGCTGTGTTCCTGACAAAGTCAAAGGCAGTACATACTGGAGAACTATAATGAAATGATCCCGCGTTAGGCGCCAAATGTAACCAGATGAGAAAAATGTGCAGCCAGACCGGGACTCGAATCTTGTACCCCGCCTCGCTGACAGGGTAAGTGCTCTGCTGCCTGAGCTACCGAACCGCTAACACATATCTCTCATTGATAAGGGTTACTTATGGGCCATTACAGATATCCTCGAAAACGATTTGGTCCATTTCCTCCATACTTTTTTTTTTTTTTTTTTTTCTGGAAGCTGTTTAAAACTTATTTTGACCCACTTTTTCAACCAATCAAATGTTGGTATGTAAATGAAGCCAGAGTAAATAAAAGTCTATCATTGGCTTGTATAATTTATTTTTAGGATATTTAGGCTATTCCAATATAAAGTGGGAGTTTCATGTTGTATGTATCTTTCTACTTGATATAACAGGTTTCTTTTCATTTTAAACATGAAAAGTAACACAGTAATGGAAATTTAAAGTCACATAGTTATCTCTGGTATTGATTAACAATATAATAGAACAGGGTTGTCTTTTCTGGAAACAATAATCGGATATATCCGATTTATGATCTTTCGGTTTCGCTTGGTTACATATGAATTGTCCTTACTTTAAAAAAATCAGCAAGTGCATTATATTTAATGGAAGTTTGTAGAAAAGTTTTCTTTCTTAGTTTGTAAATTAAATCCGTTTTGTTATATAGTCTTCACAATACGTCCATAATCTTGGTATTTATAAATAATTTGCTAACGTTTCCAACTTTATAACAGATTTTATCTGTTTTGCATGTAACAATTGACATTTTTTAGCTACGCCGAATATGTTTTTTTAAAGATATATCTTGTTTGTATTTCAGTGGGGATCCTACACAGGATGAAACCACAGGTGAATGAAGAATGTATGCCTAACTTCAAAATGATAAGCTTCAAAAAAAGTGAAAATCTTCAACTCTTTATCAGTAATATTCATCCTGGTACAAATGATTAATGGCAGAGACCTCTTTACATCTTCTGCTCAACAGATGGCATTTGATGTCATAAGAGTTCTTAGGAAGAAACTCATTGAGTAACATTTCAGTGCCTGCTGCCTTGTCAAAACGTTATCACAGTATATAAACGAAATCATGTCTTGTAAGCCTTTACAATTCAATGTATACCCTGTCTTGCGATTACAAGCACTTACTTCTTCGGATCACTGTACTTTTCTTGGGAGCCTATATATTTTAACTTGTACCTTTCTTGCGAACACCGGAAGTAGACTCGTTCATATACTGTGGATATACTAAGCTCTGTGTGAGAGCTACTTTATATTCATGGGATAGTGCTGGTTTTGAAGCAAGCCAGTGGACACAAGTCAGAAAAGTCCATTACGAGTAAGAGCTAATCACGTGGATTTAAATGAAAGCGGCACAAAAAGAACAGATTAAAACAAAATGTTTTATTGGACGGCTTATAATAAGCATACTGCTCCCCTCTCATTCTCTTTTCTACTGTTTTGACCTTATAATCTAATATATTTTATGCATCTTGAGGATGCATTGAAATCTAAACTTTGAATCCTGGCAGCGAAAACATTAAAATCTAAGATGAAGAATGCATGGGTAAAAAAACCACTAGAGTGGTCGATTCTTTTTTAAAATGAAGAATTTAAAAAAATCGACCTCTCCATATATTATTTATACATAGAGAGATCGATTTTTTAAAGTTTTTATTTATTTATTTATTTTTTGGTTTATGTTTATCAAAAGGAAGCAAATACATATTAACAAAAGCAAAATATTGGATGTATAAAACTAGTACTTCAAACAAACTGTAAAAATATAACAATAAGAATTTAAAAAAGGGGGTCCCAGCTGGTAACGAAATCATGACGGGGAAAAAGTACTGATCGACGCTCTAATCGATTGAGCGAATTCCACAAGCGTGAAACGAAGGTGAAAATAAGTATATTTATAGATAATCAAAACAGCATCTCTACACAGACACTTTTACTGTATTAACTACACCAAGCGTTCTTTATATTACGATTACATATGAACAAGATAAACATTACGCATTACTTACCCCACCCATCATGTAATAATGAAACCACTATGTATAATTACAAACTCAATAGAGAGACATGAAATGTGCAATGTCCAGACCGACGAACGAAGCGGTAAGTAGGTCATGGCCTATATGTATAAAAACATCTTTAAAATACAAACATCTACTGACTAATTACTAATTAAATATGACCAATTACACTAGAAACTATATAAAACAAACACAAATCACGTATTTGAAACCCCTAAACAATCACATAGAAAAATATCGGTCACTTAAAATTATTACAAACACAACAAACGGAAGTGTAAACCCAGTAAACCCAGTAAAGTTTTCAATTTAGGTTAGTGTAATCTCTCTTGAAAACAAATTTTCTGAAACTGAGTTACCATCTCTGCCCAATAAAAATGTCTCTAACCGATGTATTTCCACCATCAACAAAAACTGCAGACTATAGTGTTGACCATCAAACAAAGTTGCCCGGATAATTCCTGGATTACCGAAGAATAACATTCCAAACAATTGCCAGATGAGGTTACATTAACATGACACCATACAAAAACGTTTGTAATACAAATGTATCTGTTTTGAATATTTTCACAAGGTTTTGTATTGATCAGTATAATAGAATAAATATCCTATCCTCTTGAAGATGATAGCACACAATGTTACCTATTGAAAGGTAATATCAGTAATACCATAATCTTTAAATACAGAAATGTTGTCTTGTGTAGTCATACAGACGTTCATGTGTATAAGTTGATTTTAAGCGAATTAGGTGGAACATCTCTAACCGCACAGTACCCGGACCAGCTGAAATGTCTTCGGTTTTCGGTTTGCGGTTTACAGAGGGTTTTGCTCTTTGAGTGCTTTTTGTTATGTGTAACTATGGTATTATTTTCCATTTGCGTGTGGTGTTATTGCATTTTTTATTTCCAAAATGTTTCTATCATAAATGGGTTATGATTAGTATAATTATTTTAGTTAGTTAATATTATTGATACTAAATTCAACATCTCTTTTATCCAAATAGGACTTAAACATAACATGTAACGATATATATAAAACACCCTTAACTTGCACACTAAATCAATATCTACTATGCAGCTTTTTCAATGAAACAGACATATGAACTTGTCACCAATTAGTAATCCAATATATTTTGGCCGTATTATCTACACAATTTAGTTGTCACAAAATGCATTTACAGAATAAACATATGCAAGACCCGATTATTTTCCTTCTTCCGTACAATATCCATCAATCATTTACAAGGAAGATAAAATATTTGTCAAAAAATGTATTTTACAGATAAAACATCAGTAAGAGCCGATTATTTTCCTTCTTCCGTTTTCAGATTCCATCAATAACCCAGCGTCCACGTGGGAACCATATTGCTCGACTTGTGTAAAATTTATATGTACATAAAACAAGCATTCACAAATTATAGAATAGTGTCACACCAGAGTTATTTAGCTAGGTATGTGAATAATCATTACTATCGCCGAATATTGCTAACCATCTATTAATTGTTTTGGTCACCTATTTTTATGTACAGGAACATGCAAAAATGATAAAATGCTATATTGATATAGGCTTGTCAGCATTTTGAAAATGTGTTTGGATAAAAATCGTCAAATCTACACAAGTCTTTGCAGCAGCATTTCATTTTTTTTGCTCATCAGTTAGTCCTGTTTTATCTTTGTGCTCCCCGAGAAAAAAATCGGGGGAGAATATAATCGGCTGCACATCTGTTTGACTATCCGGTTTGTCTGGAGTATAACCACTGAAGGGATTTATTTTGAACTTCATACAATGGTAGAGGGCTTTGGGAGTAAGTGCAGTGTACGAGAACCATACCTATCTAGCCCAACTTTCTGATTATATCCACTTTGTACATTTTGTTTGTTCAGGTCATATCTCTAAAACTATAAATTGTTGATAGAGGGATGGCAGTGCAGTGTCTGAAAACTATAATTCTTATTTCCTCTGAAACCAATTGGTAGAAATAGAGATCCTTTGGTGTCCGTCCACAAAAGTTGTTTAAAAATATTGATCAATGCAAAACTGTGGTTGAAATGGCAAAACAGAATTTTGTTTTAAAAAAATCTTAAAAATATTCACCTCTGAGACCAGTCGTCAGAATTATATTTCATTAGCACAACTGGTCAATTCATTAGCCTGTATCATAATTGCAAAATTAAAGTTGATCGCTTGAAAAATGATACCCCAAGGGGGTTGGCTTATTTCTTTTTATATTCTATATTTAAAAAATTCAAAATTATTATCTGTACCAAGTCTAGTTGCGTATATCGTTGATACATTTCCATCTGAAGAATTATCACAGAGTGAGTGCCCTATGTGTTTTTGACGCAATCTTGTTCTGTCTCCAAAATCCTTCACAGGGTTGATAAGTATCAAGTCTAGGTGTGCATATCGTCATCACGTCATCGGATGAATTATCACAGGTTGTAATTAAAGTAATGTATCTATATAATGTGCATACATTCATACATTCAGATTCTTTTTTGCATTTTATCTCAGATCCCCTGACATGAATCACAAGATTCATCAATACCAAACCTAGTTGTGTATAAACATTTTTCATTGGAATGTTTTATCACAGTGTTATGTCCCTTTTTAGTACCATAATGTACAGGTCTCTACAGGTTCTTGTCCACACATCTTTAATTGAACAAACTTTACTGGATTGATCAGTTTCATGTCAAGCTATGAAAAGTGTCCGCATTTTGCTGGAGTGAATTATCAACAAGCCATGGCCCTTTGTTTATTAAGGAACATAATATCCGTGCTGATTCTTGTCCGCACTAAGTCTTCAAAACCACCGGCTAGAATACGATGAAACATCACAGGAATGATAGGTACCAGGTCTTGTTTGCATATCATTACCATGTTAAATTAGAATGTTTTATCAGAGTTATGGCCCTGTGTTTATTTTTGAGGTTGTTCACCTCTAGCTGAGGTCTTCAAACCCTGATAGCCATATTTCATATCTTGGCACTGGATGGAAAAATCCTTATTTGAATGTAAAACTTTATTAAAACATAAGTTGACAAAATGGGTACTTCAATATGGCATGAACATACTTATAGTCCCGAAATGTGCCCATTACATATATTTTACCGTCCAAGAACCATAACTCCATATTATTTTTTAATTCCTCCCTTTATTTCATAAGTTTCCGTAGATTGTATGCAGGGACTCTTTGATAATATGGCTAATAATTTTTTCTGCGACAAAGCAACTTGCAGGGGATAACACGACAATTTGATCATAAGAGTACAAGTGCTTCAAGCTGTAAACAGTTCTCAATTATATTCTTAAGTATTGTAAACTGTACACTTTAATTTGTTATACATAAAATATTTAAGTAAGTAATGTATCTATAGGACACAATTACTTTTTTTCAGAATTAAAGCTATATTTGTAAAAGCCGAAGAGAAAGTATTGGCCATATTATCAAAGAGTCCCTGCATGCAATCTAAGGGAAAAAATGCTCAGTTACAATACAGTAACCTAGCACCAGCGTTTCCTCGCATTTCTCTCTTAGGAATACAAACAAATTAAACACTTGAAACAACCTTCTCTGACATTATATGAACAAATACTTTATACGGTCTCCTTGCCGACTGTGTCCACTGTCTATAGTATCATCCACATTTGTAATATATTTGTACCGGAAATAGTCTCTATGCTAAAGTTTAAACTCGCCATGTCAAATTTCCTCGATTTTTTTAAATTATGTATAACTTAACAATTTTGGGAGAAATTATTGTAAAACAAACACGGCGGTGATATGTAATTAGATACAAATTAGAGATTATCTGTTTGACGGAAAGTACAGATATTTGTCGAGATTTCACGATATAATGCTGGATTGTTTACCTCAATGAACCACTTGACGAAACAAATGTTTAATAAAGTATTCACCATTTAAATACATACTCTATTAATCCTGAAATCTTAATGCAAGTTTCTTGAATGTTGTCAGGGCGAACAAACTTCGAAATAATTGATATCACCAATAACGTCATAACCGAGGGACTTAACAAAAAGTACATATTTGAAGATGAAGTAAGTTAAAATGATACAAAATTTTGGCAAGTGTTAAAGGCTAGGCATTGTTGAAAATTAAAATTCGATTGATTGAAAAAGTGAATCATACTTTAAAATCCATGACGTTATAACCACGTGACTGAACAAAAATCCTTGGAGTATACAAGTCTATAGTAATATTATTTTAATACCGAAAATTTAAATAAGCCATAACACTACAGCACGAATAATTTTTAAAGGGTTGATTTTTTATATTGTTTTTGATTACATAATTATGTGACTCGACAAAACAATCCCACGTCCTTTCGTTAATAACCAACGGTGCCTCAACGTTGCGGCAAAGTCGCATTAAATACGGCAGCAGTATTGCACACATATTGGTTTTGAAACAATGTTTGACATTAACCATAGTTAACGTTCAACATTTAATGTTAAATACATGACCAGCAATTCAAACAATATTCATCGTCTCTTGATCGCCGTGATAACGATGCCGTCGTATTAGAACAAAAACACATATTAATTTTATTTATATATAAACTAACCTTTCGTTTCGGCTGTCTGCACTAATGCACATCCGATAAGACTTGTTAATAAGATATAAAGAAGCGACATCTTAGCAGTCTCAATTTATTTTCCAGATCCGTGGTCAGTGGTTTTATGAAGTAGGGCTTTGCCGCATTGACATTCATACGCTAGGTGGCGCTTCGGAACAGCCTCACTTTGGTAATGCAAATTAGTTTACTGCACCTTTAGCCAATATGCTCTATTAATTGTATGCAAATTTACTTTATTCAAAACAAACACAATGTATTTGAGTGCAAGCTTAGGTAGGGTGAGTGACTGGTTACATGAATCTTTAATAAAATGATAAACGATTTTACCAGACCTAAGAAATGGCTACTTAAAACAGATTGGCTACATAGAAAAAAAAATGGTTCACAGACAAGCATATATATATATATATCCCAACCACTTGAAGTCCTTTAAGTTAGTTTAAACGTTCTTATTGCGGTTACTTATAAATACAAAGGATTGAGGATGGTGCATAGTGCGCTACGAACAGCAGCATCAACAACAGAAGTTGCAGCAGCAACAGGATGCTGATAGTCAATCATATGAAATTCTCATAAATTGGATTGCAGTGTTGTAAAATGATAATATTAAATCAAAGCTTTAAATATTTAAGAAACTAATTTTGCATTGACTTTTGGATATTTAAAAACTACAGTGCTTAATACCAGTAAGTTACAAAGTCAATGGGGGACTTTGGTCAGTTATCTCCCCTGCTGACTCTCCAAAATGTGTTGATCCTTTTTGTTGGGTTCCTTTCTTTTTATTGTTATATACATTGCACTGCTAGATGTTGTTAAAACTTAAATTTACATTTTTTACATCAAACCACTAACAACATACCAGTAACTTATAAGAATAAAAAAAAGGATTTCAACCGAAAATACCTTTGTACAATTTGGAATATATCGGTTTTTATCCAGGTAATTAAGGAGGGGAGATAATTGACCAAAGCCCTCCATGTGTTCAGAAGGAGAGATAGTCAGGATATTTGTGTAAATAGCATTAGTGTCTTTGCAGGAATTAGGTGTTTTTTCATAGGAATATGAGAGAACAGATATCATATAACAGGAGCCCAATCCATTTTACTCAATAACATATTAGACAGTAATTTGGAGGAACGGTTGACAAATTAATTGTTTAGTTGTTCTATCGTATCAATGAAACTGAAAATTAATTAGATATCTCACATATGCTTATTTTCAGCCAAGTTTTTGCTCTGCAAAATACATAAATATCCAGATATTAGGGTGTCTTTTCTATGTTTGTTTACTGATAAGAGCAAAAAGTGCAGGACATTAATATTAGCCATACTGGTGTCACCGAGGCTGTAATATTCTGAAAGATAAAAAATGTATCTTTTTGTTCCTATTTCAGCAACACACTTAGTCGCTCATTTAATCCCCCGTCATGGTATAATGGGGTCGGGATCATCCGCCACGATACCTTACAAATGTCGATTATTAGTCTATATAATTACAGAACATAAGATATTAAGCTCATCTTTTATTATGTTTTTTATTTTTTTTTTTTTTTTTTTTTTTTTTACAAATGTAACTATGTAAATGAACATGAATCTATATGCAAAATCAGAGATACAGGCGGTTTTCTATGTAACGGTACTGATTACGGTACAGCTAGTGACTAAGCATGCCACCAGGTACCTTTTTAGATATTTTTGTGTGCATAGAACATGAGAAAGTCTGATAGAAAAAAGACCTCAAAACACGTTTCTTTCATGTGTTTTTAATTACTGGTTTAGATGTTATTGATCGCAATGATCTTCATTCCACGCGTTTGTACAACAGGTACATGTACAGTCAAGCCTGTCTTAAGAGGTCATTTAACAAGAGGAAGTGGGCGCTTAACAGGGATGACTGCTAAGTAAAATTTAAATATACTCAAAAAATTTAATTTATTTATATTAATATTGACCACTAAATACAGGTTGACCGATTGGTAGAGATGGCCGCTAAAACAGGTTCAATTGTATATCAGCTTAATTGACGCGATACGCTTTATGACAGTATATTTTAATCGTTAAACTGAAATGAATTTGTATCTCTCCCCCGATAAATTTTCCGAAAGCGTATAGTTTTATACATTTAGAAAACATTAGACATAAAATTCATAAGCACGTTTTTCTGTACGTGACATGTTGGAGGTACAACGAGAGATAAAGGCTTCAGGAGCCTGATCTTTCCTAGAAACAAATGTTTCATCCGGTCACACAATCAGTACCGGTTCCAGGAAGGGAAACAAGAGCGCTGGGGGGTTAGGATAACGATTTTTTTTCAAGGCTGTCTGGGTAGCTTAAATTCATTATCCGAATTTATGTCGGGTCGGGTGCCTTTGTGCACACTTATCCACATTCGGAACACTTCGTCCATTTCTACGAAATATACTCGAGCCTTGTATCCGAGCACCGACGGATAAGGCCGAGTACTGTAAAATCATTAATTTTTGTTGACATTAAATTTCGTTTATTATGTACCTAAGGGATTTTCTTGGGAACATTTATTCGTTGATCTATGTTCTAAAAATCGTGGGGTCTATAGAAGATACAGGTTATCGTGGATAAAACACTCCGCGAAATCGACGAAAATTAGTGTCCCGCGAAAATTAATGATTTCACAGTAGTTGTGATTTACTTATCAGCTCGAAGTCACAGTATGACGGAAATATTAAAACAGCGACACAACTACAACATATCGATGGGTGAGAGCAAAACTAAGCTAAGTGCTCATGTATTTAAAGCACTTAGCCTAATTTCGCTCTCACCCCTCAATAAATGCAAGCTTTACCTGTTTAATATTTCGCTTGTTTAATAAGTTGAATAGTTTCACTTTTACAATCACGTTTATAAGTACGAGTTATGTAACCCTCAGATCGAGTTCATAGTACAAATGTTTTAATATTGTAACGTGAAAACCAAAGCGGTAAGATATATGTAACATTGATATTATAAGACAATGAAATAAATTTTCCTCGGGGTTTTCCTGGGTTTTGATTAATAAAACGTTTGGTTATATATACAGAAAAAAACTTAATTAAAACAAGAAATATCTTTAAAAAAGATATTCGGCGTAGGATGAAAGAAAAACGAGATTTCCAGTCTTCTAGAACATTCCGAGGAAAAGCGCGCGAAAGACCGACGCACAACAAATTTAGTAGTACCCTACGCTCTAGAAATAGTTCAGTATTTTTTCTATGAAATATACTTATTTATAGACGGTAATACAAACAATTATATCTGTAAATAGGCTTGTTTGATATTTGTTCATATCATTATTGCATATGACAATTATGATATAAAAGCGTTATTAGTTGTTTTGGTTTTGGCGAATTAATTTTCAATGAGAGCATCTCGGCAGGCTGGAAGAATTCAATATACATAGTAATTAAGGGGTTTCATGTCATAACACGGTGGATTCTTTTTTGTTGTTTTAAATCATTTTCACAAAGTAGCATTCCTCAATTGATGGAAGAGGATTGTATTTAACTTACTGAAATCACTTTCATGTTTACATCAAAAAGAAAAGTAATAACACCAAGCTGAATGATATTTACAAGCTGCACCCCTTATTTACAGTAATTTTATAGTCCATAACGATGCGTTAACCAATAACAGGAGTCCTTTTATTCAGCTTAGAATTATTTACCGCTGTTAGCGTACATTTGATTGGTTTAAGATGCGAGTTGAAATCGAAATTATACAGCTACGCCGAAAAATGATTATAAAAATGATTTGCTTAAACTATAACTATTCTCAAACACAAATAAAGTATGTCTCAAACCACTAGAAAGCCTTGTTCTGCCTCGAACATCAATCATTAAGTTTAAACAAGTTTCAAATCTGCTTGACCAAAAGCAAAACTCTCTATACGAGCTTTGCTTGGAAAGCAATCTAAAAAAAACTTTGCTTCAGACACTATACCCCAAGGTTTAAACATTGTTTGGAACCCTGTCCAAAGTTCGAAACCCGGTCTGATGAAAACCCTTGGGAGAGACAATGTTAAAACAACCGTATGATATTCGCCTAAAATTCTGATGTCTGCAATTCATTATAGCTTGGGCTTATGGAAGTGAATGGAACAGAAATATCATAATCAAATTTACAATCAATTTATTACATTACAGTTACAGTGTCAAATGTGCAGTGAACATTAAAATTAATAATGAGCAATAATTGCTGCTTATCTCCCTTAATCATATCTCTGACTTAGAGTGGGCAAGGTCCTTAAATCTTACGAAGAACGTCCGGCTGAAGAGTGACGTGTCCTAGTGGTATTGCAATGGACACCCAATTCCAAAATTGTGACTTCGAATCCCCCTGGAGCAGGATTTTTCATGGTATTTAAAATCTGTTTATTGCTTGTAACATTGGAAATAGGTGAAATGGATTACTAAGGTGTAACAAACAAGAATAAGGTTTTAACTAAAACCTAAGAGACGCAGAATGGTACAAAACAAATACTTAGGGCAATAGGGAAAGTTATTTTATGTGATGAGAGAGAGAGAAGATGAGAGAGGGAGAAAGAGAAAGAGAGATGACTATTAGTCTGATAATTTGAGTGACAATTAGTGTTACCATAGGTTTGAAGTATTGTCGTGTTACTGATACTATATCTTTCGGTAAATCTTGCACGTGAAGTATGTTTAAGTTGTGATAGATATCGAGGCTAAATATCAAATTGATATCTGTTGAAACCAACACTTAGACGTGCTTTATCTGAAGATTTTCCCTGGGGATAAGACATGAGATAACGATAATTGTGATTTTATATCACTTCAACGACAGCTATCCCTATATATTATTGGCTGTACTTGTAATTTTCTAGAATGTTTCAACAAATACAGCAACGGTATAAGTATTACTTGTGGTACGAGTATACAGGACCGGAAATTTAAACTGCGTCGTACCATTCATTTTGTAAACAAAGGCCGACATTTTGAGAAGAAATAGGTATATTTTTGTTCATTACTGTTTCTGTAGGAATTGCATGAAAATGAGATACATATATGAACACGCTACTCATTTTTCCGTTTCATATGGTGTATGCAAATTGAAAATCCATTTTGTAAAACAAAAGTTAAAACGAACTGAAAATTCGAAGTGGAGAAGAATTTGCAAAACCTTTGACAGGATACGGCGCAGTTTAAACTGCTGTATCCAGCATTTTCACCCTTAAACTGTATTAATACTCGTGATTTTGCTACATTTAAGATACCAAATACAATTTCACGTCACGTGACAAAGTCTCATTTGAAGCAGAAAATTATTTTTCGACAAACAATTATTTTTACAAAATGGTAAGACGCAGTTGCATTTAAGTATGGTACGACACAGTTATCTTTTTGTTACAGCCTTTTCAAAGGGTTTCGATTCAATAATATTGCATATTTTACCAGCCTCTTGTCTTCGATGATAATTAGGGTACACACAGTGTACAATGTTCTTTTTTAGACACCTATGTCTTCTGTTTTACATACACGTACATCGAATATATTTTAGTCTTGATTGGCTGTAATGTTAGTTCCCATAAAGCGCACCATTTCGTTTGATTAGAGACATTAAATCTGTGAAGTTGAACTATTTATTTTTCTTTTCAACTCTACTTGCGTTTTTATAGTATACAGAATAATGTAATTTATTATGATTAAAAATATCACCCAATTTAGGTAAGTATCTTACAATAATCATTGCTTATGTTTGATAAGATTTTGATAAATATTCATATACTATTACTCTCGAAATATGTCAAAATAAATAAAAAACGGATTTAAGTTTATTTTCAATAGCTAATATTTAGATTTCGTTTTTATTAAGTTTATACTAGTTGTTTAAATCCTGGTGACTTAATATGAGCATATTTTATTTCATTAAAAGTTCTTAAACTTCCACCAACTGTTTTATTTTCACATGCAATATTGCAAATGTGCTATACTTATTCCTTGTTTTGCCATTTATATCTTTTTGATAATTTCATTTATTTTAATCTGTAAAAACGAACGTAAAACATCTGTTTTTTTATCAGTTATACTTATAGTAGGTATAAATCATGGTAAAATTATCGCTATATGTTTTGAAATATTATTTTTGAATTATACGAAACCAGACTCTATAATCAAATGCAACTTCTCCCATACTTAAATAGGAAATGCTTCTTTTATAATTACAATTCAAACGTATACACTGTATTTTATTATCTGACTGTCATTGAATCATGCTAAGTTAATATCAAATAGTATCCAAAACAATGCACATTAGATCAAGCTAGCATTAAATAGTTTCGCATAATTTGTTTCTAAAACAGAACTTCATACGTTGGACTTGTTTACTATCATTTTTTTAGGTATTGGAACCCTAATGCATGAATTTTTAAATTCTGATTTCTTTGGTGTTTTTCTATTCTATACATTTAAAGAAATCATTTTGTGCAATATAAGAATTTTCTAACCACAGGTTCTAAAATTTTAATGACTTTAGTTTATCTAACCCAGTATTGAAATGCTGTCGCAAATTGTGTGGGGTATACGCATAAAACTGCTATAAAATCATCATATTTCCCATTTTTTGCTCATGAATTGATTTTTCATATACCTAAGGCAAATATCCATGGATAACATATTAAAAACATAAAAGCGAACTGATAAAATGTATATTTATACATTTATATAGAAATTCATTATATTACAGTTATTTTTCTTCATTTATAAAATAGCAACACTACAATTAATAGTGAAGTACATAATTTTTGTACAAATTTCTCAAGACAAGCTGTTCAAAAATATTCATATACCATATCAAACCTTAAAATGCACACTTTTATATAGCTTAACCACTAACATATCAAGTTATACTAGTATATTTTACCTGACCCCCTATTTACAACTACAGATTTGATTTCTTAATAAAGCACTCCATTTCCAAGTTATTTATTACTTAGTTTAAAGAATTAGATTTCTAAGCATTCAATAAAAAATATCTGAAGAGTTTTATTCAAAAACTATTTGACCAATTTCGTTCAATCTTAGTACGAAAGAAACACTGTTAGAATTTTCCGCTTTACATGAAATTCAATAATACGAACTTGTGTTACTGTAGTTAGGGTTGATTAAGATACCTTTTGCTTTTTAAAATTTGCTTTTTATGGAAAACCTTTCGAAATACCATCAATTATCACAATTAGGCGTTTTGACAGCTAAATGGGAATTCCAGAAATGACGCCACCGGAAGTAATTCGAGAAGTTGTTTTTCTTCTCTTTTTTAAAAAAGGAACGATATTTTTACATTTGAATAGATGAATACCAATCAAAACTATTACATTTGATTAACAATGATACAAGATACCGTGAACTGAACTGCTAAATGAAAAAGAAGCAAAATCGGAATTATGGCGTATTATGACGAAGAATATCGAAAGTTGGGCGAAATTTGCCGACATTTGCCGAGTCCATTAGAGTTCCTCTTCCTTAAATATACAATGTTTTGAAAAGTAAATCATGGAATAAACAGTTCTGTTTTGTGAAGATTTACGACTGTTTAAGTTACAACTGGATAGAATTTAAAATAACTAGCTTCTCTACGCTTATTGTAATGTACCAACACTAAGACCATTAACACGAAAAATTGGTATGATGTAAATTATGTAATCGATGGTGAGACTGATGTTCATGCATAATTGTAAATTCAGGTGTCTCGCAAACAATTCGTGCATCGTTTGTCCCGTATAGAAATATGTATCGTCTCGCCACTTGCCTGGCAGTACACAGCTCTAAGTATAGTTCAATCAGTACTTATTGCTTTTTTCCTTGGCAGCCAACAGTCATATTTGATCCAACAAAGCTTCCCCTTTTGAACCACAGGGGCTCGAAGTTACATGGGGCGAATCATTTCGTTCTTAATGATAACATTAAACAAAATTTGAAGTCAAACTTGACTGAGAGATTATGTCTATAAACATTGTCAGTGAAACCTCAAAATGATTGCTTAAGAAATGAAGATGCTAAAGTGCAAACAAACTGAAATGTGACATTTTTAATATTAAGAGGGGGCATAAGTTCTGTCCTAATTTGCGGATATCAGTCATAATCCAAATTGACCAAAGGTGTATGCTATAAACGTTGTCATAAAGTTTGAAGATGATTGCATAAAAAAAAATTGAAGATGCTAGAGTGCAAACAATGTGAAATCTGGCATTTTTCACATTAAAAGAGGCATAACTCCTGACCTCATAGGACGATATCAGCCATAACCGAAACTGGCCGAAATATTATGATAATAAACATTGTCATTAAGTTTGAAGATGATTGCTTAAGAAATGAAGATGCTAGATTGCAAGCAAAGTGAAAACTGGCATTTTTAATACTTCAAGGGATAGGCGATATCAGCCATAAAAACTGGCCGAAATTATGTATAAACATTGTCATTAAGTTTGAAGATGATTGCTTACGAAATGAAAATGCTAGAGTGCAAACAATTTGTTGACGACAGAAGGACGAACGACGGACATTCATCGACGTAATAGCTCATCCTGAGCACATGTGCTCAGGTAAGCTAAAAAGGGAAGGGGGGACACTTTTGATTATCGCATTTTTGGCAAAAAACGATTAGCAAAACAGTTCATATGCAGTTGAAATTAATAGAAATAAGGATTGGGACGTTTCTCGTGTTATTTTTACTCTTATAAATAACTAACAAATGCTTTTAATGCCCCAGTCGAGCTTGACAAAAGCCTGGTCCGGCTACTTCCGGTTTCTTTTGCAGTGAATAAAATGTAAGCGCTCATTGGTGAATATATTCAAACTGAATATTGCTTATAATTTTCTGGACCTCCGAAACTCAATGAAGTTTTCCCAGAAAATGTCAGTTTCGTTTATTTACATTTTGATTGACCAATAAAAACTAACCTGAATATTCACTATGAAAGAAACCGGAAATAGCCCTCCACAGCTGTTGTCAAGCTCGATTGGAGCAATAAATTCACGATGTTATCGTTACAAGAGAAAAACTAGTCCAATTACGTTTAGGATTTTCGTATGCATTAGAAACACAACCTGGTCCATTTTCAATATTGAATTTCGTTATTAACGCGTTTTTCCAAAGTTGGTCACAAAACAGTACCTTCTCTTCCTTTTTTTAATGTTACCATTTGGTACGAAATGATTCGCCCTATGCAACTTTGAACCCCTGTATTTCAAATAAATATAATGGCCATGATTACGTTAATTTCAAGTTTAATTTTTAAATCAAACTCATATTCTTATGATATAGTTTTAAAAAGGGATAATGAATCCGCAGTATCTTAAGACGGGTTTTATTTTAACTGAAAAGTAGCTCTACTGCATAAGAACGATGTGGTCATCAGATATACAAGTGAGTACTCTGCAAAAAAGAAAGTTAAATAAGAACGTTGAAAAAGACAACTGCGTCGTACCATGTTGTAAAAATCATTGTTTTGTTGAAAAATAGTTTTCAGCTTCAAATGGGACTTTGTCTCTCGACGTGCAAATGTATTTGGTAACTTAAATTTAGCAAAAACACGAGTATAAATACAGTTTAAGGGTAAAATGTTGGATACAGAAACTTCAACTGCGTCGTAACCTGTCAAATGTTTTGCAAATTCTTCTCCACTTCGGATTTTCAGTTCGCTATAACTTTTTTCTTTCAAAATGGATTTTCAAGTTGCATACACATTATGAAGCGGAAAAAATAGAGCGTATTCATATATATATCTCGTTATCATGCAATTCCTACAGTAACAGTAATGGACAAAAACAACAATTTCTTCTCAAAGTGGCGGCCTTTGTTTACAAAATGAATGGTACGACACAGTTTTGATTCCTGGCCCTGAGTATACGAATAAACTTGATTTACTCTTACGATGGTTTAATAGACCATTTTACTCCGAAATGAGACCTACCTAAACCTACGTAAATCAGCGAGCACTACCCGATCACATAATCTAAATGCTGGTGTTTGAATTTCACTTTAAACATACATTTTAAGATTGCCCCCCAGTCACTGATTGGTCAATTCAAATCAGCAAATTATACCGAGTATTGCCGATCCGCTGGTAATTTTTTCTACTCTTTCTGAACAAACGTCATTAATACCCTAAAATAGATACTGATAATTTATTGGTATGATATGATAGCAATCGTGAAATGATTTAATATTAACACAACAAAGTCTCCTACACTATAAATAATAGTATGAAATGGCATTTAACCAGTCCAAGTTGTCGAGTGGTAAGAATGTTCAGTGGAGGTATATTTCATTTTTATTTTTCACAAAATATCTAATAACTTTCGAAAAACTGCGTTTATCATTATGTTTAAGTTCAGAATGTTTTCTTTTCAATGTTATTATAAAAGTTTCCTATGGCATATTTTTAAATTTCCAAATTTCAAAGCTTATTTTATCTCTGATTCTAATATAAGTTCTAAAAGTTAAGTCAAACCATGGTTTATCACGTGATCTTATTGTTACTTGTTTTGAAGGAATACCCAACTTAACAAACTTTAAGAGTATATCAGAAAATACTTTACCCTGAGCAGACTTATCTGAGTCTGCTACTTTTGCCAGATCGTCAAAACAAATCTGTATAGGCAAAGGGTCATCACAGCGGCCAATATTCCATATTTCTTTTGTATGAACCGGTCAACTTCGTTTTATCTTTCTCTGTAGCTTTTTGTAGATTTAAATACACATATTATGAGTGTACATTGTATTTACTACCTGTTTAGTGTTAATCATATTATTTTCTCACATTGAAATATGTAATAAAAAAATGCTCAGTTAATTTCATAATTATGTTTTTAAGGTTTAAACCAGAATATAATATTGATTCAACTACATAAGGTTGTTGACTAAAGATTTAACGGATATGTAATTTATTAGCAATCATCTTAGTAAGAAATCGATAGGTGATCGAAATCGGGATATCCTGCGCCTAAAATCGTTGTGGATACTTATCAACTTGTTCAAACACTGATTCAAAAATGTTCAACTAGGACCTAGGTGTGATGATAACGTAATTCATTTCACCCACTGAGTTTTGATAAAATTCCTCACACACAGATTATTAGCCATGCTGATATTTGCAATTAAAATGACTGGAAATCACTAGGAATAGATGTATCAAGACTCTTCCATCGCGATAAGTATCGCGATATATACCAAGCATATCGCATACATAATATTATCATACATACTTTTGTTTATTGCTATAAATATAATTTATCTGTTTTAATCGAAGTGCATGTATTTTTGTCAAAGCAAGGCTGACAATGTATAACATAAACTGAGCTCTAAATGTTGAAACTTCCGTTATTCAGTTGTAATGGTAAAATAAATAAATAAAGTAAGTTTGAAGCTCCAGATATAGCTTTCATCTTAATAAGTGAAAATGACAAATAGAAAGGATAAATACATAATGTAATAAAAATTGCGATATATTCGTAGAAAGGATATTTGTTTGCTATGAGTGAATATGTAATAGATCTCATCGAGAACTGATTCAATTACAATATGTGAAAAGTGTATCACTTCGAGATGAGATATATTCCATATTCACTCAAAGCAAACACAGTTTCTTTTGATCTTATGCTGTTTTCTATAGATTTTGCATTAAGGTAAAGTCCCTGTAATGGTTTCGCTGCGTCTTGGACCACTTAACCACTACCAAGATAACCATTGTCCTCTAATGAAACATTAGGAAACATTGGTTATCTCCGTGATAGGCTATGAAGTCCGAAATGTAGCGGAACCATTACAGGGACTTTACCTTAAACTAGTCAGACATTATCAAAAATGTCGACAAATTACGTCTTATTATTTGACGTAACCGTGATGTCATGGAAATCTTTATCCGTTTTAGGTTCTACTTTGCTATATATATATTTCAATGTACAGATCGGGAACCAAATTTTTATATCACTCACAGTTAGATATGAACTATATCTCAATGATATATTTCACCGTCCCCGGTGGCCGAGTGGTTAGAGCGTCCGCCTCGAGAGCGGGAGGTCGTGGGTTCGATCCCCGGCCGCGACATACGAAAGTCGTAAAAAATGGTACTGTTATAGCTCCCTTACTTGGCGCTCAGCATATAAGGGTAGTTGCAGGACTGGTTGGCTCGGTGTCAGGATAATGTGACTGGGTGTGGTATCATGCCACATGTCTACGAAGTGATACTACAGTGTGGCAGCACTATATCTGTCTCAAGTAGACATCGTCTCCATATGACTGAAATACTGTCGGTGTGACGTTAAACCCAACAAACAAACAAACAAACAAATCACTGATATATTCCAGTATCTCATCGAAAATCATAAGATAAACCGATATATCAGCGTTATCGGGCATCCCTAGAGAATACCGTATCTGTCAAAGTATTGATACTCATTGATATTCCGGTTCGTGTGCATCTAAAATTGATTGCAAAAGAGCATATTTCCGCTGAATCAACTATAATAAGTATCTAAATATCTAAAATATATTCATTGCAGAATACATTTGCACTAAACGCTAGCCTCGAGGTTCATTGCCAGGTATTTATAATATACTTTATTTACTTTTGCATGTAGTAGTAGCAGTAGTTGTAAATTATGATAATAAGTATGCAAATTACTTACTCCAAAAATATGTGTACAAAAATAAACATCACATTTGTATGATAACAACATCATTTTTACTTTAAATAATGCATTCTTTGATATCAAATAATGTCACTTTTATCTCTTTTTGTAGATGTAAGCATGTATGCAAAAAAAATAGTTTGCATAAATCTCTTTATTTCTCTCTCCTCTCAAAATCGATGCAAGGATGACAAAATTCTAAATAAAATTTCTTTCAATATTTACACTGAAAGCAGAAAAATGTAGATATGAAAAGTAAATTAGGAGAGTATTTATCCTAAGTAATTTAAATCTTGCTTTGATTTCATTATTTCCAGGCACTATTAGATATCTTACTATGTTTGCCCTTTTAATGGCAAGGAGAAGAAGAAAAGCACGGGCCTGCAAGAAAGACAAGTGCGGCTGCACTTACGAAGGAGACACCCACGACTGTCATTGCAATGCTCAAGGCAATCAGCGTGTCTGTAATGATTGCTTAGCGGAGGATCTTGCAAAAGATAATGTTAAACCTCCCGAGGATGTGAATTGCAAAAAAATCATTGCAATGAAATCTAATTAAAAAAAAAGTTCAACGTCTTCAAGAGCCTAATCTACGAAGAAGATCTTGTCTTCGATGTATATTAGAATGTCAGGAATTTTAGATTTGCGACTGGAATGTCAAATTCTGATGTATTTCCATGCTGTATATTTTTCACCCTGACAAAGAAGTTAAATGAGATACTTTTCTTTTTATTCAGACACGAGTAGATTTATAGACATATAGATACTTATTTCGGGAAAAAAATGGAGTTATTTGCTTAGTTAAAGA
>CM037784.1:44193651-44204791 GCA_021229015.1 Solen grandis | reverse complement strand
ATGGTTTGTTCAAATTCTGAAAGTTATTTAAATCTTTGTTTTCAGTTAAATCTGTAGCTCTTGATTACAACTAGCTTATGTGACCCCCACACCCAGCTTATAATGGCTCTGTAACAACTGTGTAGAAATTAATGAAACTTAGCTGGGATGATAACTGAGTTGTGCTTTGCAAAATTATCTTGAACCATGTGAACTCTAAGTGACTAGGCTACATAAAGAATTCATTATAAAATCTTTTAAAACCTTTGTCTCTGAAACCATCTGTCATAATTTAATCTCATTTGGCACAAATGTTCACCTCATGGCCCTATACAAAATAATTATCATCATGTATTCTCGGTTGTACCATGAGAAAAAAGCTGCGCATGTCATATTGTCTAGAAATAAGTAATGCTCTAAGGTTGCCATTTGTATTACATTGTTTCTGTATTAACTCATTGCCATTGCCTATGTTGTATAATTGTGTAATATATCTGTGTATAGGCCGGAGGCCTGATTATACAATAAATTATCGTATCGTATCAAATCAAAATTTAGACTTCAGCCATTGGAGCATATTAATTATCTATGTAATTATAAAGTTTAACCCTTTCCCTCATAGACGAAACCATGAAAAGACCTATGTGAACAACATAAAACAGATCAGCCTGCGAGTAACTCGCAGGCTGATCAGGTTTTATGCTGTTCGCTGCTCCTCAGTGGTCTGGAAATAAGGACTTTATAATTAAATTTGGTAAGGTTTAACTGTGGTTTTCTGCAGATCAGGCTTTATGTGGTACCTATTGTGTGTGTCTATATGAGGGAAAGGGTTTAAAAAATCTCAGTTTAAAACCTATAATTTTTTTTAATACTTAAACAAAATTGTCCACATGAAAGAGGTTAATTAATTAGACTTCAGTTTCCTATATAATCTAAGTAGAGAAAATTTCAAAATTCTTCTCTTAAGCTGATGGACAGAAATAAACGCTATTTTTACATATAATCACCGGTTGTTAAAATTTAAATTTTTTAAAAAGAGACTTCTAGAGGACGGGCTAATTTCATATAAAATTGTAAAAATCTCTTTCTGGAAACTAATAGATTTTAATTTTATTCTATAAAAATGCTGTACTCATGGTCACGCTAAACTATATTTTATTCACTGATAAAATTGATCTACTGGAATATTAAATGAGGGTCCCAGACTGAGTTATGGTTTATATTATCTTCAGTACTATTTGAACCTATTAACAAACTAAAAACTTGCATGAAAAAAGAAATTGTTATTACAAGAGGATGCTTGCTTTACAAATGGCTTAATGAGGTGTACTGGAGTGTCAGGGGGCTGGTCCTCTGTGATCACACTTAATGGTCAAATAACAACACAATGATTATGGAGTTATTGCCCCTGAATCAACTCTAATAGTCTTGTCCGGTGAACTCCTCCTTCACTTTCAGTCCGATTCACCTGATACTTGGCATGAATATTTATCAGGAGAAGTAGATGTGCAATACACAAATTTCACATGTGTTTGCGCAAGAATTATGGAGTTATTGCCCCTGAATTAACTTAAAAAGTCTTGTCAAAAGTCAGTTTCTGTCCATTTCACCTGATACTTGGCATTAATGTTCAGTAGATGTGCAAGATACAAATTTCACATGTGTTTGCGCAAGAATTATGGAGTTATTGCCCCTGAATCAACTTGAAAATCTTGTCAAAAGTCAGTTTCAGTCTGATTCGCCAGATACTTGGCATAAATGTTCATCAGGAGAAGTAGATGTGCAGATGCAAATTTCACCCGTTCGCACAAGAATTATGGAGTTATTGCCCCTGATTCAAATTTAAATATCTTTTGATGCAAACTTCTTCTACATTTCTTAACCGATGCATTACATTTCCTAACCGATTCAGTTCAAATTTTGTGTGTGCATTGATAATCAGCAGGAGAGAAGCGTGACATAAATTTCACTTGAGTTGTCTCAAGGATGGCAGAGTTATTGCCCTGGTCCCATTTTTGAATTATCTCCCTTTCTTGTTTGGAACATAACTAAAAAATTATACAAGGTATTGACATGAAACTTGAAATGTAAACAGATTGCGACTAGGAAAAGAGCAGTGTCCAAGAACTGTGACTCTACCTGGTCCCATTTTTAGCTCAACTGAGCACAACATACTCAAGGTGAGCTATTGTGATCACCCTGCGTCTGTACTCTGTCGTGCGTCATCAACAATTTGTTTTAAACATCTCCTCTGAAACCACTGGACAGAATTTGATTAAACTAATGGCAGGGATGATCTTTGGGTGAACCTTCACAAAAGTTGCTAAAATATGAAATACTTATGATATAAGAAAACTTTAAAAAGAAAACTTTAAAAATCATCTCCTTCAAAGCTACTGGGCAGATTTGAAAATGTTTTGTTACAAATGTTCCTTGGGTAACCACTACCAAGATTGCTAAAATCATTCTGATCCTTTAAAAAAAACATGGCCACCAAGGGCAGGTCTAATTTGCCTTATATGGAAATAGTGAAAACTTAAATGTCATCTCTCTGAAACCACTGGACAGAATTTGATTAAACTTGGTAGGGATGATCTTTGTGTGAACCTTCACAAAAGTTGATAAAATAAACTTGATCCATGTAGAACTCTAGTTGCCATGGCAGCAGATAGCAAAAAAATATGAAAACTAACAATCATCTCCTTCAAAACTACTGGCCAGATTTCAAACTGTTTAAGTACAGATGACTATTATTTTGCCAATGCAGACTTGGTATTGGACCAGTATCTCAAATAATGGCCCTTGAAGTATAAAAATGTCATATTGAACATTGTTATTCTTGGGCATCCGTCCATCCTTCCGTCCGTCCGTCTGATATTCATTTCTAAGCTATTTCTCAGCAACTTCTGACTGGATTTAAAAAAAACTTCATGGCAACCATCAATACCAATAGGAGATGCGCATATCCAGGCATGTTTTGATCGGAGTTATGGTAACCAAGAGTTATGGCCCTTGATTAGTTATGCAGTATGTGTATAAAGTAACATTTGTTTCTGTGATTTTTCTCTGCAACTATAACTGGATTTTAAAGAAACTTCATGACACCATCATTACCAATAGGAGATGTGCATATCCTTGGCATGCTCTGATTGGACCATTTAAGACAGAGTTATGGCCCTTGATTAGTTGTGCAGTATGTATACAGAGTAACATTTTTTTTCCGCACTATTTCTCTGCATCTATTGACTTAATTTTAACAAAACTTCATGGCAAACATCATTACCAATAGGAGTGGGCATATCCTCAGCATGTTTTGATTGGACCATTTAACCTAGAGTTACGGCCCTTGATTAGTTTGCAGTATGTATACAGAGTAACATTTGTTTCCACGCTATTTCTCTGCAACTACTGACTTGATTTTAAAGAAACTTCATGGCAACCATCATTAGTAATAGGAGATGCACATATCCTAGGCATGTTCTGATTGGACCATTTAAGACAGAGTTATGGCCCTTGATTAGTTATGCAGTATGTATACAGAGTAACATTTGTTTCCGCGCTATTTCTCAGCAACCACTGACTGGATTTTAACAAAACTTCACGGCAACCATTATTACCAATAGGAGATGACCATATCCTTGGCATGTTCCAATTTGACCATTTAAGACAGAGTTATGGTCCTTGATTAGTTATGCAGTATGTATACAGAGTAACATTTGTTTCGCCGCTATTTCTCTGCAACTACTGACTAGATTTTAAAGAAACTTCATGGGAACCATCATTACCAATAGGAGATGCGCATTCCTGGGCATATTTCAATCGGACCATTTAACCCAGAGTTATGGCCCTTGATTAGTTATGCAGTATGTATACAGAGTAACATTCATTTCCGTGCTATTTCTCTGCAACTATTGACTGGATTTTAACGAAACTTCATGGCAACCATCATTAGATGCACTTTTCTTTGGAAAGTTTTACAGTATTATACAGAATAACATTCGTTTCTGCACTATTTCTTAGCAATGGTTTACTGGATTTCTTGGGAACCATTAATTTCAATAAGAGATGCGCATATTATTGGCATGTTCCGGTTGGACCCTTCAACACAATAGCCTGTGATTTATTCCTTAAATGGTTCTGAATCATTTTGTTTCCACTTAACTGACTAACCCACATGTACTACAGCACATATCATCATTTTTTGGAATCACACAATTTTTAGCTTACCTTAGAAAATGCTCAGGGTGAGCTATTAGGATTGCCTTTAGTCTAGCATCCAGCCATCTGATTTCTTCCCATTTTTTTTTTACGCAACTTCTGACTTAACCCTTTCTTCAAACAAGCACTGATCGGCAGGGGATATACTGTGTCTGACAGAGTCTTGTTTATATTCTAGCATCCGCATTTATGAAGCATTCTTGATCAAATGTATACATAATGATAACACACCAGGGATAATTATGCCTTGTATGGTAGATATACTAAGGCCTCTAGAGCAGTGGTACTCAGGTAAGCGATATAGGGCCATCATGGCCCTCTTGTTAGCTCACCTGAGCACAAAGTGCTCAAGGTGAGCTTTTGTGATCGCCCTTCGTCCGGCGTCGTGCGTTGTACGTCGTCCGTCGTCAACAATTTGCTTTAAACGACATCTCCTCTGAAACCGCTGGACAGAATTTAATGAAACTTGGCAGGAATGTTCCTTGGGTGAGGCTCTACAAAAGTTGCTAAAATAAAGTTGATCCATGAAGAACTCTGGTTGCCATGGCAACAAAAAGAAAAATAATTTGAAAACTTTAAAAAACATCTCCTTCAAAACTACTGGCCAGATTTTAAAATAAATTGGTACAGATGTTCCTTGGGTCAACTTCTACCAAAGTTGCTAAAATTTTTCCGATCCGTAAAAAAACATGGCCGCCATGGGCGGGGCTTATTTGCCTTATATGTATATAGAGAAACCTTTAAACAACATCTCCTCTGAAACCACTGGACAGAATTTGGTTAAACTTGGCAGGGATGATCCTTTGGTCAACCTTCACAAAAGTTGCTAAAATAAACTTGATCCATATAGAACACTGGTTCCCATGGCAACAAAAAGGGAAAAAAAATGAAAACTTTAAAAATCATCTTCTTCAAAACTACTGGCCAGATTTTAAAATAAATTGGTACAGATGTTCCTTGGGTCAACTTCTACCAAAGTTGCTAAAATTTTTCCGATCCGTAAAAAAACATGGCCGCCATGGGCGGGGCTTATTTGCCTTATATGTATATAGAGAAACCTTTAAACAACATCTCCTCTGAAACCACTGGACAGAATTTGATTAAACTTGGCAGGGATGATCCTTGGGTCAACCCTCACAATAGTTGCTAAAATAAACTTGATCCATGTAGAACTCTGGTTGCCATGGCAACAAAAACAAAAAAGAAGAAAACTTTAAAAATCATCTTCTTCAAAACTATTGGCCAGATTTTAAAATAAATTGGTACAGATGTTCCTTGGGCCAACCTCTACCAAAGTTGCTAAAATTATTCCGATCTGTAAAAAAACATGGCCGCCAGGGGCGGGGCTTATTTGCCTTATATGTATATAGGGAAAACTTTAAACAACATCTCCTCTGAAACCACTGGACAGAATTTGATTAAACTTGGCAGGGATGATCCTTGGGTCAACCTTAACAAAAGTTGCTAAAATAAACTTGATCCATGTAGAACTCTGGTTGCCATGGCAACAAAAAGGAAAAAAAATATAAAAACTTTAAAAATCATCTTCTTCAAAACTACTGGCCAGATTTTAAAATAAATTGGTACAGATGTTCCTTGGGTCAACCTCTACCAAAGTTGTTAAAATTTTTCCGATCCGTAAAAAAACATGGCCGCCAGGGGCGTGCTTATTTGCCTTATATGTATATAGGGAAAACTTTAATCAACATTTCCTCTGAAACCACTGGACAGAATTTGATTAAATTTTGCAGGAATGATCCTTGGGTCAACCTTCACAAAAGTTCCTAAAATAAACTTGATCCATATAGAACTCTGGTTGCCATGGCAACAAAAAGAAAAAAAATATGAAAACTTTAAAAATCATCTTCTTCAAAACTACTGGCCAGATTTTAAAATAAATTGGTACAGATGTTCCTTGGGTCAACCTATTTATCTCAGGTGAGCGATTTAGGGCCATCATTGGCCTCTTGTTTTTAACATTCTTTGCACTTGTATTTCTCAATTACCACTGAGAGAAATTTAAGGATTTCAATAATTACTTATTTGTCTACACTTATGCTAAGCACAGATGTACATAATTATACTTTTAATATTGTTGTTGTTGTTGTATTGGAGTTTACCGTCTCTGCAATAGTATTTCAGTCATATAGTGACGTCCAGCTAATTACAAGTGAAGGAAGACCCCGAGTAGACAGAGGTACCTGGGTAGAACCACCGACATACCGCAAGCCAGCTGGAAGGCTTTCTCACATGAAAAATCTGAAGTCCATACCGGGATTCGAACCCACAGCAGTGAGGGGCTGAGAGATTTGTAGTCCACGACTGTAACCGCTCGGCCACGGTGGCCCCGTTAATATTGTTAAATGATTTTTCAGTAATTTATGACCATTTGGAGAATTTTCTCCCCTGTGCCATTTCTCATTAGCTGATCTTTTGAATTCAATATTGGCAGAATTGTTGCATGTGCATGTCATCCAATTTCATTTGTTTATGGTGCCCTTACTGAATTGTTGAATGTTGCAGACTACTTTTGGCATTTTGATGCAGAAAACTTTGAAAAATATAGCCACAATGCTTTCGCCCCTATTAAATTATTTATTTTATATCTGTTTTTTCGTTAATTGCTGCAGATTTCATGTGGCTGGTAATGGGTTTTATTTGACCACCATCCAATTTGGTATTACACCATTAAAATATGATTTTGAATTATGATGTGTACAGTGGAAATAGAGCAATAGTGGCTATTTCCACAATGTTATCATTCTAGCAGAGTGCACTGTTAGGTGAATAGAATGTGAGCACATTTTAGATTGCTTTGCAAAGTTTCTGTTTTGTAGATCTACCTGTTAATGTCATAGTTTTCATTAGCTGTATCAAATTCTTTCACTTCTTGGAGAACAATTTTGTGACAAGAAGCTGTCGGGGGGGTGAGGGGGTATTCATCACCTTTAGTGATAGCTCTAGTTGGAGTTGTCCTGCCCTTTTCATAATTTCTTAACCGCAAGATAAATGCTGTTCTTCTTATGAATGCTATTGAAATGAGATTTCATCTGTAGAAAAAATACTGATGACCTATACTAGTCGAAACTTATAAGTACTCTGACTATAGATTTGTGAGTAACTCGATTCAGAATTAAAATAACGTATTTTCTTTTTTCAGTAGCCTTACGCGAAAACAGGTTTCACATGGTTGATTATGCATCAAAATCGTTTAAGAAGAAGACAGATTGTACTAATATACATTTGCAATATTAATTGGGCATATATTTAACCCTTTCCCTCATATAGACTCAATTTGATGCACTCAATAGGTACCACATAAAGCCTGATCTGCAGAAAACCAGTTAAACCTTACCAAATTCAATTATAAAGTCCTCATTTCCAGACCACTGAGGAGCAGCGAACAGCATAAAACCTGATTAGCCTGCGAGTTACTCGCAGGCTGATCTGGTTTTATGTTGTTTGCATAGGTCTTTTCATGGTTTCCTCTATGAGGGAAAGGGTTAAGAAAATTTACTTTCCTTGCAAGTTTGAAATCGGAGTACTTACAGAATGTATTAAGTACGCGATGAATATCAATCAACATTAATTTTTGTAGTGACGAAGAATCAGCCAACATTTGCAGACATTTTGTACCTTAGCCACACAAGGCTTACCTGGTGCCTGTCATCTCAATTATTCTTTTACAAGTAAAAAATAAGTGTATGCCACAGGGCTCTTGTACATATGTCACTGCTTCAGCAGGAGACACATGTGTTCCAAAGAACACTCTTGTTGTGTGTAAAAATGTTTTAGAGCTTTCAAGGTGAAATCATCTCAAGGTCTGATTCCCTGAAATTAGGTTCAGGTAGTTTACGACTGACTCCCACTCAAACACACCTGAAATTTCCTGTTTCTTTTTTGGAGAGAGGAGATACTGATTGGTCCAAACCAACTGGTTCTTGATCTTTTTCCCAGATTGGTTGTTTGTTGTTGAACAGCAGATGTTGCTTGTCTGTCAGTCTTTGTAATGAAGGAGTGTCAGCAACACAAACATACAAGTTTATTCAGAAGTCACTATCAGTTTAATTCATAGATAAAAAGCTTTCCTGAGATGAAAGCTGTAAAAAAGTAGTTTTAATCTCTTTTTAGCTCACCTGAGCACAAAGTGCTCAAGGTGAGCTTTTGTGATCGCCCTTCGTCCGGCGTCCGTCGTCGTGCGTCGTGCGTCGTCCGTCGTGCGTCGTCCGTCGTCAACAATTTGCTTTAAACGACATCTCCTCTGAAACCGCTTGACAGAATTTGATTAAACTTGGCAGGAATGTTCCTTGGGTGAGGCTCTACAAAAGTTGCTAAAATAAAGTTGATCCATGAAGAACTCTGGTTGCCATGGCAACAAAAAGAAAAATAATTTGAAAACTTTAAAAATCATCTCCTTCAAAACTACTGGCCAGATTTCAAAATAATTTGGTACAGATGTTCCTTGGGTCAACCTCTACCAAAGTTGCTAAAATTATTCCAATCCGTTAAAAAACATGGCCGCCAGGGGCGGGGCTTATTTGCCTTATATGTATATAGAGAAACCTTTAAACAACATCTCCTCTGAAACCACTGGACAGAATTTGATTAAACTTGGCAGGGATGATCCTTGGGTCAACCTTCACAAAAGTTGCTAAAATAAAGTTGATCCATGTAGAACTCTGGTTGCCATGGCAACAAAAAGAAAAAAAAAATGAAAACTTTAAAAATCATCTCCTTCAAAACTACTGGCCAGATTTCAAAATAATTTGGTACAGATGTTCCTTGGGTCAACCTCTACCAAAGTTGCTAAAATTATTCCGATCCGTAAAAAAACATGGCCGCCAAGGGCGGGGCTTATTTGCCTTATATGTATATAGAGAAACCTTTAAACAACATCTCCTCTGAAACCACTGGACAGAATTTGATTAAACTTGGCAGGGATGATCCTTGGGTCAACCTTCACAAAAGTTGCTAAAATAAAGTTGATCCATGTAGAACTCTGGTTGCCATGGCAACAAAAAGAAAAATAATTTGAAAACTTTAAAAATCATCTCCTTCAAAACTACTGGCCAGATTTCAAAATAATTTGGTACAGATGTTCCTTGGGTCAACCTCTACCAAAGTTGCTAAAATTATTCCGATCCGTAAAAAAACATGGCCGCCAAGGGCGGGGCTTATTTGCCTTATATGTATATAGAGAAACCTTTAAAACAACATCTCCTCTGAAACCACTGGACAGAATTTGATTAAACTTGGCAGGGATGATCCTTGGGTCAACCTTCACAAAAGTTGCTAAAATAAAGTTGATCCATGTAGAACTCTGGTTGCCATGGCAACAAAAAGAAAAAAAAATATGAAAACTTTAAAAATCATCTTCTTCAAAACTACTGGCCAGATTTTTAAAATAAATTGGTACAGATGTTCCTTGGGTCAACCTCTACCAAAGTTGCTAAAAGAAATTCCGATCCGTAAAAAACATGGCCGCCAGTGGCGGGGCTTATTTGCCTTATATGTATATAGGGAAAACTTTAATCAACATTTCCTCTGAAACCACTGGACTGAATTTGATTAAACTTGACAGGAATGATCCTTGGGTCAACCTTCACAAAAGTTCCTTAAATAAACTTGATCCATATAGAACTCTGGTTGCCATGGCTACAAAAAGAAAAAAAATATGAAAACTTTAAAAATCATCTTCTTCAAAACTACTGGCCTTGGGTCAACCTATTTATCTCAGGTGAGCGATTTAGGGCCATCATGGGCCTCTTGTTTTATAGTTGGGTGTTAGTCTGTTCAGCTGTCTGGCAATTTATATTATGCTACAGTGTATATTTAACCCTTTCCCTCATAGAGGACACCATGAAAAGACCTATGTGAACAGCATAAAACCAGATCAGCATGCGAGTAACTCGCAGGCTGATCAGGTTTTATGCTGTTCGCTGCTCCTCAGTGGTCTGGAAATGAGGATTTTGTAATTAAATTTGGTAAGGTAACTGTGGTTTTCTGCAGATCAGGCTTTATGTGGTACCTATTGAGTGTGTCAAAATTAGTCTATATGAGGGAAAGGGATAATCTAGTTCTTTTACATCCTTTTACAGCTTTTCCCTGGATTAGCAGTTTCTGTTTTGGGAGGTCTTGAAGTCTGTACAGTCAGTTATAATTAGGATTACCACTGGACCAAGGCCTCTTTAAATGGGTTTCAGGAGTCCTGATCACTATTGAGTTAAAAGTGTTAACTTATAATTGTTAATGACTAAACTGTTATCCGTTCTTGTTAAATTGTTGCAGTGTTTACCTCAGGAACTCAGTGTTTTATCTCTTACCATTTCATACCCTTGTTATAAAGAATTATTGTAATTTATCTCCATAATTCTGATATGGCGAATTTGTTGCCTTTTACATGTTTAAATGGCATACTCTTTCTTTTTAAAAAATAAAGGAAAAACCTACAAATTTGGCCCCTTTTTATCCCGGGGAAAAATAAAAAAAAGCAACTTTTTTTTTTTAAAGCTTAGACTAAACCCGGTAAAAAGGAAAGTGATAATCTCATCCAACTGTTGTTTGAAAGAAAAAGATGAGGGGGAACCCCCCTTTGCTCCTACAATGCAGAATTATTACTGTAATGTGTTTCATCAGACAAAACAAAATAGGGTCTGAAAAACAAATACTTACCCGTATTATTTTGGGAATACCTAAAGTAGAACACATAACAGTTCATTCAGTGTTTGTGTGTTGTTGTTTAGGTGTTTTTTTTGCCTTTACATCTTCTGATAGTTTTGTGTTGTGTAAGTATCAATGTACTGGTATAAAAATTTTGAAAATCTTTCAAAATATTTTTAAAATTTTATTGAATAAATTAGAAAAGTGAAAAATTTTTTTTCAAAACAAAAATTTGTTAAAGCACATTCAGGCATCTGATCTTTTAAGCAACATCTTAAAAATT
>CM037784.1:44143551-44193551 GCA_021229015.1 Solen grandis | reverse complement strand
GCCATAAAATCGTGGATGAGTTCGATATTCAGCATTATCGCGTGAATGACTTAGAAGTTATGGCCCTTGAACACTTGAATAAGTCAAAAGAGACATTTTCCTTCAAATTAATGGAAATGTTTCAACATGATTGTTTTAATAAGTAACATTCATTAACTAATGGGATTTAGGAGACAAAAGCTTGTTTCTCTGAGCTATTTCTGAGAGTCCCCATACTGTGATTGGCGTATTTTGTGGCAGTCCTGACCCTTGTTTATCTTTGAAATTTTGGTTAAAGTTTTGCATGCAAAGTACTTTCATGCTTATATCTCAGTATCCAGGCATGCGATTGATTTGAAACATTTTTAATATGTTTAATGGTATCATACTTTAAAGGAAGATAACACTTGATGGAATATATTAAAAGTTATGACCCCCTTTTAACTTAGAGTTTGGTTAAATTTTTGCATTCAAGCTACTGTACAGCTTATATCTCAGAAATTGCTTGTGGAATTGACTAGAAAGTTATGGAGTGTCTTCAGGGGCATCAGAATACCAAGGAGGATAACTTTTGGACTGAATTTTATGCAAATTATGGCCCTTCTCTAACTTAGATTTTTGGTTAAAGTTTTGCATGCACAGTGTTATTATGCTTATGTCTCAGTAACTAGGCATGGGATTGATTTTAGACTTCATAAAAATATTAAGGGGTATCAGACTATCAAGGTATATCATTTTTGACTATTATTAGCTCACCTGAGCACAACGTGCTCAAGGTAAGCTTTTGTGATCGCCCTTCGTCCGGCATCGTCGTGTTACGTGCGTCGTTCGTCGTCAACAATTTGGCTTGTAAACACTCTAGAGGCCATATTTTTTGTCCAATCTTCATAAAACTTAGTCAGAATGTTTTTCTCCATAAAATCTTGGACAAGTTCGAAATTGGGTCATTTGGGGTCAAAAAGTAAGTCACAAGGTCAAATTTTATTAAAACCTTGTTAACACTCTAGAGGCCACATTTTTGGCCCAATCTTCATGAAACTTGGTCAGAATGTTTGTTTCTATTAAATCTTGGATAAGTTCGAATTTTGGTCATGTGGGGTCAAAAAGTAGGTCATTAGGTCAAATCTCAGAAAAACCTTGTTAACACTCTAGAGGTCACATTTTTGGCCCAATCTTCATGAAACTTGGTCAGAATGTTTGTTTCCATAAAATCTTGGACAATTTCGAATTTGGGTCATGTGGGGTCAAAAAGTAGGTCATTAGGTCAAATCTCAGAAAAACCTTGTTAACACTCTAGAGGTCACATTTTTGGCCCAATCTTCATGAAACTTGGTCAGAATGTTTGTATCCATAAAATCCTGGACTAGATTGAAATTGGTTCATGTGGGGTCAAAAAGTAGGTCACAAGGTCAAATCTTAGAAAAACCTTGTTAACACTCTGGAGGCCACATTTTTGGCCATATCTTCATGAAACTTGGTCAGAATGTTTCTCGCCATAAAATCTTGGACAAGTTCAAAATTGGGTCATGTGGGGTCAAAAAGTAGGTCATTAGGTCATAGAAGGCCACATTTTTGGCCAAATCTTCATAAAACTTAGTCAAAAAGTAGGTCACGGGGTCAAATCTTAGAAAAACCTTGTTAACACTCTGGAGGCCACATTTTTTGCCCTATCTTCATGAAACTGGGTCAGAATGTTTGTTTCCATAAGATCTTGGACAAGTTCAAATTTTGGTCATGTGGGGTCAAAAAGTAGGTCATGAGGTGAAATATTAGAAAAACCATGTTAACACTCTAGAGGCCACATTTTTGGCCATATCTTCATGAAACTTGGTCAGAATGTCTGTTTCCATAAAATCTGGGACAAGTTTGAATTTGGGTTATGTGGGGTCAAAAAGTAGGTCAATATGAAAAATCCAACATATGTTGCTCATTTATAATCAGGTGAGCGATTCAGGGCCATCATGGCCTCTTGTTATTTACAGGGTATGTGAAGGGCAAGAATTGAAATAGATTTCATTTGATTTACCAACAAGCATTTTGAATAGTTGAATGTGCTTTCCTCTGACAACTCTTGTTGAATTAAGTAACTATGAATTTGATTGGTTGCAGAGGCTAGAAACAGCCAATCATAACATCTCTTTCTTTGGTTGCAGAGGCTAGAAACAGCCAATCAAAGCATCTCTTTCTTCTGAAAGTCACTTGATACAAAGAATTGCTAAATGCAAAGTGAAAGTAGACAATCAGTTGAAATGGCAATATCTACTGTATTTCTTGCACCAGAGAAAATATGCATGCCAATGTGAGCAATTCATTTGTTTAACACAATTATTGCGTCGGTTTACTTTGTCCTTTCGCATAAACAACTGTTTACACTGGGAGACTGGCTGTACAAACGCGTGTTGAGGTTCTAAAAATTGAGGTTAGTATCTCAAAGCAGGTTTCGTTGCTTGATAATTGCGTTTGCATGGGTGAAACAGTTGTGATTTTCAGTTACCTAAATGTATATGCTTGCGATAGGTGCAAAGAATATGAATATACCATCATAAATGACTGAGATTTTTTCAACAGAGGGTATGAATCTTGGTCAATTGCGAGTAGTAGCCCTTGTATTTTATATAGAGAAATATGACTTTACTTTCGTGCCAGACCCCTTTGGCCCCACCCTCTAAGTTTTACTTATGACCTTATATCTTAAAAAGTGTTCAGATCCTTTCCCCTAAACTATATATATTCTTGTTCCTCATGATGAGATGGATTGAATGGTACTTCTTTTATGTTCACATGGGTCACCAAGGGGTCAGGCCCTACCCCCTGAATTCTTCTTATGACCTTTACTTTGGTGTCCACCGATGTCACCCAGGAGTCAGACCCCACCCCCTCAATTTTACTTATGACCTTATCTCAAAAACTGTTCAGATCCCCACCCATAAATCATAATTATATATCCTTGTTCCTCATGATGAGACAGATTGAATTGTACTTTTTTAGTTTCTCTGAGGGGTCACAAAGGGGTCTAGCCCCACCCTGTCAGTTTTACTTCTGACCTTTATTTAAAAAAAAATTGAGACCTATAAGCCATATATCTTCTTGTTCCTTGTGATCAGACAGATTGAATGGTACTGTATGATTGTCTAAGGAGAAACTTCATAAAACTTTTTGTACTTGCTTACTTTTTCGCTGAACCCTTTGAGATACTGCCTAAAAATTTGGAATATATGTTTATATCCTGTGTTTACTTTTTGTTAATACAATGATTCTTATTTTGCCTTTTATTGCAATATTTTTCTATATTGACAAGCATTAGAATAGTCGAGTGTGTTGTCTTACTGACAACTCTTAGTTATACTTCCTCACTTTTTCACCGAACCCTTTGAGATATTGCCTTAAAACTTGGAATATTATGTTTATATCCTTTGTTTGCTTTTTGATAATACAGTGATTCTTATTTTGCCTTTTACTGCAATATTTTTAGCTCACCTGAGCACAAAGTGCTCAAGGTGAGCTTTTGTGATCGCCCTGCGTCCGTCGTCGTGCGTCGTCCGTCGTCAACAATTTGCTTTAAACGACATCTCCTCTGAAACCGCTGGACAGAATTTAATGAAACTTGGCAGGAATGTTCCTTGGGTGAGGCTCTACAAAAGTTGCTAAAATAAAATTGATCCATGAAGAACTCTGGTTGCCATGGCAACAAAAAGAAAAATAATTTGAAAACTTTAAAAATCATCTCCTTCAAAACTACTGGCCAGATTTCAAAATAATTTGGTACAGATGTTCCTTGGGTCAACCTCTACCAAAGTTGCTAAAATTATTCCGATCCGTAAAAAAACATGGCGGCCAGAGGCGGGGCTTATTTGCCTTATATGTATATAGAGAAACCTTTAAACAACATCTCCTCTGAAACCACTGGACAGAATTTGATTAAACTTGGCAGGGATGATCCTTGGGTCAACCTTCACAAAAGTTGCTAAAATAAACTTGATCCATGTAGAACTCTGGTTGCCATGGCAACAAAAAGAGAAAAAAAAATGAAAACTTTAAAAATCATCTTCTTCAAAACTACTGGCCAGATTTTAAAATAAATTGGTACAGATGTTCCTTGGGTCAACCTCTACCAAAGTTGCTAAAATTATTCCGATCCGTAAAAAAACATGGCCGCCAGGGGCAGGGCTTATTTGCCTTATATGTATATAGGGAAAACTTTAAACAACATCTCCTCTGAAACCACTCGACAGAATTTGATTAAACTTGGAAAGGATGATCTTTGGGTCAACCTTCACAAAAGTTGCTAAAATAAACATGATCCATGTAGAACTCTGGTAAAAAAATGAAAACTTAAAAAATCATCTTCTTCAAAACTTCTCGCCAGATTTTAAAATAAATTGGTACAGATGTTCCTTGGGTCAACCTCTACCAAAATTGCTAAAATTATTCCGATCGGTAAAAAAACATGGCCGCCAGGGGCGGGGCTTATTTGCCTTATATGTATATAGAGAAACCTTTAAACAACATCTCCTGAAACCAATGGACAGATTTAGATTAAACTTGGCAGGGATGATCCTTGGGTCAACCTTCACAAAAGTTGCTAAAATAAACTTGATCCATGTAGAACTCTGGTTGCCATGGCAATAAAAAGAAAAAAAAATATGAAAACTTTAAAAATCATCTTCTTCAAAACTACTGGCCAGATTTTAAAATAAATTGGTACAGATGTTCCGTGGGTCAACCTCTACCAAAGTTGCTAAAATTTTTCCAATCCGTAAAAAACATGGCCGCCAGGGGCGGGGCTTATTTGCCTTATATGTATATAGGGAAAACTTTAATCAACATTTCCTCTGAAACCACTGGAAAGAATTTGATTAAATTTGGCAGGAATGATCCTTGGGTCAACCTTCACAAAAGTTCCAAAACTAAACTTGATCCATATAGAACTCTTGTTGCCATGGCAACAAAAAGAAAGAAATATGAAAACTTTAAAAATCATCTTCTTCAAAACTACTGGCCAGATTTTAAAATAAATTGGTACAGATGTTCCTTGGGTCAACCTATTTATCTCAGGTGAGCGATTTAGGGCCATCATGGGCCTCTTGTTTTTTGTCAGGGTTGTCTGTTTGCCCGTCTTGCAGCCTATCTGTCTGTCTGTCCGTCTATCACACTTTTTGTCCGGAGCATAACTCAGAAAGTATCCAAGCTATTTACTTGTAACTTATCATGTGGATAGATCTCATTGAGGAGAATGAGAAGTGCATTGCACAAGAACCATAACTCTGAGCATCATATTTCTATGCCCCCACCAAAAATGGGGGAGGGGGCATATAGATTTGCCTTTATCCATACGTATGTACATCTGTCTGTCTGTCCTGAAACTTTGTGACACACATAACTCCGAAAGTATTTGTACAACAGACTTATTCAGGACATGAACTTGTGCACCTGGGTATTGTCATCAAAATGCCATTGAATTTGACACAAGTGAGGCATAAAGATTTGTCTTTGTCTGTCCGTCCATCCCCAAACTGTGACACAGGTAACTCAGAAGGTATTTGTGCTACAGACTTTAAACTTCATGGATATATCACTCAGGACATGACTTGTGCTCCTAGGTGTTGGCCTTTGTTTTGGAAAATGTGATGGGTGGGGGCATCTGTGTCCTCTGGACACATTTCTGGTTGGAGTTATTGTCCTTTGTTAAATTTCATACTTAATTTTTGTCTTGAGCACTCACAAAGTATCAAAGCTATTAACTTGAAACTTCACTGCTGGATAGATCTCAATGAGGAGAAGTGTCATGCACAAGAACTGTAACTCTGCACATCAATTTTTTGAGTTATTGCCCTTTGGCAAATTTCATCTTAATTTTTGTCCAAAGCATAAATTTAAAAAGTATCATAGCTATTAACTTGAAACTTCACAGGTGTATAGATATAAGATCTTATTGAGGAGAAGTGTCATGCACAAGGACTGTGACGTAATGAACAAGAATTGCAGTACACTAAAACATAATCCATTTCAAATGTTTCTTGTTGGAGTTTTTTTAGCTTTTATACAGTTTCATGTCCTTAAGATAACTCAAGTTCAAATTTATGAAAAGAAATTAATGAGAGAAAGTGTCAAGCACAAGGTTCATAACTCTGGCCACAGTATTTTTGGAGTTATTCCTTGTTTTACATTTTTTGGATCGCAAGATAACTCTTGTTCTACTTATGCTATTGAAACAAAATTTCAGTTAATGCGGAGGAAGTGTCACTCACAAGGTCCATTACCCTGTGCGGAGCTTTATCAATATAATCAGCCCTTTAACTTTAACTATTTTCATATATCACTGTGTGCCTTAGTGTATATATGTGTGTGTGAGGGAAAGGGGGTGGTGGGAGACATCAGTTTCCTACAAAAACAAATCTCTAGTTTACTATTACTTTGGAATGTATTTTTAGCTTGACTGTTTGAAGAATATGAGAGCTATTGTAGTCACTCTTGTGTTGGCATTGGCATTGTAGCTTTTGGTTAAAGTTTTGCATGCAAGTTACTATCAACCTTATATCTCAAGAACCATTTATAGTATTGACTTGAAAGTTTATGAATATGTTCAGTGGCATCAGACAACCAAGGTAGATAACACTTGACTGAAATTAATATAAATTGTGGCCCCTTTTAACTTAGAAAATTTGGTTTAAGTTTTGCATGCAAGGTACATTCATGCTTATATCTCAGTATCTAGACATATGATTGATTTGAAACACCTTTAATACATTGAAGGGTATCATACTATCAAAGAAGATAACTCTTAATGGAATATATTACAAGTTATGGCCCTTTTTTTAAGTTAGGAATTTTGGTTAAGGTTTTGCATGCAAGGAACTTTCATGCTTATAACCAGGCATGGGTTTAATTTGAACTTCTTAAATATGTTCAATGGTATCTGTGTCTGACAAATCCTATGCCAGGAGCCTGCGGGCTACCAAATTTGTTGCCCGGGCTACCACCTCTTTTATGTTAGTAGCCCGCCGGGCTACTGCCATTTCATGTGTCTGGTTTCCCGGTGTCATCAAGCCGTGTACCCTCTCTTACACATTATATTATGTAATGAAAATACCTACTATGATCACTTACAAGGTATCAATAAAAAGGTGGAGTCATTCGCCTGTTAGCCGTATCAAGTGATTGGACGACACTGATGCTTGCGGATTACTTGGATAGTTTCGTATCTTTGATTTTCATTGATGTTTGCAGACACTTCCGACAGGAATCGTTTTTCTGCTTATAAAACTGAGACCAATATTCGGCAACATCTTTTATGCCAACACTATCTCAACTTGATGTAGGAAAAGTAAAAAGAAAACCATGAATATCCTCCAGAAGCAAATTTTATAAGTTCTATATTTTCCGTCATAAACAGACGCCATATCTCGGCTTCAAGTGCACGACAATAAAACACATTTTTAACCAATTTTGAATGATTTTTTTCTCATATTCAAAGTAAGAAATGACTATTCTAAGAATTTCTCGGCAATATAATCATACATTTGTTTTTAATTACTTATTTTACTCTGGTAATTGTAATCTTTGATCACTGTCGCCGATTATGTCATGGGTTTTCGCGGTTTTATTTTCCAGTTTTTTAAGTGAGCAGAAACATAGAATAAATGACTTAGCATCAAAATACACTTGTTAAATTAAAATCTGGGTGGAAAAAAACTTTCTAACTGTATCAAACCTGAAAATTGGCAAATAAAAACTTCAGTCCAGTTTTTTCTATTTTAATTTAGGAAAAAAAAAAAAATTTAAAGTTAATTTCTGAATAAAATAAATATACATGAGCATTTTAAATATATTTCTTATGTTACTCTATTCTTGTTTCTTCTCATTATTGTAAGGACAATTGGGGATGGCTCTCCGACCCCTATTGAACCTATTACGGGGATAATAAATGGGGTTTTCCCTGATGGGGCCTCAACAAAACAAAAAAAAACAAAAATATTTCTTATGTTCATTTTTTTTGAAATTCTTACCATGAAAATTTTGTTTTTCATTTCAGTGTGATTGTAAAATGTGAATATGCTATGCAAAACATACATTTTCTTTGCTGATATACTTAATGTCATCAGGCTAAGCTTTTAGAAAAAGTAACATTTATGCATGTAGGCTTAATAATTGATGATAAACAATTAGGTACATGGATGCTTTTCTGGTTAAACTAAAGTTCTCTGATACTGATGTCTTTGATTGATTCTAATATTTTAATTGTTCCCTCTGCTTTTTGTAACTGTAAACTACACATTGATAAAATAAACTGTCTAAAGACCCACTGAGTCTAAGCACTGCTGTACATTAGACTTTGTGAACAAATTTCTGGGCTACCGGTTGCCAAATCTGGTAGTGGGCTACCAGAATTTTTGAGAATTTGTCGGACACTGGGTATCATACTATAGTGGCAGATAGTTTTTGACTGAATATAATACAGATTAGGGCCACTTTTTGACTTACACTTTTTGGTTAAAGTTTTGCAAGCAAGCTACTATCCAGCTACTATCCAGCTTATATATCAGAAATTATTTATGGTATTGACTAGAAAGTTTTAGGAGTGTGTTCAGGGGCATCAGGAAACCAAGGAGGAGAGCTCTTGGACTGAATTTTATACAAATTATGGCCCTTTTCTAACTTGGATACTTGGTTAAAGTTTTGCATACATAGTGTTATTATGCTTATGTCTCAGTAACTAGGCATGGGATTTATTTTAGACTTTATAAACCTATTTTGGGGTATTAGACTATCAAGGTATATCATTTTTTACTATAATCATTTACAGGGTATATGAAGGGCAAGCCTTTAAAAAGATTTCATTTGATTTACCAACATGCATTTTGAATAGTCGAGCATGCTGTCCTCTGACAGCTCTTGTTTATTCATGTTTCCCTTTAAAAAACCCCCAAAAAACCCCGAAACATTCCATTTTCCAAACAAATATAGTACCATACAAGGGTTCTTCAAATTGGAATATCTTCAGGCATATATTTCCATACCTTGCTGTTTCTAATTAGTTTTCAACTAATGTGGTTGTGTATTTTTATTAGTGAAAGTGATTTAGGCATAGAAAGCCAAATTTTTTTAACCATTTCCCTCATAGAGGAAACCATGAAAAGACCTATGCAAACCAGATCAGGTTTTATGCTGTTCGCTGCTCCTCAGTGGTCTGGAAATGAGGATTTTGTAATTAAATTTGGTAAGGTTTAACTGTGGTTTTCTGCAGATCAGGCTTTATGTGGTACCTATTGATTGCGTCAAAATGAGTCTATATGAGGGAAAGGGTTAAGGAGGGTTCTGAAAACTTTCTTTGTAAATATTCACAGCACCGTAATAAAACTGACACAATAACTCAGTAGTAGAGTGTCCGCTTTCCGTTCGTGAGGTCTGGGAATCCCAGACAATTCACTTTCCTACGGTGACTTCATCAAACCAAAAATGTATAAAATTGAAAAAAACTTTGGATACTAAATCTAAGATTGTGGATCCCTTTTTCAGACTGTCCAGAAACGTGGTGCTTCAGTGATTGCAGCCAGGAAACTGTCAAGTGCCATGTCTGCAGCTAAGGCCATCTGTGACCATGTAAGGGACTGGTGGAATGGAACCCCAGAGGTTTGTGCAGCATTTAATGCAGTTATTATTGCTCATTGATTTTTTAACCAAGTTTTCCAAAAGAAAACTCTGGTTGGTTATTAGATTGGGGTTTGTCGGCGGGCGGGTGTAAACAATTTCTTCTGTGCACAACTCCTCCTACATTTTTCAACGGATTTGGCCCAAACTTTTACAGAAGCATTATTACATAGTGGCCTGGCGCATATTGTCAGGGTTTTGTGGTTCGACTATTTTTGATGCAGTTATGGCCCTTTGTTATTTTTTCACATATGTAATATATAGGGAAATATTCTTCTGTGTGCAACTCCTCCTATTTTTTTCATCGGATTTGGCCCAAACTTTTACAGAAGCATTATTACATAGTGGCCTGGTGCATATTGTCAGGGTTTTGTGGTTCAACTATTTTTGATGCAGTTATGGCCCTTTGTTATTTTTTCACATATGTAATATATAGGGAAATATTCTTCTGTGTGCAACTCCTCCTACATTTTTCAGCGGATTTGGCCCAAACTTTTACAGAAGCATTATTACATAGTGACCTGGCTCATATTGTCAGGGTTTTATGGTTTTTGATGCAGTTATGGCTCTTTGCCCCTTTACGGATGTAATATAAAGGGAAATATTCTTTCGTGCACAACTACTACATTTATTGATAAATTTTGTCCATACTTTAACAGAAGTACCTTCACTAAGTCACCCTGGAGAACATTTCCTGTGTTTTGCAGTTTGACCATTTTTGATGGAGTTATGCCCCTTTGATAAAATTTCTTGTCCGGAGCATAACTCCTACATTATAAGAGGTATTACTTGAAACTTTATAGGTGCATACATCTCATTGAGGCAGAATGCAGTGCATAGGAACTTCACTATGTGGAAATGGATTATCTCCCCTTCCAGTTGTCAAATTTGAAATCCCATACTTCTTGCATATTTACATATGATGTGCCATTGTTATGTAAAGTTCGTGTGACATCCATCTTATGGTTTAGGAGGAGTTGGGCTTACAAGCTATTTTTGTTAAAAAAAATGAAAATGGATTATCTCCCCTTTTGGTGGTCAGATAGGTTTAGGAGTTGTGCTTACAAGAATAGGGATAGACAGACAGACAGACAGACAGACAGACAATTGGTGATTCCTATATACCCCCACAAAAAAAAACTAGAACCGCAAAGCGGCATCTCGGTTTTCGCTTTAACTTGTCTAGTAAGAGTACTGGTTTCAACTGCAGACATAATTGATTGATATTAACTTTATTCGAACATTATTAACATATAAAAGTGAAATACGTTGTCAGAAACTTTGGAAAAAGAAGATACTTAATATGAAACAATCGTGTACTATATTACAAAGGGATATCTCCTGACCTTATTTGATGATAACAGCCTTAATCGAATTTGATTGAGAGAGTGTGTTAAAAAATGAAAATATAAAGTTTGAAGATAAGAAATGAAGTGCGATATTTTTTTCTCTTATTTTTTTATCTCACCTGAGCACAAAGTGCTCAAGGTGAGCTTTTGTGATCGCCCTTCGTCCGGCGTCGTGCGTCGTCCGTCGTCAACAATTTGCTTTAAACGACATCTCCTCTGAAACCGCTGGACAGAATTTAATGAAACTTGGCAGGAATGTTCCTTGGGTGAGGCTCTACAAAAGTTGCTAAAATAAAGTTGATCCATGAAGAACTCTGGTTGCCATGGCTACAAAAAGAAAAATAATTTGAAAACTTTAAAAATCATCTCCTTCAAAACTACTGGCCAGATTTCAAATTAATTTGGTACAGATGTTCCTTGGGTCAACCTCTACCAAAGTTGCTAAAATTATTCCGATCCGTAAAAAAACATGGCTGCCAATGGCGGTACTTATTTGCCTTATATGTGTATAGGGAAAACTTTAAACAACATCTCCTCTGAAACCACTGGACAGAATTTGATTAAACTTGGCAGGGATGATCCTTGGGTCAACCTTCACAAAAGTTGCTAAAATAAACTTGATCCATGTAGAACTCTGGTTGCCATGGCAACAAAAAGAAGAAAAAAAATGAAAACTTTAAAAATCATCTTCTTCAAAACTACTGGCCAGATTTTAAAATAAATTGGTACAGATGTTCCTTGGGTCAACCTCTACCAAAGTTGCTAAAATTATTCCAATCCGTAAAAAAACATGGCCGCCAGGGGCGGGGCTTATTTGCCTTATATGTGTATAGAGAAACCTTTAAACATCTCCTCTGAAACCACCGGACAGAATTTGATTAAACTTGGCAGGGATGATCCTTGGGTCAACCTTCACAAAAGTTGCTAAAATAAACTTGATCCATGTAGAACTCAGGTTGCCATGGCAACAAAAAGAAAAAAAAATGAAAACTTTAAAAATCATCTTCTTCAAAACTACTGGCCAGATTTTAAAATAAATTTGTACAGATGTTCCTTGGGTCAACCTATTTATCTCAGGTGAGCGATTTATGGCCATCATGGGCCTCTTGTTTTAATATTCATGGGGGAAAACTCAATATATAATAGGCTGTTAACATTTGTTAACCTTCTTGCCCGAATTTAGGAAAGAACACTGTGGTTAAGTTTAAAAGTGATTGCTTAGAGAATGAACACGCAAGAAATCGCGAGTTTGAACTAAAAAAAATTTACGATTTTTCGATTAAGGACCAAACTTTGTACTGCTACCAAATGAAGTCCGATCTTCAAAATCTAAACACGACTACAAAGATCTCTTCACAAACTAATTTTTGTTCATATACTCTCCACAAAATATTTTAGATTTGGATCTATTTTGAGCTGAAGAAAATGGCAATTATCGTTATATAAAAAAATACTGTTTAATTTTTGATTTATGAGAATCTGTGTATCATAAAACTACACAACCAGTGCAGAAAATGATGAAGCTTGAACACTAAAAACTCATGTTTTTGAAATTGTAATTCATCCAATTAGTGAAGTTTGCCGCATGCTGTTGACAAACAATACATACCCTTAACTCGCTTACCCAAATATTCCCTGCATATATGTTTAGCAAATTAAATAATGCAAATATAATTCATCTATCCTATCTAAAATAATATTGAACAGGTTTCTCATAGACTTTATCCTATTTGCACTTTTTAAGAGGTTCGAACATTCAACCTCTTGTAGCGAAAATAGTTTCACTACCTGATACTTTGAAAACAATCATATTCTATGGTGCTCTCAACAAGAAACAAAACGCTGAAAACCGCATTTGATTTGAGTATAGAGCCGCCTAGCGGTAAAATGAGAATATTGATGAATATTTCTTCCATTGGGTACCTAGAAATGAACCAAATAGCTCAATTAAGTATGCAATATGCATTGGTTGAATTATCTGATCTGTTCTTAGATGTCCCAATTTTGATCTAACAAACTGATTTATGTTTTTTTCGATAAAGGATCAAACTTTGTAGTACCGTCAAAAGACCAAATGAAGTTGGATCTTCAAAAACTAAACACCACTGGAAAGATCTATTCACGAACTAAAACTTTTGTTCATATACTTTCTATAAAATATTTTTAGATTTGAAGCTATTTCGTGCCGATGAAAATAACAATAATCAGTATTTTGACCTTGACCTTTGCATATTTTCATCGTTATTTACAATGAGTTTGTTTGTATTATTTAAATGCATAAACAGTGAAAAAATGATGAAGATCGAACAAAAAATAAAGTCAGGAGCTGCAAAAAAGAGGAAACGTACGGATTTACAATTGCTTGATAAAAGGATCAAACTTGGGACTGTGGTAGTTTGATCAAATGAAGTCCGATCTTCAAAAACTAAACACTAATGGAAAGATCTCTTCACAAACTAAAACTTTTGTTCATATACTTTCTATAAAATATTTTTAGATTGAGAGCTATTTTATGCCGATAAAAATAACAATAACTGGTATATGACCTTGACCTTTGCATATCTTCGCTGTTTTTTTAGCTCACCTGAGCACTTGTGCTCGGGTGAGCTTTTGTGATCGCCTTTTGTCCGTCGTGCGTTGTCAGTCGTCCGTCGTCAACAATTGCTTGTGAACACTCTAGAGGCCACAGTTTTGGCCCAATCTTCATGAAACTTGGTCAGGATGTTTGTCTACATGATATCTCGGATGAGTTCGAAATTGGGTCATGTGGGGTCAAAAACTAGGTCACCAGGTCAAATCTTAGAAAAACCTTGTGAACACTATACAGGCCACAGTTATGGCCCAATGTTCACGAAACTTGGTCAGGATGTTTGTCTACATGATATCTCGGATGAGTTCGAAATTGGGTAATGTGGGGTCAAAAACTAGGTCACCAGGTCAAATCTTAGAAAAACCTTGTGAACACTCTACAGGCCACAAATTTGGCCCAATCTTCATGAAACTTGTCAGGGTGTTTGTCTACATGATATCTCGATGAGTTAAAATTGGGTCATGTGGGGTCAAAAACTAGGTCACCAAATCTTAGAAAAACCTTGTGAACACTCTAGAAGCCACAGTTTTGGCCCAATCCTCATGAAACTTGGTCAGGATGTTTGTCTACATGATATCTCGGATGAGTTTGAAATTGGGTCATGTGGGGTCAAAAACTAGGTCACCAGGTCAAATCTTAGAAAAACCTTGTAAACACTATACAGGCCACATTTGGCCCAATTTCACAAACTTTCAGGATGTTTGTCTACATGATATCTCGGATGAGTTCAAAATTGGGTCATGTGGGGTCAAAAAGTAGGTCACTAGGTCAGATCTTAGAAATACCTTGTGAACACTCTACAGGCCACAAATTTGGCCCAATCTTCATGAAACTTAGTCAGGGTGTTTGTCTACATGATATCTCAGATGAGTTCAAAATTGGGTCATGTGGGGTAAAAACTAGGTCACCAGGTCAAATCTTAGAAAAACCTTGTGAACACTCTAGAAGCCACAGTTTTGGCCCAATTCTCATGAAACTTGGTCAGGATGTTTGTCTACATGATATCTCGGATGAGTTCGAAATTGGGTCATGTGGGGTCAAAAACTAGGTCACCAGGTCAAATCTTAGAAAAACCTTGTGAACACTATACAGGCCACAGTTATGGCCCAATGTTCACGAAACTTGGTCAGGATGTTTGTCTACATGATATCTCGGATGAGTTCGAAATTGGGTAATGTGGGGTCAAAAACTAGGTCACTAGGTCAAATCTTGAAATACCTTGTGAACCTCTAGAGGCCACATTTGCCCAATCTTCATCAAACTTCATCAGGATGTTTGTCTACATGATATCTCGGATGAGTTCAAAATTGGGTCATGTGGGGTCAAAAAGTAGGTCACTAGGTCAAATCTTAGAAAAACCTTGTGAACACTCTAGAAGCCACAGTTTTGGCCCAATTCTCATGAAACTTGGTCAGGATGTTTGTCTACATGATATCTCGGATGAGTTCGAAATTGGCTCATGTGGGGTCAAAAACTAGGTCACCAGGTCAAATCTTAGAAAAACCTTGTGAACACCCTACAGGCCACAGTTTTGGCCTAATCTTCAATAGATTTGGTCAGGATGTTTGTCTAATTGATATATTGGATGAGTTTGAAAATGAGTCACATGAGGTCAAAAACTAGGTCACCAGGTCAAATCTAAGAAAAACCTTGTGAACACTCTAGAGGCCTACATTTTTGTCCCAGTCTTCATTAAACTTAATATGAATGATGACTGCATGAATTCCCAGTTGAGTGCAAATTCAGGTAGGATCAATATGTAGGTCAATTAGTACAATGTTAGAAAAACACTTTTAGATGCCAGATTTTTTGTCATTATGCCTAACACAGCCATCTTACTCAGGTGAGCGACACAGGGCCATCTTGGCCCTCTTGTTTTAATAATTTATGATTTTATTTGTATAATAAAAATGCATAAACAGTGAAATAATGATGAAGATTGAACAAAAAATAAAGTCAGGAACTGCAAATAACCTTAAAAGTCAAGCTTTTAAAATGTTGATTTTTCGAAAATTTTGGTTAAGTTTGACCGCGTACTGTGGACAAACCATGCATTTCCCGAATTCGCCACCCCATATATTTTGTGCGTATATGTCTTGCGAATCATATGCAACAAACAAAATTCTCTTATCTCTGAATAAAATGGGTAGGTTTTTGGTAGACCTACCCTTATTTCACAGTTTTTGCGAGATTCGAACATTCAACCTCCTGTAGCACGAAAGTTTTATATACGCAAATTTTTGGAACCTATCATATTTTATTGGGCTATTTACAAGGAACATTATGCAAAAACCGCATTTGAATCGGACCTCAAATAATTGAGATATTGCTTATTAAACATTTTCATATAAAACGCCCCCTGGCGGGAAAATCAAAACAAAAATGAAAATTATCTCGACGTTAGGATCATCTTCAAGTACGTGGTTATTACTGATAAAAATTTCATAGATGTGGCTTTTCTCACCTCGGAGCTATGCCGTTCACAAAAAAGGGTTAGAAAAATAAAAAAAAACTAGAACCGCAAAGCGGCATCTCGGTTTTCGCTTTTAACTTGACTAGTAAGAGTACTGGTTTCAACTGCAGACATAATTGATTGATATTAACTTTATTCGAACATTATTAACATATAAAAGTGAAATACGTTGTCAGAAACTTTGGAAAAAGAAGATACTTAATACAAAACAATCGTGAATTATATTACAAAGGGATATCTCCTGACCTTATTTGATGATAACAGCCTTAATCAAATTTGATCAAGAGAGTGTGGTAAAAAAAAGGAAAATATAAGGTTTGAAGATAAGAAATGAAGTGCGATATTTTTTTTCTTATTTTTTAGCTCACCTGAGCCAGAGGCTCAAGGTGAGCTATTGTGACCGGTCTTCGTCCGTCGTCCGTCCGTCCGTCGTCCGTCCGTCGTCCGTCAACATTTTGCTTCAAACGACATCTCCTCCTTAACCGCTTGGTCAATTTTGATAAAACTTTACAGGGATGTTCCTTGGGTGGTCCCCTTTCAAAGTTGTTCAAAGAATTGAATTCCATTTGGAATTCTGGTTGCCATGGCAACGGAAAGAAAAAACTTAAAATGTCTTCTTCTCCAAAACAACCAACTGAATTTCAAAATGTTTTGGCACAGATGTTCCTTTGGTAAGTGTCTACCAAGATTGTTCAAATTATTTGGATCCGTAAAAAAACATGGCCGCCAGGGGCGTGGCTAGTTTTCCTTAGATGCCTATACTCAAATCTTAAAAAATCTTCTCCTCCAAAACTGCTGGCTGAATTTCAAAATGTTTTGGCACAGATACTCCTTAAGTGTCTACCAAGATTGTTCAAATTATTTGGATCCATAAAAAAACGTGGCCGCCAGGGGCGGGGCTAGTTTTCCTTATATGTCTATAGTGAAAACTAAAAAATCTTCTTATCCAAAACTACTGGCTTATTTCAAATTGTTTTGGCACAGATGTTCCTTGATTAAATGTCTATCAAGACTGTTCAAATTATTTGGATCCATAAAAAAACATGGCCGCCAGGGGCGGGGCTAGTTTTCCTTATATGTCTATAGTGAAAATTGAAAAAAAACTTCTTCTCCAAAACCACTGGCGTTATTTCAAATTGTTTTGGCACAGATGTTCCTTTATTAAATGTCTTCCAAGATTGTTAAAATTATTTGGATCCGAAAAAAAACATGGCCGCCAGGGTCGTGGCTAGTTTTCCTTATATGTCTATAGTCAAATCTTAAAAAAATCTTCTCCTCAAAAACTGAATGTATCTTTATCAAACTTATGCAGCAGTAAGATGTCCATTAGAGCTCAGGTACTTTAGAAAACCAGCCAGATCTGCCCATGCATGACTGGATAATGGCCCTTGAATATGTCAAGTCATAAAATTGAGCTTATCATGTCTACTAATATCTTTAATCAACTAGCCCTAAGGTGAGCGATTCAGGGCCATCATGGCCCTCTTGTTTTTAATATTCATGGGGGAAAAACTCAATATATAATAGGCTGATAACATTTGTTAACCTTCTTGCCCGAATTTAGGAAAGAACACTGTGGTTAAGTTTAAAAGTGATTTCTTAGAGAATGAACACGCAAAAAATTGGATCTATTTTGAGCTGAAGAAAATGGCAATTATCGTTATATATAATTGACCAATGAAAATACTGTTTAATTTTTGATTTATGAGAATCTGTGTATCATAAAACTATACAACCAGTGGAGAAAATGATGAAGCTTGAACGAAGAAACAAAAAAAGACACACACTAAAAACTTATGTTTTTGAAATTGCAATTCATCCAAATTGTAATTGCATATTTTCATCGTTATTTACTATGAGTTTGTATTATTTAAATGCAGAAACAGTGAAAAAATGATGAAGATTGAACAAAAAATAAAGTCAGGAGCTGCAAAAAAGAGGAAACATACGGATTTACAATTGTTTGATAAAAGGATCAAATTTTGGACTGTAGTAATTTGATTAAATGAAGTCTGATCTTCAAAACCTAAACACCAATAGAAAGATCTCTTCACAAACTAAAACTTTTGTTCATATACTTTCTATAAAATATTTTTAGATTTAGAACTATTTTATGCCGATAAAAATAACAATAATTGGTATATGACCTTGACCTTTGCTTTTAAAATGTTGATTTTTCGAAAATATTAGTTAAGTTTGACCGCGTACTGTGGACAAACCATGCATTTCCCGAATTTGCCACCCCATATATTTTGTGCGTATATGTCTTGCGAATCATATGCAACAAACAAAATTCTCCTATCTCATCTCTGAATAAAATGGGCAGGTTTTTGGTAGACCTACCCTTATTTCACAGTTTTTGCGAGATTCGAACTTTCAACCTCCTGTAGCACGAAAGTTTCATATACGCAAATTTTTTAAACTATCATAATTAATTGGGCTATTTACAAGGAACATTATGCAAAAAAACGCATTTGAATCGGACCTCAAATAATTGAGATATTGTTTATTAAACATTTTTATATAAAATGCCCCCTGGCGGGAAAATCAAAACAAAAATGAAAATTATCTCGACGTTAGGATCATCGTCAAGTACGTGGTTATCACTGATAAAAGTTTCATAGATGTGACTTTTCTCACCTCGGAGCTATGCCGTTCACAAAAAAGGGTTAGAAAAATTAAAAAAATAGCCTCTAGTGACTTTTTTTTAAAAGGATCAAACTTCAGACTGCCGTAAAATGACTAAATCAAGTCCGATCTTCAAAATCTAAACATCATTAGAAAGAACTTTTCTAATACTTAATCTTTTGTTCATATATTGTTTATGAATTGTTTTTTGATTTTGAGCTATTTCAAGCCGAATTGATATAAAATTATCCTAATATGACCTTGACTTTTACAATATATTTTTACTTTTTATATTATGTGACACTTAAGAACATAGTTTTACATTAAATGTGAAAACTTCATAGAAATTGAACCAAAAATAAAGTCAGGAGCTGCAAAAAATCTTAACAGTCATGGTTTGAAAATGTTGATTTTTCGAAAATATTGGTTAAGTTTGACCACGTACTGTGGACAAACCATGCATTTCCCGAATTCGCCACCCCATATATTTTGTGCGTATATGTCTTGCAAATCATATGCAACAAACAAAATTCTCCTATCTCATCTCTGAATAAAATGGGTAGGTTTTTGGTAGACCTACCCTTATTTCACAGTTTTTGCGAGATTCGAACTTTCAACCTCCTGTAGCACGAAAGTTTTATATACGCAAATTTTTGGAGCCTATCATATTTTATTGGGCTATTTACAAGGAACATTATGCAAAAACCGCATTTGAATCGGACCTCAAATAATTGAGATATTGCTTATTAAACATTTTCATATAAAACGCCCCCTGGCGGGAAAATCAAAACAAAAATGAAAATTATCTCGACGTTAGGATCATCTTCAAGTACGTGGTTATTACTGATAAAAGTTTCATAGATGTGGCTTTTCTCACCTCGGAGCTATGCCGTTCACAAAAAAGGGTTAGAAAAAAAAAAAAAAAAAAAGAAACAGAAGAAGAACAATAGGTTTTCGCACTGCGATGCGAAAACCTAAAAAAAAAGAAAAAAAGATACAGAACGAGAACAAAGGGTTTTCGCACTGCGATGCGAAAACCCAACTAGAACCGCAAGCGGTATCTTGGTTTTCGCTTTTAACCTAATCAACTTGAACACTTTATTTCAACTCAGCCACAATTTTTAATATGAAACAGAACGCAAAGGTTTTTTGAAGACCTACTCTCATTTGCACAGTTTTTTTTTTTGTTTTTTTTGTTTTTTTTGGAATGTTAGAACATTCAAACTCCTCTAGTGCAAATATTTCCCCATACCCTATCATCACATCACATCACATTCTGTGGTGCTGTCAACAAGGAAAAAAATGCTGAAAACCTTTAATTTTTAATTTTGTTATAGGCAAAAGAGTGATTTTAAGCAAAGCGCCCTCTAGCGGCAAAATGAGAAAAAAAAAATGATAAAAATTTTACAATTAGGTGCCTAAAAATTCAGCAAATAGTTCAAACAAGTATATAAGTTGCACTAATCGAACATACTTTTTCTTATATATCACAATTTTAAGCATAAAAACTGAATAACAATTATTCCAAAAAAGGATAAAACTTTGGATTGCCGTAAAATGAAAAGATCAAGTCCGATCTTCAAAAACTAAACATTATACGAAAGAACTATTTAGAACTAAAACTTTTGTTCATATACTCTCAATGAAATATTTTTAGATTTGGAGCACTTTGGGGCCGAATAAAAACACAAATATCGTAATATGACCTTGACCTTTCCAATGTTTTTTAACTTTTTAATTGTGAGGCCCTTTCAAACATAACAATACATAACTTGTGAAAATTTCATGAAGAATGAACAGAAAATAAAGTCAGGAGCGACAAAAAAACATGTTTTTGAAATTTTAATTTTTCCTAAAATTTAGTGAAGTTTGACCTTTTTCTAGAGAACAAACCATGCATTTCTTAAATTCGCCACCCCATATATTTTGTGCGTATATGTCTTGCAAATCATTTGCAGTAAACAGAATTCTTCTATCTGATTTCTAACAAAAATGGATAGGTTTTTCGTAGACCTACCTTCATTTGCAGTTTTTTTACGAGATGCGAACTTTCAACCTTCCGTTACTAGCTCAAAAAGTTTCAGCCACTCATACCTAGAAACTATCATATTTTATTAGGCTATCAACAAGGAACATAATTCAATTAACCGCATTTGGATCAGGCTTCAACTTTTTGAGTTATAAGCAAAAGAATGATTTCAAGAAAAGCGCCCCCTAGCGGCAAAATGAGATAGAAAATTGATTAAAATTTTACTGTTTGGCAAAGCAGCAAATAGTTCAATCAAGTATATTAGTAGTCGCACAAGTCAAACTTTTTATTCTTGTGTATCAGAATTTGAAGCATAAAACCTGATTTACAATTATTCCAAAAAAGGATCAAACATTGGACTGCCGTATAATGACCAAATCAAGTCCGATCTTCAAAAACTAAACATCACTGGAAAGAGTTCTTTAAGAACTAAAACTTTTGTTCATATACTCTCAATGAAATATTTCTAGTTTTGGAGCTATTTGTGGCCGAATAAAAACACAATAATCGTAATATGACCTTGACCTTTTCAAATTTCTTTTAATTTTTTTATTGTGAGGCCCTTTCAAACACAACAATACATATTGTGTGAAAATATCATGAAGAATGAACAGAAAATAAAGTCAGGAGCGACAAAAACATGTTTTTGAAATTTTAATTCTTCCTAAAATTTAGTGAAGTTTGACCTTTTCTAGAGGACAAACCACGCATTTCCTAAATTCGCCACCCCATATATTTTGTGCGTATATGTCTTGCAAATCGTATGCAGCAAACAGAATTCTTCTATCTGATCTCTAACAAAAGTGGGAAGGTTTTTCGTAGACCTACCCTCATTATTTCACTTTTTTCCAAGGTTCGAACATTCAACCTCTCCTAGAACAATTTTTTTCCAGTACTCGATGATGAGATTTCCATCATATTTGATTGGGCTGTCAACAAGGAACACTATGTAAAAAAACGCATCTAAATCAGGTTTCAAATTTTTGAGTTATTAGCAAAACAGTGATTACATGCATTGCTTAAATGCATTTGCAGTGGCTAAATCAGAAACAAAAGTGAAAAGTTTGACCATTTAGGCACATGTTCAGATAAAGATGACTCCATGCCCAAAATTTCATAGCTGTAGCTTTTTTCATCTGGCCGCTATGCTGGACACAAAAATGGGTGGAATAGGAAAAATAATAAAAATAAAAAAAAAAAAAAAATAAAAAAAAAATTTTCGCAAGCGATGCGAAAACCAAAAAAAGAAAGAAAAATGCGATGCGAAAAAGTAGAATTTAGTTAAAGTGAATGCTTAAGTGACATTTTCAGAAGCAGATTGTTGCATCATATTCATGTCTTGTTCAAAATTAATGTGGATAAATGTAAGTTAAAAATCCTTGTTGCACATATTATGTATGTTTGCTTTAAATACAGAATTGCATTAGATTTAATAGACATTGAGCATAAAATTATTTGACTGATACAAATAATCTGTACTGAGACGAAACATTGCGAAAAGAAAACCTGGTTTTGTGACAATTCCTGTCACTTGTTGTTTTTTTAGCTCACCTGAGCATAGCTCAGGGTGAGCTTTTGGGATACTTGATTGTCCGTTGGCCGTCGGCCGTCGTCCGTCAACAATTTGATGTTTACACACTAGAGGCCACAATTTTGATCCAGTCTTCCTCAAACTTGGTCAGAATGTTTATCTTGATGATATCTTGAACCCTTTCGAAAATGGGTCAGGTTGGAACAAAAAGTAGGTCAGTAGGTCAAATCTTAGAAAAATCTTGTAGTCCGTCAACAATTTTGATGTTTACACACTAGAGGCCACAATTTTGATCCAATCTTCCTCAAACTTGGTCAGAATGTTTGTCTTGATGATATCTTGAACCCTTTCGAAAATGGGTCAGGTTGGATCAAAAAGTAGGTCAGTAGGTCAAATCATAGAAAAATCTTGTTTACACACTAGAGGCTACAATTTGAATCCAATCTTCCTCAAACTTGGTCAGAATGTTTGCCTTGATGATATCTTGAACCCTTTCGAAAATGGGCTGGGCCGGACCGAAAAGTAGGTCAATAGGTCAAATCATAGAAAAATCTTGTTTACACACTAAAGGCCACAGTTTTGAATCTTCCTCAAACTTGGTCAGATTGTTTGTCTGATGATATCTCGAACCAGTTTGAAAATGGGTGGGGCTGGATAAAAGGTCAGTAGGTCAAATTAAAAATTTTTCTCTGAGGGCAACATTTTTGGTCCAATCATCCTCAAACTTTGGCAGAATGTTTGTCATGATGATATCTTTTGTGGATGGGGTCAGAAAATTCCTGAACATTGTTTCACCTCATCATCTTAATTCTAAAGCAATGAATGATACTTTTCTCAGGTGAGCGATCTAGGGCCATCTTGGCCCTCTTGTTTAGCTCACCAGAGCACGAAGTGCTCAGGGTGAGCTATTGGGATCATCCTTTGTCTGTCGTCCGTCGTCAACAATTTGCTTTAAAAGACATCTCCTCTGAAATCGCTGGACAGAATTTGATAAAACTTGGCATGTATGATCCTTGGGTGGGCCTCTACAAAAACTGCTCAAATAAAGTTGATCCATGAAGAACTCTGGTTCCCATGGCAACAAATAGAAAAAATAATTGAAAACTTTGAAAATCATTTCCTCTGAAACCGCTGGACAGAATTTGATAAAACTTGGCATGTATGATCCTTGGATGGGCCTCTACAAAAACTGCTCAAATAAAGTTGATCCATGAAGAACTCTGGTTGCCATGGCAACAAATAGAAAAAATAATTGAAAACTTTGAAAATCATATCCTCTGAAACCGCTGGACAGAATTTGATAAAACTTGGCATGTATGATCCTTGGGTAGGCCTCTACAAAAATTGCTCAAATACAGTTGATCCATGAAGAACTCTGGTTGCCATGGCAACAAATAGAAAAAATAATTGAAAACTTTGAAAATCATCTCCTCTGAAACCGCTGGACAGAATTTGATAAAACTTGGCATGTATGATCCTTGGGTGGGCCTCTACAAAAATTGCTCAAATACAGTTGATCCATGCAGAACTCTGGTTGCCATGGCAACAAATAGAAAAAATAATTGAAAACTTTGAAAATCATCTCCTCTGAAACCGCTGGACAGAATTTGATAAAACTTGGCATGTATGATCCTTGGGTGGGCCTCTACAAAAATTGCTCAAATACAGTTGATCCATGAAGAACTCTGGTTGCCATGGCAACAAATAGAAAAAAATAATTGAAAACTTTGAAAATCATCTCCTCTGAAACCGCTGGACAGAATTTGATAAAACTTGGCATGTATGATCCTTGGGTGGGCCTCTACAAAAATTGCTCAAATAAAGTTGATCCATAAAAGGTTATTTCCCTTTGGCACAAATAGTCACCTCATGAATGTCTACCATAATTGCTAAAATAAAGTTGATCCCTTGAAAAATGAGGCCCCTAGGGGGTTGGCTAATTTCCTTATATACTCTATATAGAAAACATCAAAATACTTTTTTTATGAAGCCAGCTGTGAGAATTTAATTTCCTTTGGCCCAAATAGTTACCTCATGAATGTATACCAATATGGCTAAAATAAAGTTAATTCCTAAAAAAAATGGGGTCCCTAGGGGGTTGGCTAATTCCCTTATATACTCTATATAGAAAACATCAAAATTCTTCTTCTGTGCAAAGGCCAATATGGGGCCGAAATTTGGCCCCATTCCCATCCGTAAAAGTATATATTTTTCCTCAACTGTAGGTGAAAATTCCCCCCCCCCCCCCCCCAAAAAAATAATTATAATAATAAAATAAAGTAAAAGACCGTTAAATGATCCGCATTTTTGGCTTTTCTCCGCATTTTACACACTTCTCCTTCTCAATTTGTTTTGTTTTTTCTCATGTAACTGGTAATCCGCCTGGTAATCTAAAGAGAACTAAAAAGAGAGAGGAAAGAACTTGAAATGAGTTTATCTGTTTAACTCTATTTGCATAAAATTCTGCCAGATTCATGGCGATGTCACGTACGCAAATTGCCGATTTTGTTACGAAAATATTTTAATGTAGAGATGCATTGTTTTGTGGATAAAAGCTAAAAAGACACACTGTAGGTAATTTGGAGAGTACTTTTAGTATTTTGCAAAATAGATTCACAACTTTCTCTGACCATGTAAATAAAATTAATAACCAAAAAAGCTTTGCATTTCTAAATGTCATCAGTTTTCGCGGATTTACTTTCTCTTTTGACAACTTGTAAATAAAAGGAATCTGAAACGATATTAAAGAATTTTCGAAATATTTTGTTACAGATTGTTTTTTAAAAGTTTAATCATGTTATGTAAAAGTTAAATCAACCATTATAACGAACTGCTTTCATTTTCTTCCCATAGAAAAAGCCCTGTGTCTTTCAAACTATCACATCGTGTAACTGCAACTGATAATACAATATATTATATTATCTTCAATTAATAAATTTCAGAATTTTACTTCCATGAAATTAATGGTCAGGATTGATTTCATGAATGTCTGCCATGATTGCTAAAATGAAGTTGATCTCTGGTTTGTCATTTGATTTCCTTATAGAAAAAATCATCTTGAATATGCTGATTTACACTGGTGAGCGTTTATGGCCCTTGGGCCTCTTGTTTTTTATACCTGTGGGTTTCTTATTGGGAAAATAAGAATTGAAATTAATGAATTTAGAAATTATAAGAAAATGAAATTCTTTTTAATTAACAATCATCTAACTATAGGTGATATATGTCAAAAGAAAGTTTCAAATCAACATTTATGGCAGCTTGTTCAACGATGATCGTTAGAAATTTATAAAAAATAATTTTCTACTTGCCCTCATTGATGGTGGTTGATCTTTGTTTCCTGACAAATAAACTCAGAAAGTGTAGGTCACATTACACAGGAAAATGCTATTTTTGTTAAATTTGACAAAATCAATTATCTTTAGAATACAATATCCCCAAAGGATAAGTTCCTCAAAATGTTGTCTTCACCAGTTCAGGGTAGCGATTTTTAGCTCAACTATTCGAAGAATATGAGAGCTATTGTAGTCACCCTGGTGTCGGCGTTGGGGTTGCAGTTTTTGGTTAAAGTTTTGCGTGCAAGTTACTATCAACCTTATATCTCAATAACCATTTATGGTATTGACTTGAAAGTTTATAAATATGTTCAGGGGCATCAGACAACCAAGGTAGATAACTCTTGACTGAATTTAATATGAATTATGGCCCCTTTTTAACTTAGAAATTTCCGTTAAAGTTTTGCATGCAATAGAAAATTTGGTTAAAGTTTTGCGTGCAAGCTACTATCTAGTTTGTATCTCAATAACCATTCATGGTATTGACTTGAAAGTTTAATAATATGTTTAGGGGCATCATACAACCAAGGTAGATAACTCTTGATGGAATATATTAAAAATTATGGCCCCTTTTTAACTTAGAAATTTTGGTTAAAGTTTTGCATGCAAGATACTCTCATGCTTATATCTCAGTATCCAGGCATACAATTGATTTGAAACATCTTTAATACATTAAGGGGTATCATACTTTTACGGTAGATAACTTTTGATGGAATATATTACATGTTATGGCCCCTTTTTAACTTAGAAATTTTGGTTTAAGTTTTGTATGCAAGTTACTTTCATGCTTATATCTCAGTATCCAGGCATAGGATTGATTTGAAATATCTTTAATATGTTTAGGGGTATCATACTATCAAGGTAGATAACTTTTGATGGAATATGTTACAAGTTATGGCCACTTTTTTAACTTTGAAATTTTGGTTTAAGTTTTGCATGCAAGGTACTTTCATGTTTATATCTCAGAGTCCAGGCATGGAATTGATTTGAAACATCTTTAATATGTTTAGGGGTATCATACTAATAAGGAAGATAACACTTGATGGAATAAATTAAAAATTATGACCCCCTTTTAACTTAGAATTTTGGTTAAATTTTTGCATTCAAGCTACTATCCAGCTTATATCTCAGAAATTGCTTGTGGAATTGACTAGAAAGTTAAGGAGTGTCTTCAAGGGCATCAGAAAACAGGAGGATAACTTTTGGACTAATGCAAATTATGGCCCTTTTCTAACTTGGATTTTTGGTTTAAGTTTTGCATGCACAGTGTTATTGTGCTTATGTCTCAGTAACTAGGCATGGGATTGATTTTAGACATCATAAATATATTAAGGGGTATCAGACTATCAAGGTATATCACTTTTGACTATTATTATGTACAGGGAATGTGAAGGGCAGGAATTTAAATAGATTTCATTTGATTTACCAACAAGCATTTTGAATAGTCGAGCGTGCTGTCCTCTGACAGCTCTTGTTATAAGTTCATTTCATGGGGAAAATAGGTAGTAATTTGGGGAAAAAAATGTCAGTTTTTGGCTAGGAAAAATCACATGTAAATGTTAGTAAATTAAACCCCAAAACATCATTGTTGCTACAGTTAAAGCATAATATTTGTAGTAGAGGTATAAAATGGCACTTTACTTCCTTGCCATTAAGCTAGATTTTGTGATGGAGTGTCCAACTTGCATAGATAAGGTCCCAATACTTAGATACATGCTGATTTTTTTCATAAGGTCAGGTGACAATGTTGATTTTTCAACGTACATTAATAAACTTCATATGCATACCTATAAATCCATATGTATATAGTAAAAGATATATTTGTGTTTTAATAGTTTAAATTTTATTTATTTCACATCAGTTACATTGTTTGACACCTAAATTTCTATACATATGCTTTCTTCTGGCCAGTTGTAATAGTGTATTTTCCAGGACTTACAGATCAAACAAGATATGCTATTCTAACTCAAGTTATATATACTATATTAGTTTATCTTATAACCTATTCAGTCATTAATTCAATGCTTTCTATCTAGCTTACTGATTTATACAGCGATCAGATTCCCAATTGAGAAAACATTTATATTGAGAAATGTCAAAAACAAGCGCATATACAATCTCTTATTAGTCTGCTGTAAATTTGACCACTGTGTCATTTGTAATCTTCTGCAATGTTTTGCACAGACCTGGAAAAGTCATGGGAAAAGAGGTTTGTTTGGAAAATTCATGGAATTTCTTTTAAACGGTCTGGAAAAATAAAATCGATCCTTGAATAATATCATAGGTCTTAAAAGGCACGACCTTTTGACTATAAAATCCTAAGATTGACTATGAAAGCCTGATATTAAAGCCATTTGAAACAAATGAGTACAATAAACCTTGAATACAAATGAGAGAACTAGATGACGTCTGTTGTTTACAGTTATTTTTGGATATCAGCTATTATTTTTATGCCCCCCTATGAAAAAGAGGGGGCATATTGCTTGGCACATGTCTGTTGGTCGGTCAGTCTGTCCCTAGCCCAAACCTTGTCCGAGTGATAATTTAAGTTGTATTTGACCCGTAAGTCTCAATTGGGCATTAAGGGCCATGGGTCTTAAATTACAGAAATAAAAAAAAATAAATAAAAAAATAGAAAATTGAAATTGTATATAATTTTTTTGAAATTTTAATCAAGGTTTAACTAAACTTTATAATTAAGCTAATGGTACTCTGGTGAGCATTCAAAGACCATGATGGCCCTCTTGTTATTTTTAGCTCGACTATTCGAAGAATATGAAAGCTATTGTAGTTGCCCTTGCGTCGGCGTCTGCGTTGGCATTGCAGCTTTTGGTTAAAGTTTTGCATGCAAGCTACTATCAACCTTATATCTCAGTAACCATTTATGGTATTAACTTGAAAGTTTATAAATATGTTTAGGGGCATCAGACAACCAAGGCAGATAACTCTTGACTGAATTTAATGTAAATTATGGCCCTTTTTTAACTAAGAAATTTTGGTTAAAGTTTTGCATGCTAAGTACTTTCATGCTTATATCTCAGTATCCAGGCATGCAATTGATTTGAAACATCTTTAATATGTTAAGGGATATCATACTTTCATGGTAGATAACTATTGATGGAATATATTACCAAATTATGGCCACTTTTGACTTAGATTTTTTGGTTAAAGTTTTGCATGCAAAGTACTTTCATGCTTATATCTCAGTATACAGGCATGCAATTGATATGAAACATCTTCAGTATGTTTAAAGGTATCATATTATAAAGGAAGATAACACTTGATGGAATATATTAAAAATTATGGTCCCCTTTTAACATAGAATTCTTGTTAAATTTTTGCAATCAAGTTACTGTCCAGTTTATATCTCAGTAATTGTTTATTGAATTGACTAGAAAGTTAAGGAGTGTATTCAGGGGCATCAGAAAACCATGAAGGAGGATGTATTTTGTATATTTTATACAAATTTTGGTCCCTTTCTGACTTTGTTATTTGGTTTAAATTTTGCATGCTCAGTGTTATTATGCTTATGTCTCAGTAAGTAGGCATGGGATTGATTTTAGACTTCATAAAAATATTAATGGGTATCAGACTACCAAGGTATATAATTTTTGACTATTATTATATACAGGGTATGTGAAGGGCATTATATTTCTTTTTACCCCGGTAGCTCAATTGAGCTATTAGGATGGAAGAATGTCTGTCAGTTGTCCTTCCATTGTCCTCAATTAGATCGTTTGCACTAAAGCATCCTCATTTCTTAAGCAATCATCTTTAAACTCAATGACAATGTATATTACCATAATTTTTCGGCCAAGTTGGATTATGGCAGATATCAAGCAATTAAGGCAGGAGTTATGTCCCTTTCAATGTTAAAAATGCCAAATTTCACTTTGCACTCTAGCATCTTCATTTCTTAAGCAATCATTTTCAAACTTTGTGACAGTGTTTTTTGACAATGTTTATAGTCATAATTATCTTGGCCTGGTCCAACTATGTATTTGTTATGTCAGGAGTTTAATTAAAAAAAAAAGCCAGATTTCACTTTGTTTGCATTTTAGCATCTTTACTTCTTAAACAATCATTTATGGCAATGTTTACAGTCCTAATATCTTGGCCAAGTTTGATTATGGCTGATATCGGATAATTAGGTCAGGAGTTATTGCCTTTTGATTAATGAAAATGCCAGATTTCACTGTTTACACTGTAGCATCTTCATTTCTTAAGCAATATGGTTCTGTTTATAGCCCACAAGTACTGTTTGCTTTGTGAAATTGAAATGATCTCATGGATTATGTATTCAGTACAACTATGCTATAATATAGTAACTTGTACAAGCAATGAAAGCAGATTATCTCAGGTGAGCGTCTTCAGGGCCATTTTGGCCCTCTTGTTGACAGCATGCTATAAAATGTATACACCAGTGTTTTTTTAAGTGCAGAAACATTGTTGTAGGACAGCAGTAACACATTTGAAATATAAGTCTTGGCTGTCTGATGAGCACATACAAGGAGAGCCATATATATCAGAAATGGGACCCGATTCTGCAAAATTTCACGATATGATTTTAGCTTTAGTATGATTAGATTAAGGTTTTGAGGAATTTTGCTACGTCATTATAAAAGTCAATTAAAAAACTTCTGTTGACATAAAACCTAATGTGATTTAATGTGATTTTGTAAAGGAAAGCTGATCTTTGTGGGCATTGTCAAGGTAACTGTTTTTTGTATATTAACCATTCATTGGTAATGAAAAATGGTGCTTAGAAAATTGTGATGAGTTTCATGACTATTTACAAATGATTTTTCAGGGAAAATGGGTATCCATGGGTGTCATCTCTGATGGTTCATACGGAGTTGAGGCAGGTCTGATGTACAGCTTCCCAGTCCAGTGTGCTGCAAACCACACATACAAGATTGTTGAGGGCCTTACCATTGATGATTTCTCCCGTGAAAAGATGGATCTCACTGCAAAAGAACTTACTGAGGAACGTGATATGGCTATGGCAGCATGCAATGAATGACTTCCTCAATCAAAAATGTAGAGTACCAGATATGGGAACAGTTTAAATCGATAGTACTCAGTGCTTATGTCATTCTGTATCCAGTCTTGCACATGTGCATTAATTTGCATTATCAGCTGTGGGTCTATATATACATGTTGTTCCAAGTTATTCATGCTTAGCTGGTTCTCATAATCTTTCAATCTGTTTCTGGTATTCAGTCTTCTTTTAGATGCCATAATTAACCTTTGCTGTGCAAACATTATACTTAGATAACACTCTAGCCAGGTGCTTTGATATTAAAAACAAAAAATCTCAGACATTAGGCATTTTAGATTGTTATAATTTGCCTCTTATTAACCCTACCCATTGAATAATATGAACAACTATGGAAATGTAAATGAAAAAGACATAACATGTATTTACCTTGAATTTCTTTTCTTTGACAAATGTTTGTTACATTTAGTGATCATATTTCATGATACAATGCAGATATTCTTGTAGTTTCTCTGTGGTTGTTAACATTAATGAATATAACTGTGCACTGGTCTTGGATAATAATAAATGTAAAAATTACGACATAGTTGTTGATTTTATCATCCAAACCCAACAAATCCAGATCAGACAGCATTTCTATAGAGCTGTCTGGTCAGCGTCTCCTATTTGCACATGAAATAGTTAAGTGTAAAATACTTGGTTTCATTTATACCATATTTAAGTTTTGTATATTACCATTCAGCTTGTTTTTAAGGTGGGTTAAAAATGCATACATGTACATACACATGTATTGCATATAAAGCTACTGTTCCTCACAGACAACAAATTATCACAAACTGGTATTAGGTTTTGTGGAATTTTTTTAATTTTCTGGTTCAATTTTAGACAATTTAGTTCAACACAGGTATGATAGTATGAATATTCACTGAACTCGGCTGAGTTTTGTTAGGAATTCACTATAATATACAATAATATTTTATGAATACTGCACAAATCAACAGTTTGTGTGGTTTTCCCTCAAGATGGGTATAAACAGGCCTTCTCTCAAGCTTGGCCATTGGTTCCAAAATGGATGTTCCACAAAAAGCAGCTGTGGTATTGTCACTGGAACTATATTATTCATGTCAGCTGCTGATATCTAGACAAAGACTGCTTCGAAGGAAGACAATTGCCCCTAGTTGTTGTGTTTGATCATGGCTGACATTACCTTTAAGGCTAGAATGTGGTCACTACAACAGATTGATGTATGAGCTGAGGATTGAAGATAGAATGCCTTTGCCAACTGTTAGAATGCAACACCAGGTTTAATGAGCTACACAACAGGATATCAGCCCAGCCATCCTGGGGAGAGACAACCATATGAAACCAGCCAATATGTTGAAATGAAGCTGGCCAGGACTCACAAATCCCTGAATGATTTAAGAATACCATGTTGATGAACACCTTCAAATTGATTTAGATCCAGTTACTATGCCTTAAAATGCACAATGAAATTGTAAAAAATTAATAGTTTTTTTTTAGCTCACTAGAGCACAACATGCTCAAGGTGAGCTATTGGGATCATCCTCCGTCTATCGTTTGTCGTATGTCATCAACAATTTGCTTTCCTCTGAAACTGCTAGGTAGAAATTGATGAAACTTGGCATGAATGATCCTTGGTGAACCTTCACAAAAATTGCTAAAATAAACTTGATCCATGCAGAATTCTGATTGCCATGGCAACCAACACCATTTTATTTTAAAAACTTAAGAAATCATCTCTGAAAGTGATGGTCAGAATTTAATTTCCTGTGGTACAAATAGTCACCTCATAATCATCTACCATAGTCGATCCCTTAAGAAATGAAGCTTTCCTAATATATACACCTTATAGAAAATTTCAAAACTCATCTTCTCTGAAACCAATGGTCAGAATTTAATTTTGCATGGCACAAATAGTCATCTAATTTTTTTTCTACCCATATTTGCTAAAATAAAGTTGATTCCTTGAAAAAAGGGGCCCCCACAGGGTTTGTCAATGTCCATATACTGTATACTTACATAGAAAATTTCAAAAATCATCTATCAAACTAATGGTCAGAATTTCATTTCATTTGGCACAAATGGTCACCTAATTTTTCTCTACAATATATGCTAAAATCAAATTGATCCCGTAAAAAATGAGGCCCCAAATCCAGCCAAACCATTGCGTTTTAGATTTGTTAGGGAGATCATCAATATTTTTTATTGAAACTAATAAATATGGAATATTAATTAACTCCCCATTTTCATTATTGTTTTTATTTTTTGTATTGTCATAAAGATATTATGTGAATTGCTTCAAAGAGTTTGATAAATTAATATATGGTATAAAATTCTCTGAATACATTGTAATAATAGCGAAACCAGGAGTGTTGCTTTAGATTTTGTTGCTGTTTTTTGTTTTTGTTAACTTTATACTAGTCAAAAGATACAAACAACTATACAGGGTATATAATGGACTACTCTGTTTGGAAATTTCTCTGTTGAGTATTGGAATGCCTTAATTATATTTTGAAGTAATTTGTGCAATAATTGACGAAGTCATTTCCTCTAAGAAATATGTCCTGCTTATCATTGGCTAGTAGTTCTTATTAAGTCTGTATAGAAATTTAGAAATTGTACTTTTTTTATCTGGAATTTTAATCAAGGTTAAACTGAATTGACTAATGAAGTGATGGTACTCTGGTGAGTGTTCTAGGGCCATTATGGCACTTTTGTTTTTTATTAGCTCACCTGAGCACAACGTGCTCAAGGTGAGCTTTTGTGATCGTCCTTCGTCTGTCGTGCGACCTCCGTCGTCAACAATTTGGCTTAACACTCTAGAGGCCATATTTTAAGGCCAATCTTCATGAAACTTGGTCAGAATGTTTCTCTCCATAAAATCTTGGACAAGTTGGAAATTGGGTCATGTGGGGTCAAAAAGTAGGTCAAGAGGTCAAATCTTATAAAAACCTTGTTAACACTCTAGAGGCCACATTTTTGGCCCAATCTTCATGAAACTTGGTCAGAATGTTTCCATAAAATCTTGGACAAGTTCAAATAGGGTCATGTGGGGTGAAAAAGTAACTTGGTCAGATTGTTCTCTATAAAATCTTGGACAAGTTCAAATTTGGGTTATGTGGGGTCAAAAAGTAGGTCATGAGGTCAAATCTTAGAAAAACTTTGTTAACACTCTAGGGGCTACATTTTTGGCCATATCTTCATGAAACTTGGTCGGAATATGTTTCCATAAAATCTTGGACAAGCTCGAAAGTGGGTCATGTGGGGTCAAAAAGTAGGTCAATATGAAAAATCCAGCATATGTTGCTTATTTATAATCCGGTGAGCGATTCAAGGCCATCATGGCCCTCTTGTTGGAATCAATTATTGGCCAAAATTTTTCTTGCTAAAAATTGCAAAAACAGACTTGAATATACCAGTATAAATTTAATTTAAAAATTCTGAATTCATCAATTTGTTGTGATTCAAGGGATTCATGGTCTATGTGGAATAGAAGCATAAGGTTGTAAACATTTTAAGGACGAGGAAAAATTTGTTAAAATTTTTTTGAAATTCTCATTTATTTTCAGTAGAATGATAAAAGAAACCTACAATTTTAAGGTTTTAAAACCATGGTTAAAAGTATATCTGCCAAATGTTGCTGGTCCAAAAAGTCATATTTTAGTGATAATTATGCAAATTTGGCTAAAATTTCAATAAAACAGCGGCTTTAGTGAAAAAAACAGACATGGTGAGGTATAAATTGAAGTGTTTATCATTGAATCTGCAAAAAAAAATAAAGGAAATCTGTTCATTGAATTCTTTTCTAAAGAAAAATTTATATAAAGTTCCATAGCTGTAACTATGATAACTTAAAAACCTTTTAAGATAATATAATGAAATTTGGTATATGAATAGATGGCAGCATGGAGATTCTGCACGTCAATTCTGGTTGCTATAGTAGCTGAAAAATTATGCACTTCACCGGTAGGGAACACATGTGTTGCGTGCAACACTAATTACTTTTTTTTTTTTTAAACTTTAGTTATATTTTGTTTTCTTCCAAATTACATCTAGCCAAAACATTTTCATATCTGGACAGTAGATTTGGGTAGGAATTAAACAAGAGTGCCAGTGCTGCCACAATATATGCCACCACAAAATATAAAGACCAAGAGGGTCCTTTTCATTATTGCTTTTAACATTTCTGTAAGCATAAGCTCATAATGAAGTCTGTGAAACCAATTAATTTAGCTGAACAGAGATAGAACCCTAAAAAGGCTTCCAATATGAAAGTAGGTCAAATAGCAGTATCAATATGAATCCTTTTTTAGCTCACCAGAGCACGAAGTGCTCAGGGTGAGCTATTGGGATCACCCTTTGTCCGTCGTCTGTGGTCAACAATTTGCTTTAAAAGACATCTCCTCTGAAACCGCTGGACAAAATCTGATGAAACTTGGTATAAGTGGTCCTTGGGTGGGACTCTACAAAAATTGCTCAAATACAGTTGATCCTTGCAGAACTCTGGTTGCCATGGCAACAAAAAGAAAAAATTCTTGGAAAGTTTAACAAGAGGCCCAAGGGCCATAAACGCTCACCAGTGTACATCAGCATATTCAAGATGATTTTTTCTATAAGGAAATCAAATGACAAACAAGAGATCAACTTCATTTTAGCAATCATGGCAGACATTCATGAAATCAATCCTGACCATTAATTTCATGGAAGTAAAATTCTGAAATTTATTAATTGAAGATAATATAATATATTGTATTATCAGTTGCAGTTACATGATGTGAATGGTGTTCGAAAAATAAACTAGCAGAATTTATCATGATAGTTTGAAAGACACAGGGCTTTTTGTACGGGAAGAAAATGAAAGCAGTTGGTTAAAATGGTTGATTTAACTTTTACATAACATGATTAAACTTTTAAATAACAATCTGTAACAAAATATTTCAAAAATTCTTTAATATCGTTTCAGATTCCTTTTATTTACAAGTTGTCAAACGAGAAAGTAAATCTGCGAAAACTGATGACATTTAGAAATGCAAAGCTTTTTATGCTCACCGAAGGTGACGCATATAGTCGCCGCTTCATTCATCCTTCCGTCCGTCACACTTTCCTTGTCCGGACTATTTCTCAAGAATTAACGGCTTGAATTCAACGAAACTTTATGGGAAGCTTTATTACCAAGAGGAGATGCGCATATCCTCAGCATGACCCGGTTCCTAAATTTTTCAAAGAGTTATGGCCCATTGACTTTTCGGCCTTAGTACATATTGCATGATTCTTGTCCGGGCTATTTCTCAGGAACTAATGGCTTGAATTCAACGAAACTTAATGGGAAGCTTTATTACCAAGAGTAGATACGCATATCGTCGACGTGACCTGGTTCCTTAATTTTTAAGAGAGTTATGGCTTCTACTACCATGTTGTTGACTGATATTTATGTCCTTTGCCTAATTTAACAGGAGATATCATTTAAACAAAACCCCACAAAATTCAATATGCTAGTAATGTCAATCATAATCATGTCAGCTAATTGTTGTTTAGGCCATTATACACTATTTCAAATATCCAGTCATATGTCAAGAGTGTTGGTTAACCTCTTTGATATGAGCACACATTGAAATGTATGACTTAATTTTCAGTAGTATAAAAATCTTGAAGCCTGTTCTAATAAGAACCTATTCTGACAAGAACATAGAGCTAATTGCTGTCAAAGTAACAAGCTTAAAGGTCCCACTCAACATAGTGCTAGTTTATGTTGCTGTTAGTGCCACTCAAACACAAACATTGAAAACGTTACAGGACATAATCAGTATCATTCCTGCCGCTGAACCAGTGATTGTCCTTGGGGATTTTAACAGGATAGTGTCAACTCCCCCATCAAACAACTTTGTGTCTGTTGTTGATGCATGCACAACTAATACTGGATCAACTCTTGATCAAGTTTTCATGTCTGGAGATCTTAAGCCATTTGTCCATTTGTCAACGCCATATTTCAGTGATCATCAAATTATTTGGATGGGTATCAATCTTCAGTCATTGCTATAATATAAAGGTAAATAAATTGTATTTTGTATTTGATTTTTCCCTTTTTTCGAATTTGAGGACATCACCTGGATTCTATACATGATAAGCATGTGCTGATCCCATTCCGGTCCTTAACATATCCTCCCACCCATTGACCAAGGCCTTATTTTTAACAATGACGTTCTTCGGGGAGCATCTGTCAGTTCTACTGACTTTCTTGTTTGGTTATTAATTTTATTTACATGGTCAGAGAAAGTTGTGAATCTATTTTGCAAAATACTAAAAGTACTCTCCAAATTACCTACAGTGTGTCTTTTTAGCTTTTATCCACAAAACAATGCATCTCTACATTAAAATATTTTCGTAACAAAATTGGCAATTTGCGTACGTGTCATCGCCATGAATCTGGCAGAATTTTATGCAAAATAGAAAAAGTGGGAAAAAATGAAAAAAAAAGCTAAACAGATAAGCTCATTTCAAGTTTTTTTCCTCTCTTTTTAGTTCTCTTTAGATCACCAGGCGGATTACCAGTTACATGAGAAAAAACAAAACAAATTGAGGAGAAGTGTGTAAAATGCGGATCATTTAACGGTCTTTTATTTTATTTTTTTATTATTATTTTATTGGGGGGGGGGGGGGGGATTTTCACCTACAGTTGAGGAAAAATATATACTTTTACGAATGGGAATTGGCCTTTGCACAGAAGAAGATTGTTTTTTTACAAAGTAGGGCCCCCGGGCCTTTTTTTGGAATTAACTTTATTTTAGCCATATTGGTAACATTCATGAGGTGACCATTTGGGCCAAAAAAAAATTTTTCATAAAAAAAGTATTTTTTTTATAAGGAAATTAGCCAACCCCCTAGGGGCCTCATTTTTCAATATTTTGTAGAGGCCCACCCAAGGATCATACATGCTAAGTTTTATCAAATTCTGTCCAGCGGTTTCAGAGGAGATGTCTTTTAAAGCAAATTGTTGACGACGGACGACGACGGATGACGGACGAAGGGTGATCCCAATAGCTCACCCTGAGCACTTTGTGCTCTGGTGAGCTAAAAATCATCTTCTTCAATACTACTGGCCAGATTTCAAAATAAATTGGTACAGATGATCCTTAGGGGTAGCACTACAAAAATTGCTAAAATCATTCGGATCCGCAAAAAAACATTGGCGTCAGGGGCCGGGCTTATTTTACATTTTTTTATATAGGGAAAAATTAAAATAAAACATCTCCTCTAAAACCAATGGACGGAATTTGATGAAACTTGGTATAAATGGTCTTTGGGTGGGACTCTACAAAAATTGCTCAAATAAAGTTGCTCTATGCAGAACTCTGGTTGCTATGGCAACAAAAAGAAAAAAATCTTGGAAAGTTTAAAAATCATCTCCTTCAAAACTACTGGCCAGATTTCAAAATAAACTGGTACAGATGATCCTTGGGGGTAGCACTACAAAGACTGCTAAAATTATTCGGATCCACAAAAAAACATTGGCGCCAGGGGCCGGGCTTATTTTACATTTTTTTTATATAGGGAAAGATAAAAAAAAAATCTCCTCTAAAACCAATGGACAGAATTTGATGAAATTTGGTAAAAATGATCTTTGGATGCGAGTCTACAAAAATTGCTCAAATAAAAATGATCCATGCAGAACTCTGGTTGCCATAGAACAAAAATCATCTTCTTCAAGATTGATATAAATCATCTTCCAGATTGTTTCATTTTAAAATGCAGATGTACTCTGGTGAACGTCTATGGCCCTTGGGCCACTTGTTCTTTCTCCCCGTAACTCTTGCAAAAATCCCTGTACCAGAAAATCCCTTCTTATGCACTTTTACCAGTTTAGAAACTTGAGTTGTGTTTTCAAGAGACCAATCCAATTTTTTGAACAGCTCTGAAAGGGGACCACTCAAGGAACTGAGAGTTTTCAAATTTGGTCAAGAGTTTTGTTGAGATAGGAAGAAGTTGTTTAAAATGGATGACGGGTACTGAGCAAACACATAAGCTAACCATAAGCAAAAAATCTTGGTAGAACTTTTCAGTTATTTTTCAAAAGTCTACATTTGCTAAAATTGCAGTATCAGAACTTAATATAAATACAGGTATATTCCACTTTATACATATTTGGGGTAGTGCAGTTTTAAAAAAAGAAGACAAGAATGCAAGGTAGCCATAATGAGATTCCATTTTTTATGTTTATCACAATATTGATCTAGACTGAGAAGTCTTTGTAATAATTGTGGAAATTAAAGAATATCACTTATTTTATTTAAAAAAATATCATTCTGTGTTTTGTTGTTTATTTAACCTCAGGTTTGGAATTTAGGTCAGGAGTTCAAAGCAAATTGGCTTGACAAATCTGTTTTTCCTTCTATATCAATACATTTCTTATTTGTTGGGATGGGGACAGATAATCAATATATTTCCCTTAAAATGCACACACGAAAAATAAACAGGAATACAAAGATTTATCATCTTTAGGTGAACACTGTATACAAATGGCATTTGACATTTTACCACCAAAAGAGTCAGCTCTGCTCTATGAAGTCTCTCCTTCTGCTGAGCCTCTAAATCCAGCCTCTTAACATGAGCTTCTAGTCTAGTTATTTCCTGCTCTATATCAACAGGTTCCCTTCCTGTGGCCCCTCTAACAGCAGGTTCAACATGAATGTTACTTGGTTTTTTGTTATTTTGTTTCACAAACACCACTTCTGGTTCACTGTAAAGATGAAACTGTTGGCTGCAAACACTTGCTGCTAGGTTTTCTTTGTGAACTTTCAATTCAAGGTCTATTGCTGATAGAACTGCATCAAATTCTGTATCAGACAGCTCCCCTTGCTGAAAAAGATATTTAAATAACACTTTGTATTTAGTTGTTGTTTTAAGATTGATAAGTTTTCAAAGATTTCAGAAAATGGGTTTCTGCTCCTGAGTTGAATGAAGAAAAATCTTGCATCTGCACTTGCATCCTGCCCCTTGCAGCCGTGTTTTTTTATGGATCGGAGTAATTTTAGCAACTTTTGTGAAGCTTCACCCAATGATCATCCCTGCCAAATTTAATCAAACTCTGTCCAGCAGTTTCAGAGGAGATGGCATTTAAAGATTTAACTATATACATATAAGGCAAATAGGCCCGCCCCTGGCGGCCATGTTTTTTTCCCAATTGGAATAATTTTAACAATCTTGGTAGAGAGTTACCCAAGGAACATCTGTCCAATTTTTTAAGGTTTCCTTGCCATGGCAACCAGTGTTCCATGTTTATTTCAGCAACTTTTGTGAAGGTTCACCCAAGGAACATCCCTGCCAAGTTTAATCAAATTTTGCCCAGCGGTTTCAGAGGAAATGTCGTTTAAAGTAAATTGTTGACGACGGATGACGGACGACGAACGCAGGGTGATCACAAAAGCTCACCTTGAGCATTTCGTGCTCAGACGAGCTAAAAAACAATTAGAGCCCTTACAAACTTATACATGTATCGCAGATGCGAAATTTTCAATGACAATAATTCTAAATTAAACCAATCATGATGTACCAAGATCTGCACAATTAGCAACTTAAAAATGCTGTGTAGTTAAATCCAAATCTGACCAACAGTAGCTGAGAACAAGAGAAGATAAAATATATCCCAAGAAATATGACAAGAGGGATATAACTTTATGAACAAGATGAGTCCATAAAACACTATGCCCCTGTCTGAGCAGGTCAAATGTCAAATAAGTGATGTCAACTGAAAGCCAATCATGAGTGGAGAAGGTATATTAAATATAGACTTATATAAACAGTGATGCTCAAGACAAAATTCATCAAAAAAAATAAAGGGAGCTAATTTCAAAAATAAAAAAACCCCACAGAGTTCAGTTTCATAATCATTACACTTCTGCTACTCATTATCTATGTAATATAAGAAAATCAGACCAGGCAGAGTTATGTGTCTTGGTAACTACACTCTTCCTACTTGCTATCATATTATGTTTAAATTTCAAGTCCTTATGATCTTTTGTTTATAAGTTTTACTCCTCAAAAAAATTATTTAAACAAATAAAAGGAGATTATCAATAACCAGACTTGGTAGAGTTATGGTTCTTAGTCACTGCACTATTCCTAGTTGTCATCTACTTATATATGAAGTTTCAAGTCAATACCTTGTATAGTTTTCAAGCATATGCTTCAAACAAAATTTGAAAAATAAAAAATAACAAGGGTCAGGACTGCCACAAAATACACCCATCATGGTATGGGGACTCTCAGAAATAGCTCAGAGAAACAAGCTACTGTCCATAAATAAGCAAAATAATTCCAAAATCCCATTAGTTAATGATGTTAATCATTAAAAAAAAATGTTGATACATTTCTATTAATTAACTGCAAGATCTGACAACACCTCATAGGGTCTAAGGACTAGGGACAAGCAAATTTTCAAGTATGTTGTGTACATCAATGGCCATAACTTCAAAGTCATTCACATGAGAATGCTGGATATCGAACTCAGCCAAGATATTATGGCAATGCACATGTGTGGAAAGTTTGAAGAGGATTGGGCAAACAATATTGAAGTTAGAGCCCAGACAATCACAATATCAAGTATTTTGTGTACATCAAGGGCCATAACTTCTAAGTCATTCACGCAATAATGCTGAATATCGAACTCATCCGCGATTTTATGGCCATGCACATGTGTGGAAAGTTTGAAAAGGATTGGTCTAACGGTATTGAAGTTAGAGCCCAGACAATCACAATTTCAAGTATTTTGTTATCAAGGGCCATAACTTTAAGTCTTACGCGATAATGCTGGATATCGAACTCATCCGTGATATTATGGCCATGCACATGTGTGAAAAGTTTGAAAAGGATTGGGCTAACGGTATTGAAGTTAGAGCCTGGACAATCACAATTTCAAGTATTTTGTTAATCAAGGGCCATAACTTCTAAGTCATTCACGCGATAATGCTGGATATCGAACTCATCCGTGATATTATGGCCATGCACATGTGTGAAAAGTTTGAAAAGGATTGGGCTAACGGTATTGAAGTTAGAGCCTGGACAATCACAATTTCAAGTATTTTGTGTACATCAAGGGCCATAACTTCTAAGTCATTCACGCGATAATGCTGGATATCGAACGCATCCGTGATATTATGGCCATGCACATGTGTGAAAAGTTTGAAAAGGATTGGACTAACGGTATTGAAGTTAGAGCCCGGACAATCACAATTTCAAGTATTTTGTGTACGTCAAGGGCCATAACTTCTAAGTCATTCACGCCATAATGCTGGATATCGAACTCATCCGAGATATTATGGCCATGCACATGTGTGGAAAGTTTGAAAAGGATTGGGCAAACGGTATTGAAGTTAGAGCCCGGACAACAAATGTTCCACGCCCGCCCGCCCGCACGCCCGCCCGCCGTGAGTGTTCACATAATACGCCCCATCTTAAGATGGGCGTATAAAAAGGGAGATAATTCAAAAAGTGGGCCAGGTAGAGTTATGGTTCTTATGTCACTTCACTTCTCCTAGTCACATTGTATTCATATATGAAGTTTCAAGTCAATACCTTTTATAGTTTTTAAGTTATGGTAAATGTTAAACTTGCCAACAAACAAACAAAAAACAGACAGGGCAAAAACAATATGCCCCCGATCACAGATCTCAGGGGCATAAAAATGAAGCAAGCATGGCATGCCAACTATATGAGCAAGTAGGCTTGGTATTTATAATTGTTGTGAAGTTAAATGAAAATCTGACCGCTGGTAACTGAAAGTTAGTGTGAACAAAATATAAATATATGGCCATCAAACTATTAATTCCAAAAATATGTACTACAATACACTTTGTACTTATTGACATTGTGAACTATTGGTAGTCAAGAAATAGTTTGAATTAAATTTAATGAACGTAACAAAGTGCCATAACTCATTTCATATCAATCTGATCAACAATCAATCATATGACATGCCAACGATATGTACAACAAGGCTTGACACTTATCAGTCTTGTAAAGTTTAATTCAAATCCAAAGTTTACAGAGATATAGGGCGGACAAATCTCAACTACAGACAGACTAACTGACCGGTAGATGTGACTCCTATATAGCCCCAATATACTTTATATTTGGGAGTATTATTACAGTTTTTCAATGATATAATTCAAAAACCTCCAAAATTATAGATGATCTTAAACCAAATAAACAATTCAATTCACTCTTTTCCAGGATTTCAACAAAAAAAAATGTCCTATCTTAGGAAAAAACATTATTTTTTTTAGCAATTACATAAAAGACTTTTATATAGTCGCCATATTGTTATTGATATCTTAGTCCATTCAAAGACCCAAAAGTCTGTGGGTAAGAAGATATATGCATGCAATTTGGAATGTGTCCTTTGCAATATCATTACAGACATGCCTATTTCAGACACAGGCCTCGATTTCTACAGAATGATATATGTTGTCAAGTGAAAACAGTTATGCACGATGTGATGTTACAAACTATGTGGGAGAGACAGAATGTCAGTTAAAGGAGAGAATGCAGGAACACCTCAGGGATGATAGACTGAAAAGGGATCGACCAATAAACGCACATTTTACATTAGGAAACCACACTTATGAAGACATGCAATTTTCTGTCTTGTGTCGCATGTATACAGCGGGTAGAACTGAAAGACGATTTACAAGAGACTTCGCAGTAACAAGCCATTTGGCTGCAACACGCAAGAATTGCTTTCTATGCCATTTAGTGTCAACTGACGTCCTAGAAAAGGTGCCAACATTAACGTCGTCTTTTGAAGTTTTTGTATGATGTTAACGTCATGCATAACAAAAACAATATGGCAACTGTACAAATGTCCATTATGTAGTTGCTAAAAAATTCATGTTTATTCTTTAGAAAAGCAAATTTTTTACCAAAATATTGAAAAAGAGTGAACTGAATTGTTTATAGTATTATTTCCCTCTTGAAAACCAACATATTAATTTAAAACCAAATATTTTGTGAATTAAATGTTTATGTCCAGGAGCTGCTTGATCAATGTCTCTTCTGTTTGCACTCACATTCTACACAACTTGCAACAAACAACAAAAAACAAGAGGGACAAGATGGCCAAAAAGTTGCTCACCTAAGAAAAACTGCCTTCATTGTCTGTACAAGTTACTAAATTATAGCATAGTTGTACTGAATACATAATCCATGAGATCATTTATAATTCCACAAACTAAACAGTGCTTGTGGTCGAAATTTGAAGTCAAACTTGACTGAGAAATTATGGCTTTAAACACACCAAATTTAAACATTAAAAGGGAAATAACTCCTGACCTAACTGACCAATATCAGCCATAATCTAACTTGGCCGAAAGAATATGGCTGTAAACATGTTCTAAAGTTTGAAGATGATTACTTCAGAAATGAAGATGCTAGAGCACAAATAAGTGAAATATGACATTTTTTTTAATATCAAAAGGGGCTTAACTCCTGACCTAATTGACAGATATCAGCCATAATCAAACTTGGCCAAAAGATTATGGCTATAAACATTGTCAAAGAGTTTGAAGATTGCTAAAGAAATGACGATGCTAGAGTGTACACAAAGTGAAATCTAGCATTTTTTTATATCGTTCAAGGGCCATAACTCCAGACCTTGTTGGTGGATATCAGCCATAATCGAACTTTGCGGAAAGATTATGGCTGTAAACATTGTCATAAAGTTTGAAGATGATTGCTAAAAAAATGACAATGCTAGAGTGTACACAAAATGAAATCTGGCATTTTTTAATATAAAAAGGGGCATAACTCCTAACCTAATTGGCCAATATCAACCAGAATTAAACATGGCTGAGAGATTATGGTAATAAATATTGTTATATAGTTGAAGATGATTGCTCAAGAAGTAAATATGCTAGAGTGAACACCAAGTGAAATCCTACATATTTTTACCATTCAAGAGCCATAACTCCACACCTTATAGATGGATATAAGCCATAATCGAACTTGACTGAAATAATATGGCTAGAAACATTGTCATCAAGTTTTAAGAAAATTGTTGAAGAAAGGAAGATGCTAGAGCGTACACAAGAAAATGTTGACGGACGGACGACGATGGACATTGACTAACCACAATAGCTCACCTTGAGCACTTCGTGCTCAGGTGAGCTAAAAATCCATTGTATTATATACCCATTTTTCAAGTTCAATTAACTGATATTCACCCAGCTATACATTTTTACATTAATATTCATGAAGTATAGGATTAAAATATATCTGATACACATGTACATGTATTACAGTAACTTTTTATAATCTATATATTATATAATGTATATGTCTACCTGCTGTTCCCACATCTCCTCCAACTGTTCAATGACTGTTTCATATTTAGCGATGTCTGTCTCAAGTTTCCTACGACTTCCCTCCACTCCGGCCACTAGGTTAGGCAGAATGTTTAAGTGGACCATTTGACTAGGTGTCTCCATATGGTCAGTAAGTTTTCCCTCAGACTTACTTTGGTCCAAAATGTTCTCCTGCAAAATAAACAATTTAACATTTATGAAGCCTTCGAATGCAAATCAAATTCTGGATTAAATTATCAAAGAATAGAAATATTCAAACTGAAATCTAGACAATAACCTTTCAAACCTGGACTTGAACCGACAACTACCATATACAGTGCTGAAGTTTTATTGCCAAAATAACCTATTTAAAAGTTGTAACTAGCTCTGTTATACATGCACTTACCATCCACTTCCAGAATATATCCTCCTGAGACTTCCATTGTATCAGACATTGTAACTGTCTGTTCTCCTCTTCCAGTAAAATTATCATCTGCAAGAATTAGAAATTTACTTAGGAATAATCAATGTCTGGATATAATTTTTTGTGTATTTAATTCCAGAATTTAGATGCAGATTATATCACAAGATCTAAGCCACTAATATTGTTTTCTTTAAACCTAAAACCTGACAGCTATTAACAACTTCTGTATACAGTTTCCTCTTAATATGCAAATAGAGGAAAGTAAATAAAGAAGGATGCATGTATGTGACTATGTTGTTTACAGTCTTTGCTTATTTTTTTTCTAAAGCTTTTTATTTCTTCTGTTTCAATATTTTTAACTATATAATTACTGCCCCTCAACTTGCCAAATCAAGTGGTATGTCAGTCATTGTACTTTATTGAAAAGTAAATAATCTTTAGCTAAAAACTACAGTATTCTTTTACTTTGTAACTGGGTAATGGATGGCTGCACTTTTGGGTGTATTTTTTTTTTCTATCTTTTTTTGTTGTTGGTTTTTCTTAGCACAATCCCTTTAAGTATGAACACTAACTTCCAGTAAATCAGAATTCTTATACACTGTTGTCATCAATTTTAACAAATAATGAGAAATTACAGACTCATCAGGTTTGAAATAAAAAATCAAAATGGGCATTTCCTAGGTGGTTTACTTTTGCTGCCTGGTATGTTGTATCAAATTATGTCAGACTACCTTCTGAAGTTCAGCTGGATGCCTCAGAAGGTGCACCTCAAGAACAGAAAGGTGACTTCGGTCTGGGGCAGGGCAGACTCCCTGGGTACACTCATGGACCTGAAATAAATACCCTTCATAAGTCAAAACATGCATCAGGCACTTTTTTCAGATTAAGGGGAAAAGGCCTTAACACTGTAATTTGGTGGAAATAGTGCCATTATTTTTTACATTAGGAAAGAAAAATTCTCAGGTAAAAAGCAAATTTGGGAAAACTGCATGAATTTAAAGAAATTTTTAGAGGAGAAGTCACCTATGAACGACAAAAAAAGGAAAAAGCACTGTGTATATACATGTATTTGTCTTGAAGATGTTATGTAAGCAAAATATTAACAAAAATAATGAAAACAATAACTATCATTAAAGTTGATGAATACCCCCAGATACCACTTTGTCACAATTACTGTTACCATCAAACTAAAAATGTGTCCATAGGACACAGACACCCCCACAATTTTGTTTATTAGATGATATATTTGTCAGTGAAACTGGAAAAAGAAGATGATTTTAAGACAAATGAGCACTGTGACCCTGACCTAATCAAAGTGATGTGACCTTGACCTTCAAGTCAGCAACCTCTTACTTTTTCACGACACATTGCTTTGTCCTAAGGATCACTTGTGCTAAGTTAATTTCAAAACACCATCATACATAACAAAGTCACAGCTGGGACAAAATTTAAAGGTCAACAGAGTGCTGTGACCTTTACCTTAAGGCTACCAACTTGGTTCTTTTTCGCGACACATTGTCTTGTCCTAAGGATTCCGGGACATAATTTTAAGGTAAACTGAGTTCTGTGACCTTGACCTTCAAGGTAGCGGCCTGGTTCTTGTTTGAGACACATCATCATGTGTCTTTGTCATAAGAATCTTAAAATACTTCCACAAGAAAAAAAGCTATGTAAATGGCTTAAATAAAAGGAAAAAAAAAAAAATATGGTAACGGTCTCCATTTGATAGAAAAGAGTGGTAGCAGTTATGAAGCCCATTGGGTACAGGAATTCTTTTGTGACATTCCAAGATGCAAAGTACCGGTCCAACCCTGGAAATTTTGAGAGGGATAAGTACAAGTTATCAGAGCTTGTTTCCATGTTGTTGTTGTTGTTGTTTGTTTTGTTGTTGTTGTTTTTTTTTTGGGGGGGGAGGGTAAAAAGAAGTTTCATAGGCTATAAATACACCATCAATTAGTATCACAGTGAACCTTGTGCTGCAGTTTGACCTTCTCCTTCAGTTTACTGTGTAAAGACTTCAGACTGTGTCTCAACCTGCCACTCAACAGCTGCAGTTGCTGAATCTTCTCTGCTGGGGGCATATCTCTACATCCCCAGGGCCTTGTTAGACTCATCTAGAAACAGAAATTGGGATTTTATGATTTATATTTATTGACTAGAGAACCCTTTCCTAATGAATATTATTCATGTACAAGTTTATGACTGAATGAATATTATTTTATTAAACATTAAATTACATAATTATGAAACAATGGATTTGTCTTTAATTTAATTGTCAGCTTCTGGAGTTTTATTTTCATGGTAATAAAAGTTACATATATCACTGACATTAAGTCAGTACAAGTATTCCTATGACTGCTATTACTTTTCACTGTATCCTGTCAGCTGTGGAGAATACTTGGCTAGTGCTATGTACTGAATAATTTTAAAAATATTGGTCAGAACTATAGCAATCCAATACCATTCATACAAAGTAGTATTCTTCAGTCTTGATACATACAATCTAAGTCAGTAAATTCTGGTTTACATTATGTTCCAGGGGGCCATGGAGTCTCATTAGTTTGAAATTTGGAATGTAGTGCACTAGTGGAATTCTGACCATTTTTTCTCTGTATTCAGGTTTTGTGAGGCCCAGCAAATTTTTCACATGGTTTATCACAGTATTTCAATGATGGGTCGTGAGGGGGATGTGTGTATGTGTGTGGGGGGTCTACCACGGATGCAGTATTTTCCCTACTGTGCCGTCACTTTCTAATTGGGTCCCTCATGTTTCTAATGTTCTGACAAAGGTCTGACATGTTTTTCATGTTCTTTCAAGACTTTCTATTTAGTATTACAAAAGAACATGCTAGATGCTTGCCTATTTAGAAGGAAACATAACAAAACAAAGTTTCACTGTTTTTTTAACAGAAACCCTCACAGGCATTCCTGCCGAATGCTTACTCGATAGAAGATGTGTTGGAGAGTAGAATAATTCATTTTCTAAAAAATAAAAAATTGGAATCTTTATACAGTAATATTGATTCATACCTGGTGGTTGTATACTTGGTATTTTTCAGAAATAAGTTAGAAAGAAATGAAGCACTCATAATGAAAATTATCTCATAATCTCACATTTCATTGAAATAAATGTTGTCACCTCTCTAGAACTATTTCTTTTTATAAAATCTCACTTGTAATAGCTCATACCTAATGGTTTAAGTTTTGACAGATAGCACATATAGTGTTACTTTTAGTATACAAATGATATTGAGAAGATTCATGAGACTGATATTCTTGTATTTGATACCGTAATATCGACCACGTAATACCTATGACTATAATTGATTTCCAATAAACTGGTAAAATATTCATTTAGATTTCCTTCTGGGACCAATAACGATGGTGTCCAAAATGGATATGTGGCATAAAAATTAAGCTGTTGATTGTAATTACTTGTGTAACTGGCACTATACTCGGATAAGAAAGGTCAGTTCTACAAAAGCACACTATACACATATGGAAAAAATATATCATCATTCATGCTCACTTGACATGGCATTAGATATCTTATTCTTTCAGGTGTCTTTATACGCTAAAACAGCTCGATGTAAGAACTATCCTCTGGCAATGCTAAATACAATGTACAAAAAACACAAAACTTCAACAAAGTACAACTTAAAAGTTGTCAAGTGGAAACATATATGAAAACAGACAAAAAATACTGAAAAATAACAAAGGGAAATAACTCAAAAATTATCATTCTTGTGCACTGCACTCCTCCTCAATGAGATCTATCCACCTATGAAGTTTTAAGTTGATATCTCCAATACTTTTTGAGTTATGCTCCAGACAAAAAGTGGGACAGAAGGATGGACAGAACAGACAGACAGAGACTACATGTATTACCATATCCCCCAATGCCTTCAGCCCAGGATAAAAAAGGGAGAAAAATTTGGTTAAAATAGTCTTAAGGAGATGCCCTTGATGGGAATGTAGCCCTTGTGATAATGAACAAGTATGTAAAATTTGATGACAGAAGGTTTAGAAGTTATAGCCAAGGTTATTTATCGCGACGCCAACGATGACGACACCACAGTGATGACAATATCTCAATTTTTTTTTTCAATGAAAAACAGCCAAGCTAAAAAAGAAGGCCTTCCACATGATAGCAATAATTTTATTACGAGATTTCAACAAGTCAACATCATGAATGCTCCATCATACTATACAGAACACTACCAGGTTTTACTACTGCCTATTACATACCATCACATTTTGTTGAACTCAGCCTATTTGACTACGGCATTAACTAGGTTTCTCATCCAAGATGTGACTGTTGTGGCAAATTTTTTGACAGATTAAAATCTGGCCTAGCATCACCAGCGAACACAGCCTGTCATGCATGCCCATTCCATCCCCCACGGTTTCAAGCCCATCAAGTTTTGTCCAAAGTGACCTCAAACGTAACTCTGGCCACCAGGATAATATTAACCTACCATTTAAACACCTCTAGTCCACAGCAGTAGTTATTACAAAATGAAGGCATGAATGAAAAGTGTGACAGACAGAAGGACACACAGACAATGGAGAAATGATCCCCACAGCAGGTGACACAAAAACCTCAACCTGAAGAAGCAACAAATGGAGACACTGCATGCTTTTTAAATAATTTAGTAATA
>CM037784.1:44093451-44143451 GCA_021229015.1 Solen grandis | reverse complement strand
GCCCATGTTTTAGAAACACAACTTAAATAAAGCAAAGCCATTTCAGAATATTTTAATAACATGTGCAAGTATCATTGATTTTCTAACAGCGGGGTGAAATATTTCTACTAGACAATGAATTATACACGTCATTTTGCCCAAATTTACCCTCAGCTGTAGGACGTTTGGTTTAGAGTTCTCAAATGTTCATGTAGACTTAATCGAGAATATCTTCCGCCTGACTTCCATAAATGTAGGTACAAGTCCTGGATTTTACTGTCTTCCAGACAGTTATAGTTCCTTTGATAAGTACAGAAAAGTTGTGTAGAGGGTTGATATAAGGGGGCCGTCAATTAGACATGTCCGTGTGTATAATGTTTTTTACACTTTCTACAATATACTGTAATATGTATTATTTAAGTTTGGTTTCATTGATTTTTCAAGCTTACGATATGTAATTAAAATTCTGAATATCTTATGGTCATAAAACATCTTCCAAAAGCTATTTTCTGAGCTTTAATGAATCGGGCTGTATGCAAGGTCCATTAACCAAGTTTTAAAACCCGTGGCCTAGGAGTTTAGGTATCCATTAAATGTGTCGATTTTTAGTAACGATAGAAGACTTGCGTATTTTGAATCTTATCGTTTTTTCACATCAGTTAATACAAGAAATTGATTCATAAAGTTTTATTTCAAACGTTTTACATAGTGTAATTTTACAATGATAGTGGCGATTGCTCCTTTTTTCGATTATGCGGCTCCATACCTATTGATCCACGCTGGCGCTACGTGGTGTCAATAAATAACACAAGACAGAAGTTTTGTTTTTTCTTGGGATTGTTTAGTATTTCCGATCTATTATAACAAATGCTAAATGCGAACATAAACTTTTCAGAAATGTTGTTGTATAACTAAGAATATAAAGGCCTAAAGTAAAGTGGATTGTCTTCACTTTTTACTTTTGTTAATTGGTTCTCTTATGCACCACACCACTCATATAATTATGTGTTCATGTAGAAGTACTCGCAAAAGTGTCCCCATGTATACTGAAACTAATCACGAGCTTGTGCATTATCTTTACCCTTATATTTAGGACATACGTATATCTGTCAAAACAAATTGTGTCCGGTGGTATAGACCATTTCACTCCTAATCAACATGCTGTCACCATTTCACTCCTAATCAACATGCAGGGACCCCCCCTTCAAAAAAAAAAAAGATACTCGGCCCTCGGCCGTGGTAAACATGGTTAGATTATTGCTTGGGTTTTTTTCTCTCTATTCATGTAAAAATATAAAGTAAGCTATAAATGCCGGAGAGTTCGTTTTACAAATTTTAGAATGGCCAATGATAATCCCAGATTTCAGATCGAAACTTTAATATGACCAAAGGAAATCCTTCTTTTATTCAGATTTTCCCTGTGTACTTCAGAGGAAGTCAGGGTGAAAATGACTAGACTTGACTTGACTTGACTATCTGAGTTTACCGTCGCTTCGACAGTATTTCAGTCATATAGCGACATCCAGCTAATTACAGGTGGAGGAAGACTCCGAATGCACGGAGGGATCCGGGTAGAACCACCGACCTACCGCAAGCCAGCTGGAAGGCTTCCTCACATGAAAATCCGAATGATCCTGCCGGGATTCGAACCCACGTGGTCAGGGGCTGGATGAGTGTTAAAGTCAGCGACTTTACCCTCTCGGCCACGGAGTCCCCAGGGTGAAAATAGTCAGCCTATAGCCGAAAAACTGTGTTTAGGGCAACGGTCTCAAAAAAATTAGGTAGGGTAGGGATTGATTTTTTAAAGTCCAGTCATAAGAGTGAACGAATCACAGATTCTTAACAGACAATTTGGCGGTCTCAAATTGGCCGTTAAAAACTTTAGGGTCGGCGGGTTTTCTCTAGGTAGGATCGGGTTGCCAGAAACGCAGATTTTTTGTTCAAGGCCTGGTGTTTCACAACCCACAAATCGTAATTAATAGGAAATAAACGTACATTTCAGAATTTCCCCCAGTCACTGCATGATTTGTAACTTTAAATCAGCAAACTATACCAAGTATTACCGATCCTCTGCATAGTGAAATGATCTATGCCAAGTTTAAATCAGCAAGTTATACCGAGTATTGCCGAACCCCTGGTGAAATTGTCTATACCAGTCAGTGATTTATCAGTTTAAATCAGCAAATTCTTCTTCTTTTATTGTAGTGGCTAGCAATCATTTTCTGATTATTATGGCCATATTTTAGACCTAACGGTCAAGGATTTCTCACGGCTGGGATTTGAGCGCCAGATCCCCAGAACGCAAAACGGACACTCTACCACTGAGCTATTGCACCAATGATTATATCAGGTATTGTCGATAGTGAAATGGCTTATTATCAGTATATGCATTCTCTATTTTTTTTTTTTTCGTTAGTATTATGTTATGCAAATTCTCGGCCTGCACACAATGTGTCGATTGGGAAAGTATTTACAATCTATACCAATCCCTCTCGACGGTATCTTGGTTGGACCAGTAACGTTACTTGGCGCACGAGAAGGCAAAAAATCCTCTATCGCCAGCGGGGTTCGAATCACCCCCGGTGGGGTTCGGAACCCTCGGATCCGAAGTGTACCATACCACTGGACAACGCCAACATTTAATACCAAGGTATTCCAAAGAACATAATAGTAGTAATGTAGGGACGAGCTCAGAGAAATTAACGTGCTATGACGTCATCAATCGATACCATAATAACAGACTCACGCGCGGTGCCTGCAGCGCCGTGCATTGACGTCATCAATCGATACCATATGAACAGACTCGCGCGAATCACGCGCGGAGCCCGCAGCGCCTGCTTTGACGTCATCAATCGATACCACCCAGTTCTTTAACGAGGATTAATTAATCGCGAAGAAAAGCGTAAGCAATTTTTGAAGAAAAAGTTCTATGTCGGACCAAGTTTTGCTAAATATATATCGGGCTGCAGCCCCGACCCCACCCCTTTAACGAGGTCACGTGACTCTTTTAGGGTCACCGTCATTCGGCGTCAAAACGCGAAACATGGACGTTTTACCAGCCCACGTATGCGACGATATATACCATTTCCTAATAGAAAACCCGTTTATATCTTTGAAACATATTTTCGGATACGAGATGTACAAAATGGCGTTATACGAAACGCGTAGAAAACCAACGATGAAGACCAAATCGTGTATTAAACGGCGGTTAAGCGAAAAGTCCACTTTCGGACAATTTAAAACGTTTTTAATACGTTTACTCGAAAAAAAAATGGCGTTAAAATTAACGTCGAGGCGCTCATAATGGAATATTGGATGAAATATGTCGTTGCCAATAACGAGGTCATCAGGCGTACTTTTTTTATGGAAAAATGGTAAGGGAATAGAACATACTCTGGGATGTAAAGATCTTTACGCAGAACACCATTTTCTTATGTTATTATGCGATTTGAAGGCTATGCAACTGTAGCAAAATATATATCATACTTTACAGTATTATAAATGATCGACGTATTGGATCGGAAAAGTCCGCTCATAATGTATAAAACGTGTCTTAACAGCAACAAATTAACTACGTTTCCACGAAGTCACTCTTAATTACGTACCTTAGAGAACAGTAAATGAGAGATTTTTTTTTACAAAATCAATGAAGCATACTGATATTTCTTTTAGCATTAATTATAAGTACCTATTCAGTAACCTTATATATGTATGCAATACTTCGCATTTACAATTGTATACTGTATCAATAAAATCTGGAATTCGCATCCCTTAATTAGAATTTACTCACGACTTGTCCGACTATTGGAAAACGTAGTTTCGCCCGCGGCGACCCTTGTTGACTAATAATAATATTAATAATTACATCTTCGTGACTGGCTCGATGATAAAAATTGTAAACACGGGCATACAGGTAGGGTATTGCGTTATCGATTATTGACATAAAACGAATGTGTGCGAGACTCTCTCTCTTTGTATATTAATGCTCGTTTTTCTTTCATTTTTTCTGTTTTTCTCGTAATATTTCCCCGTAATGCGCGCGTTTTGTACGCGTGTATGTTCTATCGTTTGTTTCTCACTCCGCGTATTAATCCTCTCTATTTTTTTAATTCTCTCACTCTCTATCATAATATAGTACTTAGTAGGATTTGAGGTAATCTATGTCGTATTACATTTTTATCATTGTTTTAACCGATATAATATCGCGTATATACCTATTTGATTTATTTCTCTTTTTCCCCCTCTCTTTCGGCAATGTATTCGAAGGTATTCTTTTATAAAGACAAGAAGTCTAGTTTTGTACGCGTGTATGTCTATCGTTTGTTTCTCTCTCCGCGTATTAATCCTCTCTATTCTATTAATTCTCTTACTCTCTATCGCAATATGTTACTTAGTAGGATTTCAGATAATCTATGTCGTATTACATTTTTATCATTGTTTTAACCGCTTTGGATCGGTTTTTCAACAGTTTAACGTAACAAATATGGATATATACGAAGCTTCGAAAATCGCATAAAATCGTTTGAAAAATCTTTTCTGAACAAAACGTTATATACCTTTTTTTAACGTAGGAATACCTTTATATATATATCGTAATGCGACCCTCGGGGCGATATATTTCACTGGCTCGTAGTAGTTGTTGTTGATGATGATGTTTTTTTATGTTGATATTAATGCGTTTGAATAAATCGAGACTCTGAAGTGTTATCACAACGCTTCTTTACATTTTGTTTTTGTAGTTGTTGTTTATGTAGTAGAGTATTTGTAGTAGCAGTAGTAGTAGTAGTAGTAGAATAGTAGTAGAAGTAGTAGTAATGTTACGTACTGGGGGCAAAATAATTCTCGCTTATACACGCACACGCTTAAAATATCGATTTTCCACCTCCATGAAAGCAATCGAGAAATTTATTTATTTATTTATTTATTTATTTATTTATTTATTTATTTATTTATTTATTATTGTCAATCACGCGTGGTTGAAGTATTAGTTGTTGTTGTTGCAATGACGAAATTCGTTTTAAGTCTATAATAGTATCGGTTATATATTCGCTGTTTACCAATGAATGAAACGGAACCTTGTGCGCGTACATTTACATAGTAGTAGTAGTTGTTGTTGTTGTTGATGGTTTTTATGTTGATGTTAATGCGTTGGAATAAATCGAGACTCTGAGGTGTTGTCACAACGCTTCTTTACATTTTGTTTTTGTAGTTGTTGTTTATGTAATAAAGTAGTAGTAGTAGTAGTAGTAATAGAAGTGGTAGTATTAGTAGTAGTAGTAGTAGTAGTAGTGGTAATAGAAGTAGTAGTAGTAGTAATGTTACGTCCTTGGGGCAAAATAATTCTCGCATATACACGCACACTTCTCCGTAAAAGCAACCGAGATATTTATTTATTTTCAGGTATGTTACACAAGCAATTGATTTGAAATAAAAAAAAGCAAAAAAACTAGAATGCGGAGATAGGAGCAGCAGTGACTAAGAACCATAACTCTACCTGGTCCAAGTTTTAATTACCTTCCTTTTTTGGTTTTTAGTTTTCAATGTTAGTCGGGAGTATAACTTATAAACTATTTAAAGTATATTGACTGGAAACTTTAAATATAAATAGATTGTGAGATTGGGAAGTGCAATAACCAAAAATCGTAACTCTACCTTGATTAATTTTCTAATTATCTCCCCTTATTAAATGTTACAATGAATTTCTCTCTAGATAATAACTTATTTACTATATACTTGAATAATTTTTTGTTGGGAGCAAAACTCATAATCAAAACTATTTAAGGACTAGAAACTTGAAACATAATATGATAGCAAGTTGAAGCAGTGCAGCTACTATTTTAAAATTATCTCCCTTTATTTTTCTATTGCATTCTCAGAAAGGGGCATAGTGTTTTCCGAACACATCTTGTTATGTTTATAATCTCACTCACTCACTCACTCACTCACTCACTCACTCACTCACTCACTCACTCACTCACTCACTCACTCACTCACTCACTCACTCACTCACTCACTCACTCACTCACTCACTCACTCACTCACTCACTCACTCACTCACTCACTCACTCACTCACTCACTCACTCACTCACTCACTCACTCACTCACTCACTCACTCACTCACTCACTCACTCACTCACTCACTCACTCACCACTCACTCACTCACTCACTCACTCACTCACTCACTCACTCACTCACTCACTCACTCACTCACTCACTCACTCACTCACTCACTCACTCACTCACTCAAATCACTCACTCAAATCACTCAATTACTCGTTTACTCACTCAATTACTCACTCAATTACTTACTCAATTACTCACTCATTTACTCACTCAATTACTCACGTACTCACACAATTACTCACTCAATTACTCTCTTACTCACTCACTTACTCACTCAATTACTCATTTACTCACTCATTTTTTCACTCAATTACTCACATACTTACTCAATTACTCAGTTACTCACTCAATTACTCACATTACTCACTCAATTACTCATTACTCACTCAATTACTCACTACTCACTAATTATTTTACTCACTCAATTACTCACTACTCCTCAATTACTCATTTACTCACTCAATTACTCATTTACTCACTCAAGTTACTCACTTACTCACTCAGTTTGATTGAGTAAGTAAGTGAGTAATTTGAGTGAGTAAATGAGTAATTTAGTGAGTTACTCACTTACTCACTCAGTTTGATTGAGTGAGTAAGTGAGTAATTGAGTGAGTAAATGAGTAATTGAGTGAGTAAATGAGTGAGTAATTGAGTGAGTAAGTGAGTGAGAAAGAGAGTAATTGAGTGAGTAATTGAGTGAGTAAGTGAGAAATTGAGTGAGTAAATGAGGAGTAATTGAGTGAGTAATAGTGAGTAATTGAGTGAGTAAATGAGTAATTGAGTGAATTGAGTGAGTGAATGAGTGACAAATTAAGTAATTTAATCTGATCAGCTTTGATATGGTTTGTAGAGCAGAAAGCCATATCGTTTGTTCAGAACAAACGAAATCTAGTTATTATTATTATCATATTTATTCTTCCAACCTAGTTCAAGAGTTAATTTAAATATGTTGCCAATGTCCAAGCAACATGAAAATTAAATTGCCTCGACAAAAAGGTTTAAATTTTTAAATTCAATTATTTTCAATGACGTCAAATTATGTCAGATTTAACGTGAGCTTTAAATGTTTGTTTGCGCTCTAGAGCCTTCAACTCTGGTCGGATTATTTTAAAAATTTCACAGTATATGTATATTAGGATGTAGATGTGCCCTTTGGCATAGAGGTCTACATTCTATTTTCTGAATGATTTTCACTTAAGTCACGTGGTTATGACGCATTAAAAAGACAAAAAAAAGTATTTTTAAAAGATATCACCCGCTCTAGCATCATAAATTTTGAGTCAATCTTAATTAAATCTTCTGCATTAATAGAGTTAAAATTGAAGTGATGCATAATGCAAGAAATAATTGTTTTGTCATGTGGTTATGACGTCATGCAATACTTAAGCAAGAATTATTGAAAACAAATCATATAGAATCGTCGATTTCACCAATGAACTTTAAAATTTCAAAAATGTCGAAACTTAAGATTACGTCATCATACATGGCAGATATTCATGTTTTTCGGATAAGGTATTATACATGAAAATCTAGCAAATTGAAGAAAGAAAAGAAAGCGGGTGATTGGGTTGGTTGACCACGATACGGATGTTCTTACGCAGGAAAGAGTTCCCGTGTTGAATGGTGAATTCCAATGCGTATTCGAGTGAATGGACTGCATTTAAGGACGAATTTGTTTATACTTGGGCTATAAAGTTGATACGGATACTCTGAAACCATTAATTTTCGCGGGACACTAATTTTCTTCGATTTCGTAGTGGGTTTTATCCACGGATATTAATCTCCATGAATATTTGTTTCTTATAATCACATTTTCTAGAACATAGATCCACGAATAAATGTTGCCACGGAATTCCCTTAGGTACATAACGAACGAAATTTAATGTCAATGAAAATTAATGACTTTACAGTAACCTATTGCCTTTGATATTACGGCTTTCGAAAAACCTGCGGGAAACGTATAGGGTTTGTTATGTTTATTCGGGCTTTCTGCCTCAAGCAGAAAGACCAATTGGGTTTGTTTTCTCTTCTTATTATTATTTCTCCTTTTGGGGTTCAAATTAAATCAGGTTGCCAATAAGCCAGCAGCATGAAATTTTATCAGTAGGTAGAGTGACTTTGGCCATTTTGAATGCAATAATTTTCATCTTCATATGACGTCATGTGACGTTACGGTTGAAATATGCTACCAAATTTGGTTTGCGCTGTGTAACAGTCAGTTCTGGTCGGATAAATACACCCATATATAGTGATTTTATGCCCCCACCCATTTCGTTTCAAACCCTTTTGGGAATGACTTGATATGTTCACGTTTTAGGATGTAGATGTACACCTATGCCTTCAATTTTCAGAATAATTTTATGCGAAAAGTTCGGGAATTTATGTCGAAACAGAGATTCGAACTTTGGTCCTAAAATATAATTAGATGTTACAAGGGCTCGTGATGAGTTAAAAGCATGAAAATTGGACAGCATATGTGTCCAGACGTCTTCTTTGTATTCTGTGACGTCTGACCGTAATAAACAATGTTGCATGAAAAAAGCGGTTTTTAGACCCTGCAGGCTTTATGTTTTGACCGATTTGCATATTTTTTTCACTGAAAGTGCAACATAGAATCTCATTGTACAAAGTAACTAACTTCCGTTTCCTGAAACTCGCAAATGTCAAGGTTATATGTCAGTTATCGGTCTTTTCTTCGGCCATAGGTATCTCAAAAACGATATATATTCTATCGAGACACTATGAGGAAGGAAAATTTGTAGTGCTTTGAAAGACCTTTCAGATGATATTTAGATGATAAACTTATTTATTTTACATCGATTGGGAAACAATTGACATAAACAATGTGACCCCGATCTATCGATTCAATTTGATTCTAAATGTTGTAAAAGTCATTGATTCTTTTTTTTTTTAATCGGAATTCTAACCTTGTCTAAAGTTAAACCTTTTTCCATATACAATGTACATATTCATAATTTTATTATACGAAATGCCCTAAAAAGAATACATAAGGCTGTATTTTCCAGGTTACGATTATATCACGGGCTTCGAAAACATCGAGGCATGACAAACTGCAACAGCCACCTGCACAAACAGGTAGCCAGTGTGTTGTTGTCTATATCGGTTTAAGATCGGTGAATTTTGATTAGCAAAACCCGATTTATTTCATACTTGCTTCAAATAAGGGACCTTTATATCCTTTTATATACGGAGCAAGTCCAATATTATTTGGGTAAACAAGATTGATCGACAGATGGATAATATACATGTACCTAGATTAAACACCCTGTACCCAAAAGGGTCCCAGGTGGCACCTGGACCCCCGGCCAGAAAGTGTGTAACATCCTAACGTCCTACCTACGTCATTGTATGTCTCTCACCATAATGTATATAGTAAGACAACTTGTATATAGTATTATCCTGTATTCTAGTTACTAGGATTACTGGTTTTCACCAACGCAATCCGTGTTTGATTGCGGCATCGGAACGACTTCATTACACGGGCTACGTGACCCTTTGGTGTTTTCTGAAGATAAGTCAGAATGGATCGAAAATATTTCAAGACCCTCTATGGCGCAAAGTAATGGTCGTTGTAATACGTGTTCCCTTAAGACGTATGAGACATACATCTACCTATATTGGTAATAAAACATGCATGTTAGGTTTTACGTCCCAACGACAGTATTGCAATCATTTGGTGATTTTGTCTCCATGAGACAGGAAAAGTAGTGGCTCACTGCGTTATCATGCATGTGGCGTATACATGTGACAACATACTACACAGTCATTCTTGGACTACGCTGTATTTGTGCTGATGTGTCCCTCCTTTCTCTTTCTCTCTTTCTTTTCATTCGTCTGTTTTCATCTGTCAATACGTCTATCTCTATTTTGTCCTTTTCCTTCTCCTGTGATTTTTCCCTGTCGCTCTCTTATTCTCTATTTCTTTCTTGCATCGCAATTAAACAAATTCCATTTCAAATTACTACAATATTTAAATTTATATTAATCTTTTCTTGCTTTTTTTTTTTATCTTTTCTCTCAATTGAAAACGACAGAACTGATGTTTTTTCAAGAATGTAAATTGTACAAATATATGATTAAATTATTCAAACCGAGGACACATCCTGTGCATATGCAGGTATGGAGTATATCAGCTGAATTTAGCATCGATGTCCGTTTAACATTTCCACAAATGTAATATTTACTATATTTATGAACCAATCTCTCGGTTATATTGACAATTAACCTTGGATGTCTAAAAATAACCAATTTTGAGGAAAAGGCTACCGAATTAAACATAAACATTATTTTATACTGAATCGTGCAAAATATTCGCAATCATATTATAAATATTTGCGAAACATGTCACACATGAAATTCGGATAGGACATGTTGACATGATATATCTGAGGTTTATACATGACATACCTGTAGTTTAAAAATTTCAAGGGACTACCTTTCGACACCAATGTGATATATTCATAAATATGATAATATTAAACAAAAGAAAATGTTTTTATGTGTGGTAATGCTATAAGGCCAGCAATGTATTATCTAGTATTTTTAAAAGTCATTATTGAATCTCCCAAACATTTTAAATTACCTTTTATTCAAATATTCAGAAATATAAATATCTCAGAGGAACGCCCTAGACCCATTTTACATGGGTAAGAGACATCGTCTCCAAAACCCACCCCTGTCTCCCCATTCAACAACTTCCGACATCTCTATGACGTTTATCCTTTTTTTTTTTTTTTTTTTTGTTATCCTAGGTTTAACGCCCACCGACAGTATTTCTGTCATTTGTGAACATTATCTACATATTTATTACGCTGTAGACAAGTGAGTACCACACAAGTGACCATACCCAGTCACATTATCCTGACACTGGGCCAATCAGTCCTGGCACTGCCACTATGCCGAGCCTCAAGCAAGAGAGATATCATGTACCATGTATAATATACCAGCTTTATGATGCATACCCATTCACTTCTACTCGGCGAAACTCGCAACTTCGGCGAAATCGGTTAAATAAGATATAAATATAAATATATAGCATTTATAAAGTAGATCGTTCACAGATGATTAGAAAAATAAAAAAAGTTCGTTTTTTATGCTCTCCTTCCTTAATGTTGGTGAAGTCTTTCGTCCAGTGTATGTTACATCACACGAGAAAAACGTTATATTCGTAAACAACACTTCGGGAAAATCGATTAAATATAGAATACGGCATCCCCGAAGCAGATGCATGCGGTACCGCGTAACACGTTCCGCAACATGGCATCTTCACTAGCTCAGGGTAGCGATTTCGTAAGTTCAGCCTATGAAGTTAGCGCATGCACAAATAGTTAATATGATCAGCCAAGTGACATATAGGCAATATTTGCCGAAGTATTGGCAAAAGATTTTTTTTCATTAATTAAACTATTTCGTTCCTGAAAAAATTTCCAGTCCTTAATTACAAGCGCATCAACTTTTTCTCGCAATATCCCGGATGAGTTGCTTATCTTTGGGGTTAGGTCTTTGACAGAACGCACGGCAGGTGGTTGTTTTGTCCTTTCCACAAATCAATTTAACCTTGGAAACCCGCATATGACAATTGCACAAACGGATAATCTCGGCTATTTGCCAAAGGTGACACGTCTGAAATGTTACGGCGAGAATGATAAGGGAATCACAAAATGAAGTAAAATAATGGCTTGCGGCAAATGGTACAGATATGTTAGAAAATCGAATACAGCCTTACCCGTAGTGCAGTACCGCTAATATCCTGAAAAGTATTGATTTTTTTTTTAGGTATGTTTTTGATCAGCGACTACAGCATCTGCGGCCCTTTCGAAGGCATGAATTTTTTGTCCTATGACGTCATATAACGTCAGATTAAAACAACAGTGTAAAATTTTGTATCTATGCAGTCGTCATCATCTAATTTTATCGAAATTTTCACATATGGTGTAAATCAAAACATAAATGTGCACCTCCATATATTTTTTTCCAGATTCGAAAAGACAAAGATACAAGTTTCGAAAGAAGGACAACAAAATATGTTTATAAGTGTTTTGAAGCTTACAGGCGTGCTGAAATTTTGCGAATTTGCGAGCTTATACGAACTGAAGTTTATTTTATGTTTTGCGAAAGCTGACGTAATGTAAAGTAATTTGACGTCATAATGTTAAAAACATTACGTTTTGACCAATTTGAGTTTTTTAGGATCGGGGTTGAATCAGATGAGTTACGGCTGGAAAAAATGGCCTTATCCATAGTGCAGTAAGCTGCTTACATCTCGAAATTATTGATCTTTGTCAATAAAATTTCGAACATTATGTATATCCCAATTCAGCTTTCAAAAGACATGAACATTTTTTTTTTCGATATTTGCTGTTTTCTCGGGGTTTAACTTTTTATATACTCGTATCACTAATGCTATTAGTTGAAGGATAGTCTCATACATAAAGCGAGTGGAATGCTGGAATTCGAATACCTTTTTAATGGTACGTAGCTTTTTGAAATCAAACATCGCATCACAAATAAGAATTAATTAAAACCGTTTTTTTCATGCACCTCTAATCGTTGAATGACCTTTACATAGATAAGAATTATCTATATCTTTTTTAGCTCGATGCATTGATTTCCTAATGGTATGCATATTTTGATGATCGCCCCATTAATTACAAAGATGTCGAAAAAAACTAACATAAACACCTTTTCGCCGAATTTTGCCGTTTTGTTGAGGTTTGGCCTTCTATACCTCAAAAGTCGTTAAAGATAGGTCTAAACATAAAGCAGAAGTAATATAAGAAACTGTAAAACCTTTCTAACGGTACCTAGGATTTTGAAAACGGACATTTAAGAAAGTTACATGGGAAATAAAAAATTCTGAATAATCGTTTTTACCAAGTCCTTTTGCATTTGGTCCTACATATTGTACCAAATGTTTATAGTGACTAGATTTCGTTTGTTCCGAACAAACTATAGGCTTAAGATAATCATTAAATTTGGAAATTCCAGTATCTGAAGTACCCTTTTTATGGCCGGTTTAACATATAGAAAAAAAAATTTACATATATTGTTAGTCCTCACAAACTGAAGAACTATTGAAGACTAATATTCAACCAAATATCAGCTTTCTAACTCATCTGGAAGCGATGTTATACTCGTAAGTATTTGAAATTTGACGTCAATAGTTCGAATCTTGGATTCGCCATAGAACCGTTGACTTTTCGAATTTGCGGACCTATTTATGTGGCGTATATTTCATCTATATCTGAATTGTATCTATGAATGTGAACTCACCGCATATATTGGTTTGATATAACCGCACCGACCTCTTTGTTTTATTCATGGACTGATTGGAGCCAGATTAGTGTTAATTCTAATCGAATGTGAAACTCCATCGGTTTTTTATATCCGAATAATCGTTATTTCGAAGTTTTCAGCTTGGTCCCAAGGACTTCTGTTTAACAAGGTTCTACTGTATATATAAAGTAAATTGTCTTAAAATAACGCATTTCTTATATCATACATCCATTCTGTTTATCTTAAATACTGTTTAAACGGAAAAAGGGTGAATTATGTGTAGTGTTGAAATACAAAGAGAATGCTATTATAATAGCACCCGGATGCTATTCCGGTATTATGTATATAATGCGTTTTTATGAGAACCTTCATATATATACTACCGGAATAACATCTGGGTGTCTAAATAAATAGGCATTGATGTAGTGTGTGGTAACAACAGGCCTTTCCTACAATTCAACACTTCACATAATTGACGTTCATTCCGTTTACAGTAGTCTAAGAAAAACGGAATGCCTAGTATAAGAAATACATAACTTTAAGACACTTATATATATTCTACCGGAATAGCACCCTCTTTGTATTTCCGTGAAATACCCCTCTCTTTGGCCTCTATCATGACCCTTGAGTATATTCATCTCAGACCCGGTATTGAATATTGACCTCTGGTCAATGTATATAAATACGGTCTGTGAATCACGTCAACGAAGTTGTAATTATGTCGACGGATCGATGTATTAGTGTGGCATGACATATGACCAAGTAGTTGACGAAATTAGGAACTTTTTTGCAAACGTACACATAACAAGGATATTTTTGGAATCGGATTTATCCAAAAAGCAAACCACCACAGGGAGTTAAACTGGTATTTTGCCGAAATGTGCTTGTAAAAGATATTAATGATGAATAAATGATGAATAATAATAGATAAATCCATCTAGATGTAAAGTGGTGATAAAAAGATATCCTGGGTAATCAAATATCTTTTTTTTTCAGTAAAAGTAAATTTCAGCATAACAGCCTAAATCACGTTTTAAAGAATGCATATATTTAAGCATTTTATTGCGACTGAAAATTTCCCTGCACGTTTACTTTAAATATTCAACGAAACGTTAAAAATGGTTGTAATTATTTTTCAATGCAGATATGTTTTTGTTTACATATTTCAGATGTAAAAAGCACATTCGATGTGTGTATTTACAAAATACCCAGACTGTATTTCAGGCTCCAACTTCGTGTAGATATTGAAAATGTTACTCTTACTCATATGATTGTCATGCTCAATTAAGGTAAAGTCCCTGTAATGGTTCCGCTATGTCTTGGACCGCTTAACCTCTACCAAGATTACCAAGTACGCCAATGAAACATTAGGAAACCTCGGTTATCTCCTGGAAAGGTCATGAGGTCCGAAATGTAGCGGAACATTTATGACGTCTTTTAGGAACATTTTTAGGTAGGTCAAAAAACACGGCTTGAATATATCATACCCTGGCTTTAAATCAAAGTTGAGCAGACATTAGCATAAGCCTGAGATCGTATTTAAGTATTTTTCGAGACCACGGGGCCAGACTTTGAATAAATCCATCTGATTCTTTTGTTCAAACTTTTATCTTTACGTCGACTGGAAAACAAATTCCTCTAATTCTACACTAATTCCCCTCGACGTTTCTTGAGTTGGACCAGTACTTTGTGTCTGGGATAGTTATGTAAGATCGTGCCCCCAATGGGGTTCGAACCTATAATATTTGGATACGCTGTCATGTTCATCACCACTGAACCGTGACCCAGTCAATTAAAGTATCACCTATATTTACAAAAAAGTGTCATTAAAATCAGTGTATTAACAGACCAAATTGATGAAAAAATATAAATATTTGTCTGAAATACAGATAGATTTTCCGGATTTTCCGGACTTGCAAAGGAAGATAATTGCAGTGGTCAGTGGTAGACACGCGCTTCGGGGTCTAGAGGTCCGTTCGAGTCTGCTAATTTCCTTGAGCAAGACTGTTTACCCTGCATTGTTTCACTTAAACCTAAGTGCAAATGGGTACCTGCTAGGGCGGTATAATTGCGTGGCGCCCATTAACGGACAGGGAGATCGATAGATGGGTTCTACAAGCCCAATGACTTGGGTGTACGAGAAAGTTGGTGAACGTGCTCACAGCATGAAATTTAGACTACCAAGTGCCTGTACTTACTTTTATTGGATTTATATATATATATATGTACATGGACATCATTTACTAGTTGTATTCTTTTATTTCCTTTAATTCATCTGCGTGTGAACACGATCGAAAACACCTGCAAATAATCCCCCCTCCCCTTTTATTTTTGGTCATCAGTATAAGCATAAAATTTGTTTGTTTTGAGGTGATATGGAATATATCTCATCTCGAAGTGATACAATTTTGACATTTACATCGTGAAAATATTAAAATTAGGTCTACGAGTATATCACTTTTCGACGAGATATATTTCCATATCGACTCAAAACAAATATTCTCTGTAATTATTTATTTTAAAAGTGCATCACAGGCAACTTAACATGTATCTTTACAGTTTTTAAAATAACCACACATAATATGTATTAAAATATAAAAATACATAAAAACTATGGCACAGATATGAGGAAGTTAATAAAAATGTAAGCTAAAAAACCTGTTCCATAAACTATAAACAACTGAAATACTGTTGATCAAATACATCTTTAAATATAAATGCTTCAGAATATTGTTGATTATACTGATAATGATGATGATAATTTATGACATAGCGTGAACATTGTTAATATTTAAGCTCAATAGTTATTGTCACCAGCATGAGAAAAATAATGATTTATACCTGTATCACTGAGACCAACGCTAACAACATAATATATCCTGGATTGTTGCACATTAACCAGCTTTCTGTCAACGTCTTGTAAATGAAATCACATGCGACATGCCTCAATGTTTCTAGTTTACAACGAATAGACGAATATAATATAGGACTAAAATCAAGACTTGTCGATTGTACATTATTTTCTAGATTTATTAAGTCGTTATCAAAACTGTGAGTGTATGTGAAAGTGGACCTCTGTGGGTGTTTCTGAGCAACAAGCGGCTGGCGGGTAACTACCATCTGTCACCGTGACCCACGGATCCTTAATCACGGTATTGAACGGTGTAAAAAAACAACAATTATTAGCTGTTCGAGGGTTTGCTTCCTTATATAACCAGATGGAATTTGAACACAATTAATTACTAAATGATAACTGTTATCACTCGGTCCTTAGCATGTTCTTCTTCTACATTGTCAAAGCTGGAGTTACTTACATATCTATAAAATGGAAAAGATTAGCATAATATTTAATTGACATAGCACTCATAGCTCTAATATTAAAGTATGATGTACATGCCCGCAAAAAAAATAAAAGAAAAAAAAGTCAAATTGTTGTGTGTGTGTGTGTGTGTGGTGTGTGTGTGGTGATTTTAACTTAATAATATGTCCCTGCAAAACAGCGTTGTCTGTCTTAACAACATAACTATTGACTGCAGTGTTCTTATTGCTACAGAGGCCTTGATGTTTTATGGATTGAACGAATCGGTTGTTCTAAGTTTCAGTGAAGTACAATTAACTACATTTGTGATATTTAATCACGTAAGACGGAATTAAACTTGACTTTTGTAATTCCAGTTTAGTCCGCAATTCCAAAATAAAAATATATATCTCTTATATCAAATTATCAAAGTTTTTATTAAGGCATGGGTGTTTGTTGTTTCAACCATTGCAGTTGTTTGAAGAATTTTGCATAAGACATAGTGCTACCTCACTGCAGCATCACCCTGAAGGATGTAGCATGATACACGAACACACGGTCAAATCATCCTGACATCGGTCCAACCAGTCCAGGAACTATCCAATGAGCTACTAGTACCATTATAATGTCTTCGGTAAGATGAGGCCGGGGACTGAACCCGTGACTTCCCTCTCCCGAGGCAGACACTCTAACAACTCGGTCAACGGGATGAACGAATAAGGTTTCACTTCTGAAACGTTATAAGGACAATTCTTTTTGAGAAACGAAGTATCAGTTGCTATTCTAAATATATGTGAATAAGATGCAGTCGACAAGACGTTCAACTAAGTGACCATACAAAATCAATTGCATGTGTATTGTTTACATGTTACAGACTGCGAAAACTGACCTAATTTTGATGGTAATGTTACTATAGTGGCACTAGACCAACATAATTTTACAGTGCCGGGCCGAGTCTCATTAGAATCAGCCCGACTCACATAATGCCTAAAGGTATCGTTTATTGTTCTTCTATATAAATTGAATAGAAGAACAGGTAGGGTTTGTGAAAATCAATCAATAAAAATACACAATTCTTTGGCATCTTTAATAACTGTATGGTTCCAAACGGCCGTCCTATGTGGTCAAGTCTAGTGCCAGTAAAACATACTGGTTATCAACTGATAGAATATCAATAGATTTGCACGGTGGTCTTCAAGAATCAACTTAAAAACTTCTTCCTTTTCTTTTACTGTAATATTCAGGCACGTTTTAGAAAACAGGGAAAAAAAATTTGTGTGAAATGTCTCTTTAAATGTTCCTTTAGGAACCCAGTATTAACAAAAGATGACTATTGAAATAGGCTGTACTGTCCACTCCTTTAGTGAATAATCTAAGGGTTTTTATCACAAGTATTGCTAGTAATTATATTTTGAAAAGAAAATACTCAAATATGACTTTAAATTGGGATAATGAGTATGAAATTTTTATTTCGCTAATCGATTATTGCTACTCAATCATCCGTAGCTTTTGTTAATCTTTATTTTTTTCTTTTATTACTTTTTACAATGAAATAAAAAAAAAAAAATCTACTTTCGATTATTTATAATTGTTTATAGAAGAGTATATGGAATTGCCATCAAATTACAATATTTTAAACATTTAACCATGAGGAGAAAATTCTACTATTATTTGCGCCAAAATTAACACAAAAGTGTTCTTTGGAACACTTTTGTCATCTGCTGAAGCGTGACGGAAAAAGTGTGATGGACAGACAGGCAGTCGGATGATGGAAAAGTGATCGCTATGTGTCACCTCTGCTTACAGCAGGTGACACAAAAACATTTATATTTAAAAGCTTACGCGCCCAGTATTTCTTTTCGATAAAGACAAATAAGGAAATGATTATTTTCTTAAACTTTGCATGATTATAGATAATTATCAATATGATAGGCTATCAACACCTCATTTAATTTCAACTCGATGTTTGTAATTATATTCCCTGTCACTGTGTAAAATTTCAGAAATTCTATGCAACAGATTTCATTCTATAGTCGCATAAGCGAATATATAGAACTATTCCCCACACAGTTTGTTTATTTGCTGTAACATAGTGAACAAGAGCACCGCATAGGGGTGCCAACGCTTGTCTGTTTTTGCCAACGTTACATATTTTTGTTAAACATTTAAAAAAATTGACCTTGAAAATCATAACTAAAACTGTAAGCCTTTCAATGCAAAGTTGAAGGACCATATCCTTTAAATTTGACCTTTGACCTTGAAGGGTGACCTTGACCTATGCATGGAATAGAATGTATACAACACAACGATGTAAAACAAAAAAATCGTAATTGTTAATCCATTGAGTTTTTGATAATCAACACAAAACTGTTAAATTTGAAGACCTTTTAAAAAATGTTCTTTTTTTTATCTGCCTAAAGATCATGACCAAAATCACACCTGCACAGGTTCATATGATGACAAACCAGTATACAAAGTTTAAGAAAATAATATTGAAAAATGACAAAGAAATATTTATTATAAAACTTGTCAAAAAAGAAAATAAAGTAAGAATAAGGAAAGGTCTTGCCACAAGGAATTCACATGTGAAATATCAGTGCCCTTATGGTAACAGTTCTGAATGAACTGCATTATAAAGTTTTCAGAAGTTACAGCAAATAAGGTAAAATTTCAAGGTCGATAGATGAACTATTGAGGTATATCTGAATAGCCCTTGCAAAGATGAATATCCATACCAAATATAAAAGTTGTATGTCAAAAAGTAAAGAAGTTATGGCCAACGTAAAAGTTTTTTTTTTGTTATACATTTCAAATATAGGTAAAAGTTCAAAGGTCAAGGTCAGAAGTCCAAAAGTGTAACATTGATGGAAAGGTCATGCCACAAGGAATTCACATGTAATATCAGTGCCCTGTTGGTAACGGTTCTGAAATGACAGGCATTTTAAAGTTTTCAAAAGTTACTGCAAAAATAGGTCAAAGGTCAAGATCAGTAGGTGGACAATTTGCATATGTCTGGATAGGCCTTGTCAAGATGAATATGCATACCAAAAATGAAAGTTATATATGGAATAGTAGAGAAGTTATGGCCAATGTTAAGATTCTGGACGACGACGCCTTACGACGGCAACGCAGACGCCAGAGTTAAGACAATAGCTCTTTTTTTTTTTCTATGAAAACAGACGAGCTAAAAATCTATAGTATAGAATTGTTTTAAACTTTGCATAATGACTGGAAATGAAACTGTTGCGAAATAAAATGAGGTATCAATAGGCTTGACTTTGAGTTATCTGCCTTTGAAAATGTCAGAAAAAAAGCAAAAAAACTCACATTCAGGGGCAGATAACTAAACAAGATGGCCCTGTGTCGCTCACCTGAGTAAGATTGCTGTGTTAGGTATGCTGACAAAAAATGTGGCATCTGAATGCTTTTCTAACATTTGACTAAGTGACCTAGATTTTGATCCTACATGACTTTGCACTCAACTAAGAATTCATGCTGTCATCATTCTTATCAAGTCTAATGAAGACTGGTACAAAAATGTAGGCCCCTAGAGTGTTCACAAAATTTTTCTAAAATTTGTCCTGGTGACCTACTTTTTGATCCCATGTGGCCCAGTTTTGTGTGAAAACTGTGGCCTCTAGAGTGTTCACAAGGTTTTTCTAAGATTTGACATGGTGACCTAGTTTTTGACCCTACATGACCCAATTTCAAACTCATCCAAGATATCATGTTGACAAACATCCTGACCAAGTTTCATGAAGATTGGGCCAAAACTGTGGCCTCTAGACCTTGAAGATTTTTCCAGTTTTTTTTCTATATTAGCCTATGTAAAATCAGGTGACCCCTTGGTGGGGCCAAATTTGATCCCAGGGCCATGATTTGAACAAACTTGGTTGTGATCTATTAGACAATGCTGCACACCAAATATCTAAATCCCAGGCCTTGTGGTTTCTGAGAAGAAGATTTTTCAAGTTTTTTTCTATATTAGCCTATGTTAAATCAAGTGACCCCTGGGGCAGGGCCAATTTTGACCCCAGGGTCATAATTTGAACAATCTTGGTAGAGAGTCATAAGATCATGCTACATACCAAATATTTAAACTCCATGCTTTGTGGTTTCTGAGAAGAAGATTTTTCAAGTTTTTTTTCTATATTTGCCTATGTTAAATCAAGTGACCCCTGGGGCGGGGCCAATTTTGACCCCAGGGTCATAATTTGTGCAATCTTGGTAGAGAGTCATAAGACCATGCTACATACCAAATATCTAAACTCAAGGCCTTGTGGTTCCTGAGAAGAAGATTTTTCAAGTTTTTTTCTATATTAGCCTATGTAAAATCAAGTGACCCCTGGGGCGGGGCCAATTTTGACCCCAGGGTCATGATTTGAACAAACTTGGTAGAGATCAACTAGACAATGCTACACACCAAATATCTTAACTCTATGCCTTGTGGTTTCTGAGAAGATTTTTCAAGTTTTTTTCTATATTAGCCTATGTAAAATCAAGTGACCCCTGGGGCGGGGCCAATTTTGACCCCAGGGTCATTATTTGAACAATCTTGGTAGAGAGTCATAAGATCATGCTACATACCAAAAATCAAAAGGCTAGGCCTTGTGGTTTCGGAGAAGAAGATTTTTTCAAGTTTTTCCTATATTAGCCTATGTAAATCAAGTGACCCCTGGGGCGGGCCAATTTTGACCCAGGTCATATTTGACAATCTTGGTAGAGAGTCATAAGATCATGCTACATACCAAAAATCAAAAGGCTAGGCCTTGTGGTTTCGGAGAAGAAGATTTTTTAAATTTTCATTTTTAAAATCTATTTTTAGCTCCTGTGACCTACTTATTCACCCAATTAAAATAATTTGAACAACTTTGATAGAGGTCATGATAAGGATGATTCCTGTGAAGTTTGGTCAAAATCCATCCAGTGGTTTAGGAGGAGAAGTTGTTTAAAGGAAAAGTTGACGCAAGACGCACGGACGGACGGACGGACGGTCGGACGGATGGACGGACGGACGACGGACAAAAGGTGATCACAAAAGCTCACCATGAGCACGTTGTGCTCAGGTGAGCTAAAAAAATATATAAACAAGAGGGCCATGATGGCCCTGAATCGCTCACCTGAGTACCATTGCTTCAACTGATGTCAAGGTTTTTAAACAGACAAGGATTCTGATATAACTTAATCTAAAACATTTTACCCCTGACAATACTACACACCAAATATCTAAGCAATGGGCCATATGGTTTCATATGGTGTGGGGTCATTTATCACCATTGGGCTACGATTTGTACAATCTTGGTAGTGGCTCATAAGATGATGCTACATACCAAATATCTAAGCTCTAGGCCTTATGGATTCTTAGAAGAAGATTTTTTAAGATTTTCCTATATAACTCTATGTAAAACAAGTGACCCCTGGTGCGGGGTCATTTATCACCATAGGGTTATGATTTGTACAATCTTGGTAGTGGCCCATAAGATGATGCTCATACCAAATATCTAAGCTCTAGGCCTTATGATTCATGAAGAAGATTTTTTAAGATTTTCCTATATAATCTATGTAAAACAAGTGACCCCTGGTGCGGGGTCATTTATCACCATAGGGCTATGATTTGTACAATCTTGGTAGTGGCCTATAAGATGATGCTACATACCAAATATCTAAGCTCTAGGCCTTATGGATTCATAGAAGAAGATTTTTTAAGATTTTCCTATATTAAAACAATGACCCCTGGTGCGGGGTCATTTATCACCATAGGGCTATGATTTGTACAATCTTGGTAGTGGCCCATAAGATGATGCTTCATACCAAATATCTTAGCTCTAGGCCTTATGCATTCATGGAAGAAGATTTTTTAAGATTTTCCTATATAACTCTATGTAAAACAAGTGACCCCTGGTGCGGGGTCATTTATCACCATAGGGCTATGATTTGTACAATCTTGGTAGTGGCCCATAAGATGATGCTTCATACCAAATATCTTAGCTCTAGGCCTTATGCATTCATGGAAGAAGATTTTTTAAGATTTTCCTATATAACTCTATGTAAAACAAGTGACCCCTGGTGCGGGGTCATTTATCACCATAGGGCTATGATTTGTACAATCTTGGTAGTGGCCCATAAGATGATGCTACATACCAAATATCTTAGCTCTAGGCCTTATGGATTCATAGAAGAAGACTTTTTAAGATTTTTCTATAGAACTCTTATGTAAAACAAGTGACCCCTGGTGCGGGGTCATTTATCATCATAGGGCTATGATTTGTACAATCTTGGTAGTGGCCCATAAGATGATGCTACATACCAAATATCTAAGCTCTAGGCCTTGCAGTTTTGCAGAAGATGATTTTCAAAGTTTGCATTTTTAAAATCTATTTTTAGCTCCTGTGACCTAATTATGCAATGGACTAGAACCATTTATACAACTTTAGTAGAACTTCATCCAAGGAACATTCCTGCAAAATATTTTTCAAATTGGCCAAGCCGTTTAGGAGGAGATGTTGTTTGAAGCAATTGTTGACGCCGGACGCACGGACGCACTGACGCACGCACGCACGGACGACGGACGCCGGACAAAAGGCGGTCAGAAAAGCTCACCTTGAGCACGTTGTGCTCATGTGAGCTAAAAATATATATGCCTTTAACATGACAAAATATAAGCACATCATTTGCAGGAACAAGAGTCGTTTTAATTTCAATCTTCAGAAAATATAACATATATGCATTATTATCGGTCTGTGATATGTTGTTGCTGTGAAGCAGTTTACCATCATTATGAAAGTTTAGCAGTCATAAAGCAATGTCCAGCTACAAATGTAGCTACATGGTGAGGAAGAGTCAAAAGCCCAGAGGCACCTGGGTAGAACCACCGACCTGTCGCAAGCCAGCTGTAGGGTTGCTCTTATCACAGTCAGAGATTACCGTAGATAGATGTTTGGGTTGTTTCTAGTCACAGTAACTATCCTCCATTTTTGTGGATAAATAATACCTTTTAAGCGTAAATGATCATATTGGTCTGCTGTATCTACGGCGTGGTGACTTATGAAATGGCTTTTCAATTTAGGAACCACTAATTTGATCCTAGCACGGTCTGATGTTGTACATACAGGTTTTTGGTCCGTCTATATAGACAAGTGGGGTTTTCTCACTGACAATGTGAATGCCATCTTCGGTGCTAATGAACAAGAGGGCCATGATGGCCCTGAATCGCTCACCTGAGTACCATTGCTTCAACTGATGTCAAGGTTTTTAAACAGACAAGGATTCTGATATAACTTAATCTAAAACATTTTACCCCTGACAATACTACACACAAAATATCTAAGCAATGGGCCATATGGTTTCAGAGAAGACTTGGGCGCAGGGTCATTTATCACCGTAGGGCCAAGACTTTGAAAATCTTTGTAATGAACCATTAGATGCTACTACATACCAAAAATCTTAGCTCTAGGCCTTATTGATTCATAGAAGAAGATTTTTTAAGATTTTCCTATTTAACTCTATGTAAAACAAGTGACCCCTGGTGCAGGGTCATTTATCACCGTAGGGCCAAGACTTTGAAAATCTTTGTAATGAACCATTAGATGCTACTACATACCAAAAATCTTAGCTCTAGGCCTTATTGATTCATAGAAGAAGATTTTTTAAGATTTTCCTATGTAACTCTGTGTAAAACAAGTGACCCCTGGTGCGGGGTCATTTATCACCATAAGCTATGATTTGTACAATCTTGGTAGTGGCCCATAAGATGATGCTACATACCAAATATCTAAGCTCTAGGCCTTATGGATTCATAGAAGAAGATTTTTTAAGATTTTCCTATATAACTCTATGTAAAACAAGTGACCCCTGGTGCAGGGTCATTTATCACCATAGGGCTATGATTTGTACAATCTTGGTAGTGGCCCATAAGATGATGCTTCATACCAAATATCTAAACTCTAGGCCTTGTGCATTCATGGAAGAAGATTTTTTAAGATTTTCCTATATAACTCTATGTAAAACAAGTGACCCCTGGTGTGGGGTCATTTATCACCATAGGGCTATGATTTGTACAATCTTAGTAGTGGCCCATAAGATGATGCTACATACCAAATATCTAAGCTCTAGGCCTTATGGATTCATAGAAGAAGATTTTTTAAGATTTTTCTATATAACTCTATGTAAAACAAGTGACCCCTGGTGCGGGGTCATTTATCACCATAGGGCTATGATTTGTACAATCTTGGTAGTGGCCCATAAGATGATGCTACATACCAAAAATCAAAAGCTAGGCCTTTGGTTTCAGAAGAAGATTTTTTAAGTTTTTCCTATATTACCTATGTAAATCAAGTGACCCCTGGGGCGGGGCCAATTTTGACCCCAGGGTCATAATTTGTACAATCCTGGTAGACAGTCATAAGATCATGCTACATACCAAAAATCAAAAGGCTAGGCCTTGTGGTTTCGGAGAAGATTTTTTAAATTTTCATTTTTAAAATCTATTTTTAGCTCCTGTGACTGTGAAGTATGGTCAAAATCCATCCAGTGGTTTCAGAGAAGAAGATTTTTTAAATTTTCATTTTTAAAATCTATTTTTAGCTCCTGTGACCTAATTATGCGATGGACCAGAACCATTTATACAACTTTAGTAGAGCTTCATCCAAGGAACATTCCTGCAAAATATTTTTCAAATTGGCCAAGCCGTTTAGGAGGAGATGTTGTTTGAAGCAATTGTTGACGCCGGACGCACGGACGGACGGACGCACGGACGACGGACGCCGGACAAAAGGCGATCAGAAAAGCTCACCTTGAGCACGTTGTGCTCATGTGAGCTAAAAAAGTATTCATAAACTGCATCACTTCATTTTGAATCTTTTAAAATTATAAAGTTTAAAAATGTTCTCCCGACCAGTTTCCGATGAAAAATGAAAATAACACTTTATATGGTTTTGTTCAATTTAATTGGTCACTTTGTTTAGACTTGGCAACATTATATATATTGCTTTTATACAAGAAGTAATTAAAATATGAAATAAAAAAATACACAAGTAAGACATAAGCTTGCAATACTGACTAAAAAGCAGCCATGAGAAACAGTTTGTGTTCTCTAATATGGTTTCTGAAACAGACATATAACAAATAGGCATATGATGAAACATATTTTGTATATCAAGCTCTAGCTTAACCCTCATGTAGATATTCTGTGATGCCTTGTCAGACAGGAGATTCAGGGTCTTAGCACTAAGAAGTGTTGGTGGAATTCAACTTATCATAGCTCCTTACAGGAGCTGTCTTACCAGTGTCTCCTCTGTAATCACATACAATATTGTAGCTCAGATTCTACACAGCCTGCATGGTAAAGAACATACCATTTAAAGTTAATTATCAAGTCATAAATCCATGACGTAAAGGATAAATCATTCTATTGTTTTTAAATGTTCAGACAAATCATTTATCATTATCATCTAAACTTTAATTATCTAACACTTTTCTGACACTTTATTTGGAGTGCAAAAATAAGCAATCTTATACAATGCATTACATTTTGTTCCATTTCTGTTTTCAACAATATTAATAACAACATCAAAAATAATGTGATGTGTTTTACTCAAGTCTATAACACTTACTGCTAAGTCAAAGAAAATGTTCTACAAATGTACAATACATGAGTCATGGGTCAATTTCACCTAAAGGTACAGGTTGCAGTAATGCCCAAAGAAACATTAGTTACAAGATAGATGGAAAAAAACTTATGGGGCAACTTTTCTTTTCCAAGTTCTGTAGTTGTGTGTTACCAATAATCATATGTAATAAAGGCATCACTCAAGTGATCCCAAACATCTATGGGTGGAGTCAGGTTTGAAATACACACAAAGCTTGGAGTGAGAGGGTAGTCACACTCCCACACTTGGTGGTATGGGCGGGGGATTCCCTCGTGATAACTTGGAATAAATAAACACATCTACAAAATTCTGAAGTGTTCTCAGAGGCTCAAATTTTAAATTTCTGCTGGGATGTTATACGTGCCAAATGGATGCTACACCCTTGATAGCCACAAATACATCATCCAACCATCTTGATTTTGTTTCATTACATGAAATTCCAAGTACTGGTTACTTATAACATCACACTCTATAATAATTTGAGTCTTAATCTATAACTAAAAATATCATATAGAATTATATTATATTAATATCAATAAAGGGGTCCATCATTCAATACCAACTTTGAAGGAATATGCACTATTTTTAAAGATTTGGGAAGCAAAATGAACACAAAAGGATAATTATCCCAGCGAAAATAACATTTTGATAAAAAAAACACACAAAAAACTGCAGTGTTTAGAAGTAATAATAAAAGGGCAAGGCATATGTTAACTGCCTCTTCAGCAAAAATTATGCACGGTTGTAGACCATTTACTGTTTCCCATCCTATGGCCCTATTGGCTAACTGCCTTATCAACCTTTTTTACTTCTGAATATGACATACTTAAATCCATCCACAAATGTCAAGTATGGCTAACCGTATCACAGACTAAAAGACAAAAGATCTAGACTGGAACTATTATCAATCCATGGTAAATATTCTGGAGGCTATGTCGTCAATGATCCAGTCTATACCCTTGAGAAGATTTTCCCCTGTCACAGCACTGCAACCCTGGATAAGCCAGTGATGGGTGGTGATTTCATCCAGACTTAAACCCTGGAATGCACAAAAGATAAACATATAAAAAATAAAGAACACACTCCAAATGCATGGTGGACATGAATTGGCACTAAAATCCTTTCTTCTGGCATTTAAATGGAACAGAAAACATCTTGGAGAGCTGTGTAATTGACATTTTCTAATCAATACAAGATGTATTTTAAGCCAAAAAAAAAAGCTATCAGATTAAAACATGTATAGGTTTGAATTTATTTATATCTACAGGTGGAGCGGAGTGCACCATGGTGATTATGCTTACTTATTCTAGGAGGAACTTCTTAACAAAGTTTGACTTGTTGTTTACCCATCCCTTAATCTTATTACCTGTCAATCAATTTAAAGCAATCAATTAAACAATACTGTTTTTGAAAGCATTTATCCCCTTCAAGATTCATCATCTCCAAATATTTCTTCAGATCAGGCTTGAGTTCCACCACCAATACTTAGTGCTAAGTAATACATAAATTCATAAACTAGGTTGAAACGCTTTCCACCATTCCTATTTTATGAAATGTTCCAAGTATGCACATGACTTAGCAACATGAATTGCAACCATAATATCTATAACAATATTTGCAAAGAAATGAAGTAGTTGGGCATTTTTATAAAAGAAACCAGAATAATATAATAAGCCTTAATTGTTTAAATATTACTTTAAAAAAGCACTAGAATTGTAGGTGAATTTGACAAAGGTCAGTCAATTTTACATTCTGTAATAACGTGAAAACAATCACATTTTGAGATGGCTTTTTTGTGAGCGTAATTATTTATGTCGGCATGAATGGCAACCTTGATATATCAAATATTGGTTTACTAGTGATGAATATTTATTTGGTGCAATGACAGTGTATGTTTGTGTGTGTTTTTCAATAACATTTTAAACCATATTTTCATTATTGTTTGGTTTTAACATCTAAAACAGTATTTCAACCAGTCTTGTAAAAGAAGGTCAGAAGATGGTGATGGACATTTAGTTTGTGCTGTGATGATGTATATTTAAGGAATTTAGTGAATAAATTCTTTATTTGTGATCAGAATGTACTTTTTTAACTGATATACGTAGATGCACATGCACAATGACATTTAAGCAATTGTCTGTTTAACCTTAATATGAAAATCTGAGCAATATGATTTGCTTCATAACTTGGGCAAACACTAAAGAGCATAGGGGTTAAGATTTCAAAATTGTCAGACATCTGATTTATTTTTTTTTTTTTTTATCAAAGTAAATGAGAATCAGATTTTCCAGCGATCTCAATAAACCCAATGTTTTTTACCCGCTTTAACCTTGCTTGAACTTTGTCGTTTAAAAAAAGATGAACACATCATTCGTTTCAATGGATTGCTAACAATAAAGATATCGCCACCCTTACTCTCCCAATTTCTCTTTCCTACAGTTTATAAGATAATATGAATATGTGGAAGCAAATCTAAAACAACAAACTTTCATTTACTTTTTTTTTCATTTCATTTCATATACACATGTTCTTAATATAGGTAAATTAATGATTTTCAATATCCATGTATGGTCCTTATATTGGGGAAAAAAAATGTAAAAATTGTTCTCCAGCTGGGACTTGAACCCATACCCCTTTTCAATGATGTTTCAATGGCAAACAGCCTGTTTTACCAACTGCACTAATTGGCAAAATGTTGCATGCAGACAAAATTTTATTGACATATTGTTGCCTATCACTGGAAATTCCAGCCAGTCATGGTTCAAAATATCTCTGAATGAAGTGCGATTTTTCGCTTGCGTACTTTCTTTTTTCATTTCTGTTTATTAATCATGTTTTGACTTCCATAATGCTATCATAATTAAATAAACATGAAAATTATCACCATTTAGTGATAAGACAAAAAACAAAATTTGGAACTTTTTCTTTGCGTAGTAAAAAAAAAGGGGGGGGGGGATTCTATAAATATAGATGTCTAAATATAGCAAGCAACCCTGTTAAATAAAATTGTATTCAGCTCACCTGTCTAATTTTCTCTGATGGTAAAGCACCAGGAAGGTCCTGTTTATTGGCAAAAACAAGAAGGGTGGCACCTGCTAGTCTCTGAAATAAAATCCATTGGCATATATCATAAAAAGCTAACAAGAAATATCTATTAAAAAGATATTTGGCATTGATTAAAGTAATAGAAAATTTAGACAAACATCCTGTCTTCTAATCAGTTACATGTGCTTGCACAATGCGAACATTGAAAACAAGAGGGCAAAGATGGCCCTGAATTGCTCACCTGAGAAATATTGCCTTCATTGCCTTTTATATAAGAGTCATACTGAATACATACTCCATGCTAAAATACAGTAAAATAATCGTGATTCCAAACAAAAACTACCTGTGGTCCAAATTTTGATTGTCATAGCTATAAAATTAAGTGACTCCTATGGTGGGACCAAGTTATACCCAAGAGCCATGATTTGAACACTTGGTTCAGGTGCAAAAGACCATGTTGCACACCAAAAATCTAAACCCATGATCTTGTGGTTTCTGACAAGATCTTTTAAAGACTCTCCTACATAAGTCTATGTAAAATCAAGTGACCCATGGGGCGGGGCCAATTTTGACCCAAGGACCATGATTTGAGAAAACTTGGTAGATGTCTTTAAGGTCTTGTAACACACAAATTATCTAAACTCCAGGCCTTGTGGTTTCTGACAAGAAGATTTGTCTGTTGTTGTTTTCTATATACGCCTATGTAAAATAAAGTGACCCCTGGGTCCGGGGCAAATTTTGACCCAAGGGCCATAATGTGAACAAAGTTGATAGATGTCACAAGCCCATATTACATACCAAATTGTTAACTTTAGGCCCTTTAGTTTCTGACAAGAAATTTTTTCTAGTTTTCCTATTTAAATCTATGTAAATCAAGTGACCCCTGGGGCACGGCCAATTTTGACCCCAGGCCATGATTTGAACAAACTTAGTAGATGTCTATAAGGCCATGTTACACACCAATTACCTAAATTCCAGGCCTTGTGGTTTCTGACAAGAAGATTTTTCTAGATTTTCCTGTATAAGCCTATGTAAAATAAAGTGACCCTTGAGCAGGGCCAATTTTGACACCAGGAATATGATTTGAATAAACTTGTAGATGTCCACTAGACAATGCTACTCACCAAATATCTAAATTCCAGGCATTGTGGTTTTTAAGAAGATTTTTCTAGATTTTCTATAAACAAGAGCCCATGGGCTCTAATCCGCTCACCTGAGTAAAGATAAAATGTCCCACCATAAAGTTACAAAAGATAGGTTAAAGATCAAGGTAACAATGATGCATGCCAAATATCAAAGCTTCCGGCCATATGATTTCAGAGAAGAAAATTTTCTAGATTTTTTCCTTTATTAGCCTATGTTGAAGAAAGAAACCCCCTGGGCAGGGCCAATTTTGATCCCAGGGCCATTATTTGAACAAACTTGGTAGAGATCATTAGACAATGCTACATGCCAAATATCAAAGCTCCCGGCCATAAGGTTCCACAGATGAAAATTTTTCTAGATATATTCCTATATTAGCCTATGTTAAAGAAAGTGACCCCCAGGGCGGGGCCAATTTTGACCCCAGGGCCATGATTTGAACAATCCTGGTAGAGATCCACTAGACAATGCTACATGCCAAATATCTTAGCTCTAGACCATACGGTTTCGGAGAAGAAGATTTTTCTAAGTTTTCCCTATATAAGCCTATGTTAAATAAAGTGACCCCCGGTGCGGGGCCAATTTTGACCCCAGGGCCATGATTTGAACAGTCTTGGTAGAGATCCACTAGAAAATGCTACATGCCAAATATCTTAGCTCTAGGCCATACGGTTTCGGAGAAGAAGATTTTTCTAAGTTTTCCCTATATAAGCCTATGTAAATAAAGTGACCCCCAGGGCAGCGCCAATTTTGACCCCAGGGCCATGATTTGAACAATCTTGGTAGAGATCCACTAGACAATGCTTCATGCCAAATATCTTAGCTCTAGGCCATACGGTTTCGGAGAAGAAGATTTTTCTAAGTTTTCCCTATATAAGCCTATGTAAATAAAGTGACCCCCAGGGCGGGGCCAATTTTGACCCCAGGGCCATAATTTGGACAAACTTGGTAGAGGACCATAAGATGATGCTACATACCAAATATCAAAGCTCTGTGCCTTTTGGTTTCAGAGAAGAAGATTTTTAAAGATTGCAATTTTTTTGTCTATTTTTAGCTCCTGTGACCTAGTTATTGAACAGACTGGAACCATTTGAACAAACTTGAAAGAGGGTCACCCAAGGGTCATTTGTGTAAAGTTTTATTGAAATCTGCCCAGTAGTTTAGGAGGAGAAGTCGTTTGAATTAAAAAGTTGACGACGCACGACGGACGCCGGACCATAACAATAGCTCACCATGAGCACGTTGTGCTCAGGTGAGCTAAAAACCTCAGGGCCATGATTTGAACAAACTTGGTAAATCTCTATGAAACCATGTTACACACCAAATATCTAAACTCCCAGCCTTTTAGTTTCTGACAGGAAGATTTTTCTAGTTTTCCTTTTTAATTCTATGTAAAATAAAGTGACCACTTGGGTGGAGCCAATTTTGACCCCAGAGCCATGATTTGAACAATCTTATTATATGTCTGTAGGCCATATGACACACCAAATATCTAAATTCCAGGCCTTGTGGTTTCTGACAAGAAGATTTTTCTAGTTTTTCCTGTATAAGCCTATGTAAAATCAAGTGACCCCTGGGGCGGGGCGACCACTATAGCTCAACATGGGCACGTTGTGCTCAGGTGAGCTAAAAACAGGCAGAATCCAACATAAACAGTAACACTTCCTGTTTTTGGATGGTTTGGGGGAAAATCCCCCATTAAGTTTGAATCCTAGAATAGACACTGTCAATGTGCATCTATGGGAAGTGTTTTCATAAAACAACTGTTTATCTTATGATTTTCGATGAGATACTGATATACATCTGTAAGATATAATTCATATCTCACTGTTGAAACTGTGAGTGATTTTGGTTTTCGATCTGTACATTGAAATATGAAGCAAAGTAGAACGTAAAACAGATAAAGATTTCCATGATGTCATGGTTTTAAAGTTTTTTGGTTTTTTTGGATTATCTGACAAGTTTAATGCAAAAACTATAAAATACAACATAAGATTAAAAAAGAAATTTTGTTTGTTTTGTGTGAATATGGAATATATCTCATCTCAAACTGATACAATTTTCATATTTTCACTTGCGCTACATACTCATAAAAATAATGTATCACGTCCGATGAGACATATTCACCCAAAGCAAACAAATATCCTCTCTTTATCTAGTTAAGCAATTTCACAAAACCTTTCACAGGCCTCCACACCTGTATCCCCTACACATTTCAATACATTTTTATCTTATGATTTTCGATAAGATACTGAAATATATCAGTGAGATATAATTCACAACTAGCTGTTGAAATTGTGAGTGATATAGAAATTTGGTTCCCAGTCTGTATATTGAAATATATAGCAAAGTAAAACGTAAAACAGATAAAGATTTCCACGTCACTATTACGTCAAATAATTCCAAGTGAATTGGAACCATTTTTGGTAATGCAAAATCTATAGAAAATAATATATTTATTAAGATAAAAAGAAAATTTGCTTGTTTTGAGTGAATATGGTATACAATTTTCATACTTTCACTTGCCCTACGACCTTGTGAAAATAGTGTAATTGTATCACGTCTCAATGAGATATATTCCATATTCACCAAAAGCAAACAAATATCCTCTATATATTTATTAAAGAAACTGAAATTCAGTCAAGAAAATTTCTTACAATTTTGTGAATACAAAGCATGCATACATTTCAGCTACTTGTCATCTTAATAAAAAATAATGTGATACTTTTTTACCACAAGTATAGAATTACCTAACAATGAAAATAGTTAGGTTAGACAGCTACAGCAAAAAAAATAGAGAATAATATATATTTTTGTCACAGGAGTTTGAAGTTCTATCAATAAATAAAAAATAAAGTAAACAAGCATTCTGAAAATGTTGCTTTGGCAATACTAAGTCCCCTACTGGCAAATAGAAAACTAGGAATCCCTGCCCCTCTTCATGCTGCAAACAAGTCAATACTTTCGATGAAAGTCAAAACAACAATAAATATCAACTCCTAACACTCCTAAGAGCCTGAATAGCTAAACTGGTGATTTTTGTACATGAATGAAAAAAATATCATAAACAATTTCCTTTAGGGTTAGTATCTTGGTAAGTTGAAATCTGACAAACTTGATCTGTAACTCATGGTGGTAGATTCACATACCAAATATTAGATCAATATCTGCAAGCGTTTAGAAAAAAGCACAGAAAACATGTATGTGACCGACAGATGGACGGAATGGAAACCTGTAGTCCCCTTCGGTGACGCTGGTAGGGGACTAAAAATTAGTCCCATATACTGCATAATAAAAGACACAACAAATGCAATGCTTTTTCTCCACTTTCCTGAGTTGTCAGTTTGTTGTTGAAGCCATTCGCTGAAGTCACACCACACAATTACTGCTTTGGGGGTAAATATTTTAAACATTTTATTTTGTGATATAATGTTTTAAATTGTGATAAAATTGTTTCTTCTATTTCAATAGGTTTTTAATAAATTTACAGTTATGTTTATTTGAAATATTTCATATATTGCTATTCTAATATTTAAATATCTAAAGGTGAACCATTTTACTTTTTCTAAAACCTTTCCTATTTTGTCCATTTACATAAGGGAAACCACGACCAAATATTTTTTGCGAAAAAAATCTCTTAAAGTATGTTAAATGCCCATTTTGTTAGCTGCTAGGCAGTATTTACATTTAAGGGTCGCGTAACCCCTATGACGTCATTGATAGACCAAGTGTCATTTGCTTTCTTAATTTCATATAAATGTATGTAATCACTAATCATATTTAAAGCGTTTTAATCAAACATGTCATATTTGTTATTGTTCTAGTATAAAGTTAAAGGTTTTATCGAGTTGTTTCTGTGAAATTAATCCGTGAATTTGACGAATATAAATGATGTATTTGTGATTACGTAAATCAGATAGACTGTGAAATAAGAAGTTAAATTCAGAGATAAACAGAAGTTTTCAAGTGAATAGAGGTTAAATTTTTCATACTTTGAATACGTTTTCACCACTTTGACATGACATATTCCTATACTTTGGTGTTAGTAGTGCAACCATGGTTAATTTAATTCTCTCCTTCCAGAACATTTATGAACTGACGCTTGTTTGTAATGCACATTACAAAAAAGCAAGCAATAAACCAGAACTTTTACTCGTTGAAATACAGGAAGAAATGAAAATACGGAATTAGTAGTACTTTCCTTTCTTTCACGCATTTATTCCTGTCTTCCTTTATATCATAATTCCATTAAAAAAAACAAAAAAAATTTTATTGTCAGTCCATAACTATTCATTCGTCAATAAATCAAGTTTTAGGTAAATATTTTCTCATGTCATTTTCAGATAATCAGAATCACATTCACTTCTATACCCCACAAAGACAGAACTTATAAAATTGATTTGATTTGAATAATAATGGAACAACAAACCTACCTATATCCATAGACATATTCACCAACCTGCATATGTCTTTGCTATATCTTATATATTTGCACTAATAATTCCCTTTACATTATCTTGAATGAAACTTGCCGATCTTAAATGCATTAATTATGACTTAACCTTTGTCATTATTGACTAATTGATAATGTTTCGCCATCTAAGAACCTGACTGTAAGCGTCTACTCACATCTCAAAGTGACTGGCTTGACAATATGTCACACATCAATTAACCCGGGTAACCCTTTTATTACCCCCTGATTGACCCCAAACAGGAAATTAAATAATCATACCAAACCAAAAAGTTAATTCTTATCAGTAGATATGTTAGGCATTTTACTCATTTAGAAACATGGTCTTTGTGGAAACCCAGCGCAGATACAGGATTTTAACGGAAAATAAGAGGGATTTTGATATGAAGGTATGTAAAATGTTTATTAACGTTACTCTTATTCAGGACCTTTATGTCAATATTATCAAATATTGTTTTAGAATAATCCTGATATAATTTTTTGGTTTTTTGATATGAAGGTATGTAAAATTTTATTAACTACTCTTATTAGAGCGACCAATTTTATAAAGTCTGAATAAAGAATATATCTAAATTTTTTTTGATAGGAATATTAATTAATTGAGCTATATATTTTCACCTTTATTCATTCATTGTTATCTTGGATTTACCTTGAAATTAGTTACAGTAACTGTGAAATGTTCAATAAGATATATAGTGCTGGCAGAGTTTTGTCTATTGATGACGTCATAGCAGAGGGAGAGAAGAACTTTTCTCACCTGGGTAATTTTTGCAACTTTCAATGGCCAATTTTATACAAACTACAAATAATTTTAACATATTTTTTGTACTGAAGGTCTTACAATAATGTATTCTAATAATGAAAATGAAATCTTTGTGGATGACCTTTAAACAAAATATAATTATAACTTGGGAAAACCCATTAGGGGACGTCACTCTCACTTACCCCTGAGCTATAATTGTCTGACGTCAGCAAATTGCAACGACGACTAGCTGTCTGCTCAGAAAATGAACAAAATTGTTGAGTTATTCCTGTAAAATGGCATGATTGTTTTGGGTGCATTTTAGTATTCTTTATCGAGTAGGCTCAATAGATTATTATCATTCATTATTTTGATCTTATAATTCAACCAAAGGTGGGCTGGGTTGCAAAATGGCGTTGCACTCCTTGTGTTTTTTTATTATATGTGGGGCTTATCTTTTACTATATTATATTTATTTATTGATAGAAATTCAAAGTCCCATGATTTTTTTATTACTTTCTATAAATTAGTTCTTGGATATATATTAAAGATGAAATAACTAATATCCTCAACATGTCAAAAATATATTAAATACTGCGATACAATGTTACATAATTCCATTAGCTATTTAAAGATTTTAAGGAAAAAAGTACTAAACAATCAAAACTTACACTTAATATCAATATATTTTCAGTATGGCTATACCAGTCCCATTTTTAGGACTTTGGTACATTGTGGTCGGGGATCAACCCCAGGACTTTCCGATTCTGAGACAGACTCTCTAACCAATCAGCCACTGGGACTACTTTCAAAATGCAAATATATGAGCAATGTGTTTGTGGTTTAGTGATTAAGAAAGTATTGGACCTACCTCCTCCAGGAGCAGTGAATGAAGTTCCTTTTTACAGTCCTGCAGTCTCATTCTGTCGGCACTGTCCACAACCCAGATAAGCCCGTCTGTACTCTCAAAGTAGTTCCTCCAGTAAGACCTCAACGACTTCTGACCCCCGACATCCCACACATTCAGCTTAAATCTGACAAGATAGATACACAGATATTTTAAACAAGAGGGCAATGATGGCCCTGAATCGCTCACCTGATTATAAATGAGCAACATTTTTCATACTGACCTACTTTTTGACCCCACATGTCCCAAATTTAAACTTGTCCAAGATTTTCTGGTAATAAACATTCCAACCAAGTTTCATGAAGATTGGGCCAAAAATGTGACCTCTAGAGTGTTAACAAGGTTTTTCTAAGATTTGACCTCTTGACCTACTTTTTGACCCAACATGACCCAAATTCTAACTTGTCCAAGATTTTATGGAGACAAACATTCTGACCAAGTTTCATGAAGACTGGCCTAAAAGTGTGGCCTCTAGATTGTGAACAAGGTTTTTCTAAGATTTGACCTCGTGACCTTCTTTTTGACCCAACATGACCCAAATTCAAGCTTGTTCAAGATTATATGGAGACAAACATTCTGACCAAGTTTCATGAAGATTGGCCTAAAAATGTGGCCTCTAGAGTGTTAACAAGGTTTTTACAAGATTTGACCTCGTGACCTACTTTTTGACCCCACATGACCCAAATTCGAAATTGTCGAAGATTTTATGAAGATAAACATTCTGACCAAGTTTCATGAAGATTGGGCCAAAATGTGGCCTCCAGAGTGTTAACAAGGTTTTTATAAGATTTGACCTTGTGACCTACTTTTTGACCCCACATGACCCAATTTCGAAATTGTCCAAGATTCTGATCAAGTTTCATGAAGATTGGCCTAAAAATATGGCCTCTAGAGTGTTAACAAGCCAAATTGTTGACGACGCATGATGGACGATGGACGCCAGACGAAGGGCCATGACAAAAGCTCACCTTGAACATGTTGAGCTCAGGTGAGCTAAAAAAGAGGAGAGCAAAGTCTAAAGTCAATCCAAGCTTAATCAATATTTAGCGCCATCACAGAGTGTGATTAATACCTCAGAAACATCACTGTTTCATATATCTTACCATTAACTTTCATTGAGAATTTCAGTTTTAAGTAGTTGTGTTGGGATGGCATGAATGCAATGAATCTTATGACAGAAACATTTTAGAGCCATAATTCTATTAATGATAGGGAAGCAAAATGCAAGCTAGATAACAAAAGTCAGCTCAATATATATAAGAGAAAAGTCCTGAAAACCTAAATGAATCAAGAGATATTCTTAGTCCAAAATGAGCAAATGAAAGCTAAACACAAAACTTGGTCTGTACTTAACATTGTACACCCAAAAAAAAAAAAAATGAGTTCTAAACAAGTAGTTATAAAAATCTGCTACACTGGTATTTTGGAATGACTGAAATGAACATGGATAAAATTACATGCCTGTATGTGGTGGTGACATAAAGAAAATGGTCAAAAATAGTAAATGAACCAATAGCATTGCCACAGATAATTGGATTTGCAGGCCATGGGTTAGTCATGAAATAAGAATTAAAATTTACCCCCGGTGCTCTAAGGTCTTTATGTTGAAGCCTAAAGTTGGTGATATCGTATCTATATCTTCTCCATTGAATTTTTTCAGTATAGTTGTTTTGCCAGCATTGTCCAAACCACTAGCAAAAGTTAAGGTTCCTATGGTGATTGTAGCTAGTGACTTCTTCCATAGATGCATCTATATTAGAAACAAGAGGGCCAAGATGGCCCTGAAGACGCTCGCCTGAAAAAAATGCAATGCCTGTACAAGTTACTATATTATAGCATAGATGTAATTAATACACAAAACATGAGCTCATTATGGTAAAAAATTGGAGGTCAAACTTGACTGAGAGATCATGACTATCAACATGTCATGAAACTTCAAAATGATTGCTTAAGAAATGAAGATTCTAGAGCATAAACAGTGAAACCTGGCATTTTTTAATATTAAAAGGGCCTTAACTCCTGACCTAATTGGCCTATATCAGCCATAATTGAACGTAGTCTAGAATTATGGCTATAAACATTGTCATAAAGTTTGAACATTATTTCTTAAGAGATAAAGAAGTTAGAGTGCAAACAATGTGAAATCTGGCTTTTTTATATTAAAAGGGCCATAACTCCTGACGTTATTGGCCTATATCAGCCACAACTGAACTTGACCATAAGATTATGAAAAAGGAAGGTTTTAAAACCAACCGGCAAAGGGAAAGTCTGAAAAAGTAAGGGCCAATATCAACCATAATCCAACCGGACTGAAAGATTAGGGCTATAAACATTGTCATAAAGTTTGAAGATGATTGCTGAAGAAATGAAGATGCTAAGGTGAAAATGTGGACGACAGATGGACATTCAATGAACCCAAAAGCTCATTCTGAGCACATGTGCTCAGGTGAGCTATAAAAAGTTAAGATTTCAGCAATAATGGCCCTGTGGTGGATATACAGGTAATATTTGCATCCATTATTGTAATGACATATATTTCTTTTATGAATTATGCTTATTAAATACAAATAATGTAATGTTAACACATAACATCAGATGAATGTCATACCCTCTTTTTATAAGGCACAGCATGTGTTTTCATTAAATGTCACCTTCATGTGTTGCTGTCATGTTATTGAGTACTTCATCCACCAGTATATGGACAAAGTCCCCTAACAATGAATTTAGTAAGTTATAATTGGTAAGCCTTGCAAAACACATGGAGGGGGTTATGGTAAGCCTTCAAAACCCATGGAGGGGCTTTGGTCAGCCTTGCAAAACACATGGGGGGGGGGGGGGGGGTCAGCTTTGCAAAAACACATAAAGGGTTTTGTCAGTCTTGCAAAACCCATGGAGGGGCTTTGGTCAGCCTTGCAAAACACATGTAATGGTTATGGTAAGCCTTTCAAAACACATGGAGAGGTTTATAATATCAGTCTTGCATAACAAGATTATAAATATAAGTTAGTTCATGGTTATATTAGTTTTGATTACTTGATAAAGTCACAAGTGCTAGCCCAAGTAAATATGTCATGTAGTGAAGCCAATCATGAAATAAGCTATTTTACATATGATGTTTTCTCTCCAGATTTATTTATTTGTTTGTTAGGTTTAATGGTTCTCTCCAGTTTTGTCAATTCACACACTCAACAAAGGCATCTTCCAATGTCAATCTAGTTGATACAATCCTTAACCATGCCAAAATCGGCATTGCAGCAGTCATATACACTGGTCATAATGAAATTAGTGATTAACTCTAAGGGCAATGTGATTTAATGCTGGATATTGTTTCTGATTATATAATAGGGGTCTTAAATTTGATAGTGTTGCATGGTGATTGTGGGTTGTCAATGATTTATGGAAACAATCAAGATTGAAACAGAGAATGTTGCTTTTTTGGACAATAATTCTAAAGAATCAGTTCTTAAAATCACTGTGCCTGCAGTGTTTTTTTTTGTGTCAAAATATACAGAGAATATATGCAGCATTTCCCCCTGCCTGGAATATATATTTTTCCACCAATTTATTTCATTTTCCCCTTCATTAATAATGAGTTTACAAACCATAATGTGTGCATGGACTCACTGTTGTAGTTAAATGTTATATTCTTAATAAAACTGTGCAAACATGTTATGTGAATGTCATTGTTCTTATTATTTTTTCATGCAATAAAACTTCATTAAATTGGAGTAAAATACATTACCCCCTTCCTATGGGCCTGGACCACTTTCCTCCCAGAGCAAAGAAACAAGAGGGCCATGATGGCCCTGAATCGCTCACCTGATTATAAATGAGCAACATATGTTGGATTTTTCATATTGACCTACTTTTTGACATCACATGACCCACTCTCGAGCTTGACCAAGATTTATTCTAGAGTGTTAACAAGGTTTTTTTTCTTTTTGACCACATGACCCACTTTCGAACTGTCCAAGATTTTATGGAAACAAACATTCTGACCAAGTTTCATAAAGATTGGGCCAAAAATGTGGCCTATAGAGTGTTAACAAGGTTTTTCTAAGATTTGACCTCATGACCTACTTTTTGACTCCACATGACCCAAATTCGAACTTGTTCAAGATTTTATGGAAACAAACACTCTGACCAAGTTTCATGAAGATTGGGCCAAAAATGTGACCTCTAGAGTGTTAACAAGGTTTTTCTAAGATTTGACCTCATGACCTACTTTTTGACCCCACATGACCCAAATTCGAACTTGTCCAAGATTTTATGGAAACAAACATTCTAACCAAGTTTCATGAAGATTGGCCAAAATATTTGGCCTCTAGAGTGTTAACAAGCCAAATTGTTGACGACGAACGACGCACATCGGACGTCAGGCGATCACAAAAGTTCACCTTGAGCACGTTGTGCTCAGGTGAGCTAAAAACACTGGTCTGTAAGAAGTATCTATGAGTGAAAAAAGATAACATTTTAACATTGGGTTTATTGGCATCGCTTGAAAGTTTGATCCCTGTTGATTAAATTTATTTTTATAAATAAAAGAAATGCAACAATCCTGTTCCCTCAATGCTATCAGTGACTGTGTTTTGATTTGTAATCAATATGGTACAATCTAGATTTACAGACTGACGTAATTATGCAAAAGGTTGGCAGCCAAAGTCAGTGGGTGATTCATAGTTGACTTCGGCATGAAGCTACATTAAACTGGAAACTGTGATGTCGCACACTTAAACTCCATGTTCGCGGGTATTCGTTGCGCGGTATACTTGTTTTTCTGAGATTTGATGCATCCTGGGAAAAAAATGCAGAATGACCGCCATCTTGAATTTGTGACGATAATCTTACAAAATAACAAAAGTATTTGCAAATATGTGAAACATCGGCTAACAAATCGATGAAAAGGTGGGTTGAGATAGATGAACTAGACACATGTGTGTTAGTATTTAACTTTGATGTGATAATCCAGCGCCTTGTTTAAGAGATTTTCTTATTGGCTTATGTCGAGACTGTTTAGCGAAGCAGTAAAAATCACTCATAAAATTTAGCCCCTCTTCAAATAGCTAAGGATCTTAATTCGATTGATAGACTAAAACCTTGCGTTTCTCTATACCTTATGAAGCTCTAAAGCTAATTTCAATATTCAATACACTTTGTTTTTTTTAATTTTTCTGACACATGTTTTTCTCTTATTTTCTTACGAATCAATGAAATGTTGTCATATTGTCTCGACACAGACAATAAAAAACAAGATTTTCTCTAAAACAATGTTGAGATCGATGTAGTAGATATATCTGTGTTAGTATCTAACTTTAATTTGATTATCCTACTCCCTGTTTTCGAGGAGATCTTGTTTTTATCGGTCTGTATCGAGACTGTTTAATGAAGCGATTAAAATCCCTCAAACTAGATGTGGGTGTTCCTCGGAACACTTGTGTCGCCTGCATTTAAGCATGTTTGATGAAAGAATTGACTAGAAAATCGATCTTTTGACAAATTATTGATAAAGCATAATCTATTTTGTGAGGTACAAAATAACACCAAATCACACACACACACACACATATATATATATATATATATATATATATATATATATATATTTTTTTTTTTATTTTTTTTTTTTGGGGGGGGGGGGGAAAATAAAATATTCAAACAGTGCAATATGTAATAATTTTCCCGAGCACTTTCGACTATACAGTCTTCATCAGAGGAGTGTCAGAATGACTATGAATTCAAAACATTAACTGTAAGAAAAATTATGACGTCATTAAGCACTTATGACGTTAATTATATATATGTTGCAAGTTTGTAGTCATCATTATCATTATTGAGTTATCATTCTTGTGTACTGCACTCAGACCAATGAGATCTATCTACTATAAATGTTTAAGGCAACACTTCAAATACTTTACAAGTTATGCACCACACAAGAATTAAATCCAAAAAAATAAACAAAGGGAAATAACTCCAAAAATACAACAGTTATCATTCTTGCACAATGCACTCCATGAGATCTTTCCATCTATGAAGTTTCAAAGCAATATCTCAAATACTTTTTATGTTATGCTCCTGACAAAAATAAAGACTGAGAATCAACAAAGGACAATAACTCAGGAGAAAAGAAAGTGAGAGTTATTTATGTGAACTGCACTCCTCTTCAATGAGATCTATCTATCTATAAAGTTTTAAGTCAGCACCTCAAATACTTTTTGAGTTATGCCCTGGACAAAAATTAAGACTGAAAATCAACAAAGGGCAATAACTCAGAAAATATGAAAGTCAGAGTTATCATTCTTGTGCACTGCACTCCACCTCAATGTGATCTATCCATGTTTTAAGTTTCAAGGTGATACCTCAAATACTTTTTGAGTTATGGTCTGGACAAAAATAAAATCTCAGAATCAACAAAGGGTAATAACTCAGAAAATTCGAAAGTCAGAGTTATCATTCTTGTGCACTGCACTCCACCTCAATGTGATCTATCCATGTTTTAAGTTTCAAGGTGATACCTCAAATACTTTTCGAGTTATGCTCCGGACAAGAAAGTGTGACGCCGACGACGACGCCGACGACGACGCCGACGACGGACAAAGTGATCCCTATGTGTCTGCCATGCTATGCAGGCGACACAAAAATTTACCCCTCTCTTCAAACAGCTATGGATCTTTATGCCAAAACCTTGCATTTTTCTATACATTATAGACTTTTAACCCTTTCCCTCATAGAGGACACCATGAAAAGACCTATGCGAACAGCATAAAACCAGATCAGCCTGCGAGAAACTCGCAGGCTGATCAGGTTTTATGCTGTTCGCTGCTACTCAGTGGTCTGGAAATGAGGGTTTTGTAAATAAATTTGGTAAGGTTTAACTGTGGTTTTCTGCAGATCAGGCTTTATGTGGTACCTATTGAGTGCGTCAAAATGAGTCTATATGAGGGAAAGGGTTAAAGCTAATTTCAGTATTAAATACACTTCATTTTTTGGTTTCATTCCATTTTCTTCAATTTTTCTGATGCCTGTGTTTCTCTTATGTTTTCTAACTAATCGAATGAAATGTCACAACACAGGATGATAAAAATTAAATTCTCTCTAAAATGAGGTATGGGAATTTCTAAACACAACAAAATACTAAAACACACATATATAGTTAATCGATCAAAACCCACCTTTTTCATGTTTTTATTCTTATGCTTCACATAATTATTTGCAGATTCTTTTTGTCATTTTTTTTCATTCTCGTAGAAATTTTGGCACACACATAGCCGATATATAACTTAAGTATTAAAAACTTCAGAACACTTATAAACTGAGAAAAAAAATTAAGCATAATTATGTGGCTGTTTCTGTATCGATATTATATAACACAACACACACAATTTCAGTTTGTTTCAGGCATATTATCTAAACAATACTCTTAAATACTCTTCATCCCAGGAAAAAAAAGTGAATTCTTAGTTTACAAACTGCCATGATAACAACAGAGTTTACATCCATGATTTGAATTTAATACGAGTGTTTCAAGAAAATTTTGGTTGATTTCAAAGACCCTATTACTACAAATAATAAATGATTATTTCGAGATAAAAAGACACCGCTTATTGATTTTCAACAGGCCTCGATTAATATTTAACATCAAATAGCTAATGTAATCCGTAAATTGTAGTAATTACCGACAGCTCTATAGTCTATTTAAGAATACACATATCAGCTTGTTCTAAGACTATATCCCCTTTTGTTCCCATCAATGTCCAAATTCCTTTTGAAAAACATTGCACAATGGAATCTGATGAAGCTATTGATCTGATCAGCGTGATTTAATGGATATGACAGTTTGTCAACTGAAAGAAAATAATTTTGATACAAACATTATACATATATTTCATAATGTAATTTACTAAAAGATAGGACCATTTTCGTAAGTATTAAAACAAAACATCATATCTTAGGGCCTTATAAAGATTCAGGCATTTTACAAAATTTTTTAAAAAAGTACATTGATCTAGGTAATGTAATTTCTGCTATTTTGAACTTAGCACAAAGATACATTTATGCATCTTTTTTAAAAGATATCGAATTTTATCGATAGACGAAAACCAATGATACAGAAACAACCGATAATAGCCAAGCGTGCACAAGGAAGTATATACAGGGCATAAATTTCTATTTTTAGAGCTGCTTATCCCTCTAGGTATTTTCATCTCTGAATTTGGATACAGGGTTTTGTCATTTTATAGTGTAACAAATAACCCCAGGAGGTATTTGAGGTCCATGATAGCTTAATGTGATTGTTACATGGATTCGTATCCGACTGTTCAGCATGACTGCTTGACTACCTCCATACACCTTTTCCTTTATTATACATATATAACAGTCAATGAGTGTGTCAAGCACCTGTGTGTGTTAGTCCTATGAATATTTTGTCGCTTTGTGATATTTTTTTAGTTGGGGCAAAGCGACGTCATATCGAAAAGCCTCAAAAACACATAGCACATTCTGCTGTGAAATCAGGCCGGAATGTTTCAGCTGTTATAAAGTCAATAATACAAAATGACTGCACTTTAAACTACCATGAGTAGAAGAAAAACATTTCTTATACCATAGAAAAACTAACTTACGGTGACAATGTGTTTTAAACCCAAATTCAATGAATAATTAGTACAAGTAATCTGACCCATTTTCATGTATACATGTTGACATCATACTGATAGCTGATTGGTTCATTTTCTAAATATGGTTGATAGTAAATCCACCTTTATTTTTAAACGAAATTTTGAAAGAAAGTATCAGGAAGGGGAAGAGTGATTCCTGTGACTGATGACTTTGTCATCTAGATATTGTGTGTTTGTTATTGTATTGAAACATTCACATGTCACAAAATTATAAGCATGATCGGTATGTACTTGATAATTCCCTGTTAAAATTTTCGCCTTCTACGATTCAAAAATTTATTTACTCATAGTAATGTAGTTTAATAAGCTTAAATGAATGCATTTCAGTGTAATTTTGTGCAAAATTTAGCGGATTTGGGTTTATAGGTGACAAAGCAAGGGCGGAGGAGTGTTCATCCTGGTCAAAGATACTTTCCTTGCCACAGAACAGAAACAACTGAAGACAGACTGTGAAATCATCTGGATTAAGTTGCATATTAAATCCTGTAAACCTCTCTATATTGCAGCCTACTACAGACCAAAAGAATCAGACAGCTACAGCTTTAATGAACTCAAAAGATCTTTAGAACTGACCAAAAACCTTAAAGGAACATTCTGGATACTTGGTGACTTTAATTTCCCAAAACTCTCTTGGGGCAGTGATCATGTACCAGAAATAAAACCAGGTTGTAGCCTTACTAACTTATATGAAGATTTTGTTGATTTACTTTCAGATTTGAATCTTACCCAGATGGTCACTGAAAGCACCAGAGGAGAAAACACACTGGACCTTTTTCTAACCTCAAATTATACTTTAATTTAAAATGTAAAATGTCTCCCTGGTATTGCAGATCACAGTATTGTCTCTATTTTTGCAGATATAAAGCCGCAGGAGATAAAACAACCTCCCAGACATGTTCCCCTCTACAAGAAAGCAGACTGGGATAGTTTTAAAAATTACATGGACCTGGTAAAAAATGATATTTTGAAACACCATGTATCTAAATCAGTGGAAGAAATTTGGTTAGAATTTTCAAATGCTATTTCAACAGGTATAGAAAAATTTATTCCCATAAAAAGAATAGGCAACAAGAGGTCACTTCCATGGATCACCCAGTCTATAATAAGGTTAATGAGAAAAGAGATAAAATTTATTTCAGACTCAAGAAGGAAGGGAACAACAAGACGAGGGCGGCTTTTCTAAAAATGAAAAATCACATAAAAAAACAAATTAAACTGTCTTATAATAAATACATTGAATATATTTTAGGCCTGGAAGACAACATAGACGACAAAGAAAAGAACAGCTTTAATTCAAAAAAACTTTTCAGCCTTATCAAAAACGCCAAGCAGGATGCAACAGGCATTCCCCCACTATTTGACAAAATTTCAGGTTCCATCAAATCAGACAACAGTGAAAAAGCAGATATTTTGAACAGACAGTTTCAGTCAGTATTCACTCAGATGACACCTATCTCACTTGCTCAATCTTGCTTCGCAGCTATTCGAAATATTAATACACAAGATTTTTCTTTTTACAGGAAGTACCCAATCATGCCTGAAATTACCATAAACATCAGTGGAGTGGAAAAACTTATATCAAATTTAAGACCAGATAAAGCTGCTGGACCAGACAACATCAAACCATTAATTTTAAAAAATCTTTGTCAACAAATCTCACCAATCTTGCTAATACTATTCCAAAAGTCTCTTGATACAGGTACCCTCCCCAAGGTATGGACATCTGCAAACGTGACCCCTCTATTCAAGAAAGGAAACAAAGAAGATCCAGCAAATTATAGACCAATATCTTTAACATGTATTCTTTGTAAGGTGCTTGAACATATTGTAGCTTCAAATTTAACAAAGCACTTCAATAAGCATAATATACTTTATGACTTACAGCATGGTTTCAGAGAAAAACGTTCCTGTGAAACACAACTCCTGCAACTTACTGACCAACTAGCGAGAAATCTTGTTAATGGACAACAGACTGATTTAGTTCTTTTAGATTTTAGTAAAGCTTTTGACAAGGTCAGCCACTTAAAGTTATTGTACAAATTACAGGAACATGGAGTCAATAATTCAACCCTGTTGTGGATAAAATCTTTTCTCATAGGCAGAACACAAAAAGTCGTTTTGGAGGGAGGATGCTCATCAGAAGTCCCAGTAACATCAGGAGTACCTCAGGGATCTGTACTTGGCCCACTTCTCTTTCTGTTATATATAATTGATCTTCCAGATACCATAACTTCTCAAGTTCGTTTATTTGCAGATGACACTGCCGTTTACCTAGCTATAAACAACAAGCAGGACTGTATTACACTTCAGAAAGACCTCGACAAGCTGGTGCAGTGGGAAAAGAAATGGGAAATGGAATTTAATCCCAGTAAATGCATTGTTTTAAATATTACTAAAAAGAAGAAAGCACTTTCCTTTGATTACAGATTACATGGACAAGCTTTAGAAACAGTGGATAATGCCAAATACTTAGGAGTTACAATATCAAAAGATCTCTCTTGGAATAAACATATTGACAACATTACTTCTTCTGCTAATAAAACTCTTGGTTTCCTCCACAGAAACATCCAGACAAAGAATAAGGAAGTTAGAGAAGCAGCTTACAAAACATTGGTTAGACCTCAAGTAGAATATGCCTCCACAGTCTGGAGTCCTCATACACAGACATATATAGATAAAATAGAAAAAGTACAACGCAGAGCAGTCTGATGGGTTAATAATAACTATTCTTATTACGACAGTGTCACCAGCATGCAGAAGGAACTTGACTGGCAAACCCTTCAGTACAGACGTGATGTCACCAGACTTCTTATGTTTTACAAAATAGTAAATAACCTTGTTGCTGTCCCATTACCTGCATATCTTGAAAGACCAGCGAGGATATCCCGCCACTTACACTCTTTATCTTACAGGCAAATTCATACTCCAGCTAGCTACTTTAAATATTCCTTTTTTCCTTATACAGTGATACTTTGGAACAGCTTACCAGAAAATATAGTCTCACAAAATGATCTTTTAGCATTTAAACAAAAGCTCCTCTCGTTTCAGATAGTAGACCGTCCCTGAATCAACAAAAAGATGTTTTTACCAGATCTTAAACCTAACATATTCACCTTTTTTTCAGAAAATTTTCTCACCCTAACAAAATTTTTATTTTAACAGTTTTATCCTTGCACAGACGCGCACCTGCCAGTAATACCCGAAAGGGGAGTTTGTGCAGTATATATAGATAGATAGATAGATAGATAGATATAGGTTGAATTAAATCATATAAATATAATTATTACTTATTTATGAAAGTTGCATATTTTTTATTTGCTATGTGTTTTTGAGGCTTTTCGATATGACATCGCTTTACCAAACGAAAAAAAATATCACAAAGCGACAGCATATTATATAGAACTACTGTGTGTGAGGGGGGGGGGGGGGGGGGGGGGGGGACCTTTATTCACAACAAAATATTCCCTTTAATAGACCCTGCACAGACATTATTGATTAAAAAATAAAGAACATTCCACTGCAGTATTCTGGTTGAAGAAAAGGGATGTGGGTGAAACGTCTGACAAACTGACCAATGCTGTATACGTAGTTTTACTTTTTTTCATGTGATGAATCATGACCAGAAATAAACATCAAGAATTATAAGTTGTCATTCTTTGAAATAAACATACAAATGGGAAACAAACAACTAATTTCTTATGTGAAAAATTTCGATGATTAAAAGGATACAGCATCAACAACCGCACTTCCTTCTCTTTCTGCTTCATTTTCTTGAGAATTGTAAGTAACCCCATGTTCAGCCGGTTTGTTTGTGGATGTAGCTCTTCTATTTTGAAGGAAGAGTCATTAAACTAGCGGAAAGGTCGGAATTCAATAAGTTAAGCTTGGGAGAAATATAAATACATTGAAATTAAACTTCAAGAATTATTTCAAATATTTGGGCTTCTATGTGTTCTCCATCAAATGTTCTAGGAAAAAATTATTGTGTCAAAGCTTAAATCTAATGAATTTATTTAAGCTTAAAGATACATTTTTAAGAGAAATTCATTACTTTCGTTTGGGTAGATTCTTCTCAAAGATGGCGACTGCCCAGGAGAAAATCTGGTATTTTGAAGTTACCGATCCGACAAACCATCCAAAAGGATTCACTATCTACAAAGTCACTGCAAAGGTTACATATCTAAAATATTAAATATGACTATTGTTAACTTATACATTCTGAAATTTCAAAAGACCTGTTTTTAATGTTAAAGTTCATGTTATACACTTCCTGTCAGCTGTCGTCTAGTCAGCTGTAAGTCAAAGTACACGTCATGTATGTAATAGATGATAGCTTATTTACCATGGTATAGTTGAAATTTCTTTGATTTTAGTCAATCTCAAAATACCTTGATTTATCAATTTTGGAAATATTTTATCGCCACATGTATTAAATTGCGAACTCCTAGTCCTATGTCTCAGCATTTATTGGTTACATTCACACTGGTCTCATCTTTACATCAGGGATCAAGTTAGACTGAAATTTTAGGGAGAAGTCACTTCTCCCTATCATATTTTTAGGGAGAAGTTTGAAAAAAATGAGAAGTGATTATTTTATCTTTTTTTATTGCACGTATAAACATAAATGTACTTTATTTGATATGTAAAAATGTTTCAGATAAAATCAAAGTTTATA
>CM037784.1:44043351-44093351 GCA_021229015.1 Solen grandis | reverse complement strand
CTGAATTAATTCTTATGCTGTTGACATAACTTTTTTTACCGACTCCCTGACGAGTATGAATAAAATCAGTGCCAAAATAAGCCGATATATACGGTGGAACTGAGGTGACAGTGCAATAGTTTTTTTTGGTATTGTTTTCCCAAGTTAATTTTATTTTTTAACCCGGGAAAACAGTCATTTTTGTTTTCCCGTGTTAATTTTTTTTTTAACTCGGGAAAACAGTCATTTTTGTTTTCCCGAGTTATTTTTTTTTTAACTCGGGAAAACAAAAAATATTTTTGTTTTCCCGTGTTATTTTTTTTTAACTCGGGAAAACAAAAAAATATTGTTTTCCCGAGTTATTTTTTTTTTTAACTCGGGAAAACAAAAAATATTGTTTTCCCGTGTTATTTTTTTTTTTTTTTTTTTAACTCGGGGAAAACAAAAAATTAAGTCATGGCCACGACTTAATTAGCCAATCAAATCCGCTTATTATGTTGTGGCCATTAACTCTGACTGAGGGCTCTGATTGGCCAATTATGTCGTTCCCACAACTTATTAAGTCGTGGCCACAACATAATAAGCGGATTTGATTGGCTAATTAAGTCTGGGCACGACTTAATTTTTTGTTTTCCCGTGTTAAAAAAAAAAAAATAACACGGGAAAACAATATTTTTTGTTTTCCTGAGTTAAAAAAAAAATTAACACAGGAAAACAAAAATGACTGTTTTCCCGAGTTAAAAAAAAAATTAACTCGGGAAAACAATACCAAAAAAAACAACTATTGCACATGTCACACCTCAGTGTGCCACCGTAGATATAGATAACGAAAGTAAGCTGTTTTCCTGTAAATAAGGTTGCGGCTACAAAAGTAACACCGGCATATATATATATATATATATATATATATATATATATATTATATTTTTTTACTGTCACTAAATTATACATTCAGTATAAATCTTATTACTTAATTTTTCTGCATGCGTGGTTTATTTTTTTGAGCAGAAAATGATTACGTGATTTTATTTTTACTTTCCGTAAATATAATTGTCTATATTTACACTAAATCATTCTTATTGTTGAGTGACTCTAAGTTAAAGTTAGTGTTTATTAAGAGAGAATTTAACAGTTAAGAAGCCAGAACGAGCGTAGCGAGTGACGGCTTCTTAACTGTTAAATTCTCTTTTAAAAAACACTGACTAACTTAGAGTTTGCCCCGCCCTATTACTGCGTCACACTGCTATATTAGGAGATGGCGCCATAAAATTGTTACGTCAGCGTGTTGTTAAAGTATTCACACACGTGCACAAAATGTATACACCATGAAAAAGCTCTGAAATTCATATTTTTAGATATCATAATTCCTATAATACGTATATTAGCACAAAAAAGAAAAGAAATGCAAAGTAAAGAAAAAAGGTATAGGTTCATCTTTCAACAAAATAAACAGTTTAACTTCTTGGGTATAAAGCTTTTATCTTCAAGTTCATTAAAATATCATTTTCATTTTAAAAATGATTAATCAATGCTGTTAAATTTGACATTAACTTCAGTATGAGAGACTGAAAATAAAAACGCAGTGGTAATTTAACAAGAGGGCCATGATGGCCCTGGGTCGCTCACCTGAGAACCAGGTATTAGTGGGAGGAAAAGAAACAGAAATATCTTTGATATTGTGGAAAATGGGTTCTGCCCTGTGCAAGCCATAAATCGAGTGAGTACTTTAGGACAATGTACTGTATACATATAAGGAAAATCGGCTTAGCCCCCTGACGGCCTTTTATTTCATAGGATCAAAATAATTTGAACAATATTGACTTGACTTAACTTGACTTAATAGCTGTCTTGACTATTTGAATTTACCGTCGCTTCAACAGTATTTCAGTCATGTAGCGACGTCCAGCTAATTACAGATGGAGGAAGACCCCGAATGCACGGAGGCATTCGGGCAGAACCACCGACCTACCGCAAGCCAGCTGGAAGGCTTCCTCACATGAAAATCCGAATGTCCCTGCCGGGATTCGAACCCACGCGGTGAGATGCCGAGTGAGTGTTAAAGTCAGCGACTTTACCCTCTCGGCCACGGAGAAATCAGCATGCATACACATTTAACCACAGGGAATTCCCTGTGCATTTAACAGAATGCAGTGGAATTCAGCAAAAAAAAAAATCATTCAATGTATATACAGTCAAGATCATGGAGAAATGCACATTTACAACTGAAATAATCAAGTTAGATAACTACTTCGGAACCTCGAGAGCAATATTCAATGCTTCTGTGTCTAAGAATTTGTAACAAATAATAAATTTGAAGGTGGTATATGTAGCCGGTTACTGGTACTTTGTGGAGAATCGGGAGGTTTTGGATCATGTGGCTTGATAACTCAGTGGTAAGGTGCTTGGACACTGGGTTCGAATAACAGGCGGGCCAGAAAATATATTGATCAGAAATATAGTAACTAAGTCATGCGCAGTTCCAGAGGGGGGACCGGGTGTCCAGACTCCCCCCCCCCCCCCCCCCCCCCCCCCCCCCCCCCCCGTGATTTGGATATTATGCATATAATATACATGATAAAGGGTGGACCCCCCCCTCCCCCCACTATGTCCTGTGATTTTCAGAGTTTGCCGCCCCATCCACACCCCTGGTATCAAATTGCTGGAACTGGATCTTCGCAAATAAGTTATTTATAGTTAAAATATGGATCGTTTAATACAATTCCAAGCAGATGATTGCTAACTTTCAGTCATGTTACCCATGCTTTTTTGTGATCTTTATTTTAATGCAAATTATAATTTTGATGTTTGTTTTTAGAGTGCGTGTCAGTGAGTGTGACTTTCACAATGTCAGTGATGTTGGCATACAGCAAAAGTTAACAAACAAAATACAATAATGGAACACTGGCACAATAAAAATGTCCATTTCAAGAATGATACTTACTTTTACACTACTTCCCTGTCGATAAACAAAACCAACAATACATTCGTGTTTCGCCGGTGTGTAAACTTTGACCAGAAGGTAAAGGGAAAATAACAAAACAAAAGAAGAGTAGTCAAGGGAGACGATACCGAAAAGTCGTAAGTGACAGGTTTATTTTTGTGCTGACAAGTGTTTATTTCTTATATCAAACCAATAAATTATGAAAAATGTGGAGAAAAAAAAAAACGGCACCATTTTAAAACGGTTTATTTCGGAATGAGGTATGCCGCATTTGAACCATATCTGAGTGTAAGTTCCGTGCTTATTTACAGTTTACCCGGGATATAGACTTGACTATTTGAGTTTACCGGGATATAGATTTTTCTTAAACGATCCGTCATGTCAGAGTAATATAAATATTTAACTGATATGCTATGATATAAGCAACTGTTTCCCGATTTTTTTTTAATATACTTTACCGTAAAAAGCAATTAAAACACACAAATGTTGTAAAATATATACACAGTCGCCAAAACATACACATTTTTATACGGTCACTGTACAGTATATACATTTAGTTGTCATCTGTTCAGACTCGAAACTCACCCTTTTTTTAACTCGAAACTCACTATTTCAGACTCGAAATCACTTTTTTACCGAAACTCACTTTTACTCGAACTCACTTTTTCAGACTCGAAACTCACTTTTTTACTCGAAACTCACCTTTTTTAACTCGAAACTCACTTTTTTTTTAGAAATTTTTTTTTTTTTTTCGAAACTCACTTTTACAGACTCGAAACTCACTTTTTTTTAACTCGAAACTCACTTTTCTTACTCGAAACTCACTACTAGGAAAAAAGAAATCCTCATACTTTTAACGCAAGCGCCAAAGAATCGGGCCGAAGGAATATTGCTGTTGGTGTGTGGGGAAAATATACCTTTCGAGCTACACTACTAAGACCTAAACCAAAGGATACGCTACTCGGCGAAATATCGTATATTATCGGCGCGAATTCTCGGAGGTGCGCGCAAGAACGACAGTTCAGTGTACAGCGATAGCAAAATAACGATAAATAGAATTTAGTACGTTTGACGAGAATACATTGATGCATTCGGGAATATATTTAATATTAATGTTACAGGGTGAGAAAAATATGCAGCTTGACCGGGACTCGAACCCGAGACCTTTCGCTTACAGGGCAAAAGCTCCATCGACTAAGCTGCCTGGCCGCATACACACCTTAATGGATAAACAAGAGGGCCATGATGGCCCTGAAACGCTCACCTGAGTACCATTGCTACAACTGATTACAAGGTTTTTAAACAGACAAGAATTCTGATATAACTCAATCTTAAACATTTTAGCCCTGACAATACTATTCCAAAGGGCTTTGGAAGCTTATGCGGGGCATTTATCAGGGCCAATTTTGAAAATCTTGATAATGAACCATTAGATGATGCTACATACCAAATATCTAATCTCTAGGCCTTATGGATTCATAGAAGAAGATTTTTAAAGATTTTCCTATATAACTCTATGTAAAAAAAGTTACCCCTATTGCGGGGGCATTTATCACCGTTTGGCTATGATTTGAACAATCTTGGTAATGAACCATTAGATGATGCTACATATGAAATATCTAAGCTCTAGGCCTTATGGATTCATAGAAGAAGATTTTTAAAGTTTATCCTATATAAATCTATGTAAAACAAGTGACCCCTGGTGCGGGGGCATTTATCACCTAGGGCTATGATTTGTACAATCTTGGTAATGGCCCATAAGATGATGCTACATACCAAATATCTAAGCTCTAGGCCTTATGGATTCATAGAAGAAGATTTTTAAAGATTTTCCTATATAACTCTATGTAAAACAAGTGACCCATGGTGCGGGGGCATTTATCACCGTAGGGCTATGATTTGTACAATCTTGGTAATGGCCCATAAGATGATGCTACATACCAAATATCTAAGCTCTAGGCCTTGCAGTTTTGCCGAAGAAGATTTTCAAAGTTTGCATTTTTAAAATCTATATTTAGCTCCTGTGACCCAATTATGCAATGGACTAGAACCATTTATACAACTTTAGTAGAGCTTCATCCAAGGAACATTCCTGCAAAATATTTTTCAAATTGGCCAAGCCGTTTAGGAGGAGATGTTGTTTGAAGCAATTGTTGACGCCGGACGCACGCACGCACGGACGCACGGACGACGGACGCCGGACAAAAGGCGATCAGAAAAGCTCACCTTGAGCACGTTGTGCTCAGGTGAGCTAAAAAAGTCTGAAAGTTGATGTTGTTGTTGTATTCGGGTTTACCGTCGCTGCGATAGTATTTCAATCATATAGCGACGTCCAGCTAATTACAGGTGGAGGAAGACACAGAGGTACCCGAATGGAACCACAGACCTACCGCAAGCCAGCTGGAAGGCTTCCTCACATGAAAAATCCGAAGTCCCTACCTGGATTCGAACCCACAGCGGTCTTTAAATAAGGTGTTGTTTGTTTTAATATGTGCATTAAAATGCTGATAAGATGTAATGGTGCATTGATGATTTAATAATAAAGCCGAAAATTGAATATATTTGAATATATATACATTTCCCACGAGATGGAATTAATTCTGCAATCAAAGTCATGAATGGTAATCAGATAACGAAAAAGAGCAAAATGTAGTTAATTTATCTATTTTTGTTTTGGTAAAATGTTATTTCTTCGTCGATGTTATTATTGCGAAACATAATGTTTTATATAACATCTGAAACAACTGCAGATCACTCTGTCTCTTGGTTTTCTCAAGTCTATTGTTTCGTTTTATGGTAAGGATAGACTTTCATACATACATATTCTCCACCATAACATCTTCATTTAACCAATCATTTCGTTGGTTACTAAACCGATAGAGATCTTTGCACGTGCAAACTATGCACCGGCGCACTTTGATTGAGAATATGGCGCGAGAGCCACGTTGAAATTGTCAGAGGACATTACTTTTTCTTTATTTTCCCCGTTTGCGCTCATCCTTATTACTGCCCTAGGCAGAACCCTTTCTACGGCGTAACACAATACAAAAAAAAAATGTTTGAAATAATAGAGTGCCATTCCATAATATGCGGTGTCATCAAATGATTGTATTTGCATGCATTTATTGTGACATTCACACTTTCAATCAACAAGTACAACCGACATTATCGCCGTGTGACACTATTAACTGCACACCCGACCTGACATGTGATAACGCTGATTAAATAAACACATGTCTTATCACACATACATATTTGTTTTCATTTAATACATTAATGTATTCTAATAATATTAACATTATCACCAAAAAATGAAGTAAATTTGTTATAAAGATAAACCCCATTTCGCGAATAATGAAGTGGATTCCAGCTCCTACTTGCCGTGGTTTGCATACTTTTTTTTCTTTTATCAACTTATATTTATCAACAAGACATTTATGTTTTCTCATAATATGAACATTATTTAAAAACTGATGTCATATTGTAGAAATGAAACTCCATTTTGCGATCAAGAAATTAAGTCCAGCGGCTCATTTACGTGATTATACTCGTTTCATCTTGATTTTAGTGTGTACACAAAACTGAAATTTATCTCTGACAGCATTATTTATGATATATTTTATTCAATACCGTACTTCCTAGCTTTCACAGCAAACAATTAAATAATACCAAATATAGCATCGGTAATTGGTTGGAGGTTACGAATCGACCGGTAAAAATGGTTACGAATTGACCAGTGATTTGAAAGTGTTTACGAATTGACCTAAAAAAGAGGTTACGAACTGACCACAACCCGACGAGATGCCTTCACACGCTTATTTAAGTAGCGGATCTGTGTCTTAACGCAGCAATACATTAGGAACCGGCATTGAAAATACTGCATTTTGAGATTCCCACTAAAACGTTCGCACCTAATGGTTTTCATACTGGCTGGTGAAGGTGACTTAACAGGACTAAGTCGAAGATATTCATTTCTAGTAGGTAACTGGCAATACAAAAATATCAAATAACAATGTGGTGTAATCTGTTTTACAACCTGTGTTCCCATACTCAAATGTTGTTATTGCTTACAGAAAAAGTTTAAGTACGAAAACGGCAAGTGCGTGTACACTTGATTTTGTGTAAGTACAATATCCGCAGATAACCTTAAACATATAACCAAATTTTAAAAATATCGGAAAACATAATGGCATCCGTCGTAATCATTATCATTGACAAGTTCAAGAAAAGACGAGAGACATATCTATATATAAACTTTTTTTTCCTTTACAAAATTACATCATGTAAAGACAGGCACGGTGAAACGCACAGCATAGTTCAGCAATTAAAAGCCGTATCAGGAACCGTGCCGAATCCTGCCGGCCCGGTATGAATTATATTATGTTTCAGTGCATAACCAACCATTTTCAGTTATTATTTGAAACAATTTTCTCGATGTTAGATTACAAATATATATCAAATATCAAATTTTATTAAACTCGTTCATGAGGCTCGCTTAACAACTTTTTCATGAAGTCGTTTAAAAATTTGATATGAAATAACAGATCCGAAAGGCGTTAGTGCGATAATGATAACGCAATGGCTCGATAGTGAAAACGCAAAGATGCGATGCTGATTACAAAAATATAACAGAAAAGTTTCATTTGTCAGGTAAATTGGCTGACAGTGTCATCTTAAGTTCGTGATATAATTCTTAGTGCTGTATTTTTGACATTTATAAATTTACATATGCCTATATTGTATAATGAAAATACCGCTATCATTTCTGACATAAAAAAACATTGTCTCACAGATAAGAGTATACATGGTCATAGCACAATCTTGTTCTTGCCATTATTCTCTTTAAGGGCGCAAATTGGGGATTAACTTGTCCTTGAGATTTAATTTAGTTGTTGTTCACCTGGACAATGACCTAATTAATCAATGTTTTAAATTTTAGTTTAAATCTCCAATATTCAAATTATGCTTTAATAAACTGATTACTTTCCAGTGAGAAGGTTTATCTCTATTTCTGACACATTTAGGAAATAATTACCACCCTTAAGCATGTTTTAATAATTACCACCCTTAATCATGCGAGAAAAATATTGACTTTTTAAAATGTTTATATCCAGATGCAGACTCAAGAGATTTATTAGACCATGTACAAACAATGTAATTCGCAATCATAATTAAATGAATGAACAACAGACTGAAGTAAAATGGACATGTTGTTAAATACGTGGGTTTTTGCCAATAACCATGATTCACTCTTAATAAAAACAAATCGACCTTTTCGTAAGGGGTTGTACACTAGGACCCCGAATGGTTCCCGAAGGCGGAATTAGCCATTTGGGATGCTTCGGCAAGTCTATGCGATGTTCTAGGACCCATCTGCGTCCTTCCTAAACACTTCTGGAAACTTTCGGGAACTTCGGGGTTAAATCGGGGTGGAAAACACTTCGGCATCAAAATATCAAAAGTTTCAAAAATTTGGACGCCGAATGTAATATTCGAGGCGGCTTCGGGATCATCGGCAAACCACTGGCAACCATTCAGGATGCTCGGGAACCCTTCTTCATTCGCTCGGCATCATCCGGAAGTACTCTACAATGTTTCTTGAAACTTCGGAACGGTGTTGGCATCCCGAATGACCACCGCCCATTTTATTGATAAATGATCCAGAAATAGCTCAATTTTATCGGCAACCCTTCCGCAAATTTTTGGGGCTGTGGTGTACAAGGGGGTTTACGGAATTGTCACCGGTATGCATGCTGGTCAAATCTTGAATACGAACTTGGCAGGACGAATATAAAACATTTTTAAAGCTACGTTAATACTTAATTCAAAGGGCAACATGTTAAGCCCGCTGCCTCTTACTAAGTGTGACCTTGACTATGGCGTTAGGGTACCAACTCTCCTATATATGTAGAGCTACCGCAAGTGGGCTCGATAATAATCACCAGTTCCTGATATGTCTGAATATGAAAATGGAAATTTTGAGTTGTTATTAGGATTATGATAATGCCAGGAACAAAACATGAATTATATGTAACATACAAACCTACGTAAATATCCGATTTGCATATTTGGAACACTTTGACTAAGAAATAACCAATTTCTATCTGTGCTTTGTTGTGCTTTGACCACTGATTTGGCGGGTTGAGGGGCGAGATTTCGCAGCGAAATGTCGAAATCTCGGCACAATTCTGGATTGTTCCATACATCAATAAAACCATAATTGCATAGCAAATCTTTAACCTTTTTGGTGATTGCTCGTAAACACGCTGTATAATAATATTGTTTGCATTTAAGATCTTAAACCAATATTTGATAATTCTAACATATCTCACACATATATCACAACATACAGTGTTCTCCATACACCGCAGCATTTGCAACACTATTTCTTACATTTAAAATATATTTTCCAAATTTCAAATGTACCCTTTCAATATCTTTATGTGTTCCAAATCCACATATTTCTGAAGAATAATTTAAAATAGACCCTACAAATAAATCAAAAAGTTGACATGCTAACTTAGGTTTTAACTTGTATCTCTTACAATTTAGTTCAAAGCTTTTAAAGATTTTCCAACTACGTATTTTTGATGCAATGTAAAATTCCCATTATAGTTTATAACTGTTCCTAAATAGTTAAAATCATCCACAACTTTAATTTGTTTATCATTATATGTCCAAGTTTCCTGACTTCGTAACCTACCTCTTTTTCTAAAAATCTTAAATTTTGTCTTTGATGTTTTAACTTCTAAACCCCATTTTTTACAATAACTGTATAAGCGATCAAGACTAGACTGCAACTCCTGTGGTGTTTTTTCCAAAAATAACCATATCATCTGCAAATAATAGTAAAATTAACACTAAATCATGTAATTGGATACCAGAATCAGCATTTTCTTGTAAATATAATTCTAAATCTTCTACAAATAAAGAAAAACAGTATAGGTGACATAATCTCGCCTTGTCTCAATCCGATGGCATATTCAAAGTAATCTGAGTAATTATTACAATTTCTAACACAAGATTTAACATTTTGATACATATCCTTAATAATCCGCAACATTTTACCCTGTACACCAAGCTTAAAAAGTTTCAACCATAATCCATTTCTATAAATAGTATCAAAACATTTACACATATCAATATAACAACAATATAATCTTTTATTATTAATCAGGTAATTTTGAACAACATTTGATAAAATAAAAAAAAGCGTCAACAGTAGAACGTCCTTTCCTAAACCCAAATTGGGCATCAGATATTATATTGTTATTTTCACAGAAATTACTCACCCGCGTGTTTAATACAGTAGTAAATAATTTAGATAAGCAGCTTACCAAAGTAATACCTCTGTAATTATTTACGTTATTAACATCTCCTTTTTTATGCAAAGGAATGATAACACCATTCATCCATTGTTCAGGGAAATAACCCGAGTTAAATATAGCATTAAACAAGTCGCATATATGAGATGCTAAAATATCCATACTTTCTATTAAATATTCATTCATTATAAAGTCACACCCTGTAGATTTATTACGCTTTAAACACCGTGTGGCTTTTAAAACTTCATCTGATTCAATAGATATTTTTTTATTCAGGTCTTCAAAACAGCAATTAAGATCATTAAAATCACAAGAAGAACAAAAACTATCAGCTTCTTCATTTTCACAATGAAAAACATCCTTTCCTAATTTTGAAAAATAACTACTGAAATCTTCTAAAGTAATGTTGTTTGTACTTTTAGATGAACGTTTAAAATAGTTCCAAAACTGTTAAGGATTTGACCTTTTTAGTTTTTCAAACTCTTTTATTTTCCTCTGCTCATGTAAATTACGCTTTTTCTTACATAAATCTTTATATGTCTTTTTCAATGGACAAAATTGTTCACGACTTTGTTTAGTATGAGTTCTATTAAATATTTAACAGCATCTAAATATTTTATTTTTGCCTCCTTACATTCCCTGTCAAACCAATCTTTTTGTACAGAGATGGATTTGGCAGTAAATATATATTTTACCATTTTTATTACAACATTTAGAAAATAAAGGGTCCGCTACATCACGAAACATTTTGGTAAAGCAGTTCAAAGCATTATTCACCGAATCTCTATTATTCAGGTCTATGGAAGACACTAAATTATTAAAATGCGGTAAACGGGAAATTAATCCTGCACGAAATAAATCTTTATATTTTTCGTCCCATTTAAAATTAGTATATTTTTCGGCTGTTACAGAAGGTACTGTTTTATTACATATTAATGAAAATAATAATGGTGCGTGATCACTATGTTCATTAAATGACCCAATTTTAAAATCACATAAACATGAGAAATCATTCTCTGTCGACAACAAATAATCAATGACAGACGCTCCACTAGTATTGGCAAACGTAAAAATACCATTAGTATCATTATATAACCGACCGTTAATTATCCTGAAACCCGTGGACCTACAAAGATCTAGCAATTAACCTGACGCCAAAACAGGTATATTCCCGCCCCAAATGTTTGTCGGAGGTTGTTGACTTAAGGTAACTATTGAAAGCAAGATTCACGTGCATTTGTTTGTCGGAGGTTTGTACAGCTTTTCACTGGTTAAACCGATATGCATATTCATTTCGGGGCGTTTTGGCGTCATGTTAATTTAACCCGTAGCTGTTGCATACCGTATCAAATGAGGCGCGGCACAAATTTTTAACTGGTACATAATTTATATCATCAACAAAAAAATTATTTTTAACCCCTACCCTGCTATTTAAACCCCCCACAATAAAAATCGAACCAAGGTCTTCGAAATAATGTATATCATTTTCAATAATATCAAAAAAATCAACAGAAACAGTATTGTATGCCGGCGAGTTCTCACACCAGATATATGCACTGCATATATATATATCATTCTCAAAATGAAAGAATTCCTTACTTTACTTTATCCAAATAATTGAATCATGATGTGACTTAACAATTTCAATACTAGGTAGTAAATTTTCCTTATAATATATAACAACACCTCCACTACATCTTTTTGCATTTCTGTTTTTAAATTTACGATAAAAATGATGTGATTTATAACCTAATAGTTCAACATCAGAATCAGAATCTGTCCATGTTTCATATAAAAATATTAAATCATTTTTAATTAATAGCTCTACAAAATCTTCAGAATGTATTTTATCTGTGGTAAGACCGTTAATGTTCCATGATAAAACTTTCAGCTCACCCCCTGCGTATTCCTACGCGTCAACATCTCTCACAGGCCGACCGTTGACGTATAGCGTATCGTACGCCAACCAAGCTCTGTTACCATCCCTCTTCTCCTGCTTCAGTCTAGGAAAAAGTTTCTTTCTGCTCTCACTGACTTCCTTCGGGAACTGCTCAAACACATAGAATTCGGATCCTTTCAAAGTTGTCCATTGTTTACGCACCATTTCGTGCTCCTTAAACAGGGTAAACTTGGCAACGATGTTCCTGGTGCCACGATCCCTCTTCTGTCTCATCCTGTGCACTCTCTCAAACTGCATATCGTCCACCAGTTTCTGTGCAATCTTCATTTTGTTGATAAGGAATGCCCTCAACTTTTTCTCTGTCTCCTCGGGAACCTCGGTCGGGACCACAGGAATGTTGGCAAAAACAAGATTTTTACGCATTGACTGCGATTGTTAATAAACAAGTTCATTTTTTAGCTCACATGCTTCTTTTTCCATGGTAGCTACTTTTTCAGTCACAACACCAAGGGCATAATCTGAACTCTACTGTCTCTTCTGTCTTCTTTATCCTCTCGTGACTCTTCTTAGTATTGTCATATACATATGTCCATACCCTTTTAATCTCACCTTCAAAATTTTCAACCTTTTCCTTTAATATTTCCAGCATATCAAGACGTTTACCCATCACTTTTAGCTTTTTACTCAAATCTGTCAAACAATTCATTATATCTTCATTACTCACGGTTCTCGGTCCCGTATTTGTTTCAACAACCTCCGCCATTTTTTTGTCTATCCGGGGAGTCGAGCTGGGTGGGGTAACACTGGGCGGGGTATGATTCACTTTATGTTCCTTTATCAAACTTTCATCGATGTCAATCCTGTCTGCGCTACACTCATGAAATTCCTCATCAGTCCCATCATCCGATTCATACAACACCGAGTTTGCTTCACTCGAAATCCTACTTACTTCTATTGTTCCCGGTGAATGATCGTATTTTTCCCGCTTCTCAGTGGGTTCATTGTTCACACTGTCTTGACTTTTTTTCCTCTTATTTCTCCTTTTCTTCCTTTTACTCCCATCAAATCACATTTCAATTTCAGTCATGAATCTCTGTTTGTTTGCACTTAATCCATGTACAAAATTGATAAAAATGTGATATCCTAAATATGATTTTATATCATTTTCTATCCGAGCAAAAATCACTCGCGTTTAAACAGTATAGTGACCTTGACCTTCAAAGTATTGGTTGCCTGCAAGAACAGTTGTAGTTTTTTTGTTTATTTTTTTTTGTTTATTTTTTTTTTCAGATAAATCAAGCGCATTTGTATTCAATATAACAGTGAATGTAATAACAATTTATCTATATATTTTCCATAATGCATACATTTAGTAAGAATCACCAATCATGTATCACTGTGTGCATATGTAAAACAATGGTCTGTGCGTACTATTAACAGTAACACAAAGTAGTTCTTTTAAATGCCTTTAACAAATAACAGGTTTACAAAAATCTAGTAATTACTCTCCGCAAGTATTTATCAAAATACATTTATGTGTGAAATGGTTGATACGTAAAGTTAAGATGTCGCACGTGTGTCATGTAAAATCATCATTTATTATGTCTGAATGTGCCTAACTCTATATATCCTCTAGAGAGAACTTGACGGAAGTGGAATGGCTCTTGGATATAGAAGTATGACCCGTAGGTTGGCTTCTTCACATGGAATTGTTGTATCTAGGTAAGCTACGCGTTAAAGTGTTTCCGATAAGCAAACCAAACCAGTACAATGAGCTGGATAAATAGAATATTATCATTATATAATATATGTAGGTTGAAATATCGAATTCTGAAGAGCACTATTTCTAAGGGACAATTATACAAATAAAATGAATAAGTATAAAAATACGTACCTGATATTTGTATTAATAGATTCGACGATGGGGTGATAGAATACCACCTCGATCATGGATTAAACATATTTATTACAGTAAAATAGTTTTTTTTCTTCTAAATTTCAATTCATTGGTCACATACGAAGATATTTCAAAAGTTATTATTAAAACTGTTTTTTTAACCAGACATTATTTTTGGGACAGGGAAACGGTATCGTCACTTTTGCGAGAATTACATCCGGAAGGTGTTGCCAATAGAAGACACCGAGTGATGAACCGGAGGAAATAAATCAACAAGGGATCCAACTATCTCATCCACTTAGACGGATATGATAAGCTTAAGCGATATGGATTTCCGATTCATGCAGCGATAGACGGGTAAATTACACTGCATTTTATATAAAAGTTGAGGGAGAAATGCACACAAGTTACTGGGACAGATAATCTCCCTTGCACATAAAGGTAGATACAAGTTTGAATGGTCTACGAGTAGCTGATGTCACGATATTGAGACGTTATATGTGGTAAGACTGATACTTCGGACTCAAAATGTCGTATGAAAAAAATGATGTTTAAAAAATATTAACTAACCCTGACACACATTCTAAATTCTTACTGTTTTAGATAAGATTTTTTCTTACACGATTCAATCTTATAATTGTTATATATTCTTACAAAATGTGTCCGTAGGTAACTGTCTGGATGATCTCAAAGTTCGAGTAATGTTGATTTTTCAGATCTATCTAGCACTTTGATTACAAGAAATAACCCATAAAATCGCTTACCGTGCAGTAGTTTCAATATTATAAATAACTGGACGTTGGAAAGCGTCTGTGCCTGCACAAGGTGTCTGCGCATGCGTACCGGAAGGCGAAATGCGAAATATTGAATTCTCTCCCGGCGGGTTGGCGGGGCGCCAAGCGAAAAGTCGAAAAGACGAAATATTGATTTTTCTGTGGGGAGGTCGCAGCGAAAGGAAAAGATTTCGGGTCGAAATGATGAAAACACGAAAAATTTAAATATTATGTTTCGCGTGGCGGGGGGAGTTTTCGCCCCGAAATATCGCCCCGAAACTTCGACTTTTCGTATTTTCAACTTTTCGCCCCGAGATTTCGACATTTCGCTGCGAAACTTCTTCGCCCCGAAACCCGCCACAAGAAATGACAGAAATCAGCCATCATAGTTATGTCCTCGTACAGATAGAAACAGAGAGAGACGGGAGTCGTGTTTGAATGAAATACAGGTGGTGTATTAGTTTATTTTCCCCTGTCCTAATAAAATACTTACACCACCCCACTCCCTGATCTTAATGATACTGCATAAACGACGTAGTTATCTAAGAACGTCTTCCCAGCACTAAACAAAATATTGTTACTTACACATTACGAGGTGAAAAGCTATATAATGAGTACTCTCTTGCGAGACGATAATATGATCATGCTTTTTCCAACATGATTTATCGTAGTTTGTTAAAAAAATGCGGTGAAATTGGCGTCAGTCAGTTCTCTATATATTTTACGATGACAAATTAACTTAAATAGCCCATCAGCAAGAAACTGCACATCTTGATGCAAATAGATCAGAAGGATTTGATGTCCTCTATCCTTTTAAAGATGTCTCGCCTTTGAGGAAGAGTGTCAATACCAGTGGGGGTAGGAGAGGTAGAGAGCGATGGGGGGGGGGGGGGGGGTTATAAGTGGGTTATGTTGTATATGCATGGAGAGTGTATGTGTGAGAGTGTACGTGTGTTGATTAGAGTGCCGACCGATCAGTGACAGATTATGTATTTGTATTATTAATGCGACTATGTACAATGTACACGTTGAGGTAAAATAAAGATCCGTTCTGTTCTATTTTAGCTCCAATAGAAACTTTCTTCATTTAGCATAATATATTCAAGGAAATAAATACTTTTTCTCATCAGGCAACACAGCTTTTTTATTGAATGCCGCCGAATCCATCTTGCTGATTTATGTCAACTGGCATGGTTCCACATCCGAGAGTATGATAATGCCATACCAATCGATCTACCAGATTCTACTGGAATGTGCCGATTAGAAACGAATGTGTTGGTGGCGAAGCTAAAAGTAAATATATTAATACTCCAGTAAAACAACAAGAAGACAATAACAAAACAAAAAAAAAATCATATTATGCTATTTCTGCGAAATAAGACGTAAACCTACGTGATTCAACAAACACTCCCCGAATACCTAATTTAAATGCTGGTGTACATGATTACACACATTGTTCAGTGGATTATAAATATACACATAAGATTTTGAACTGGTCACTGATTGGTCATTTTAAAGCAGCTAATTGTATACCGAGTATTGCCGAACCCCTTGTGAGATATCTATTGTTATTATTCATCTGATATCTTTAAAGTTGATGATTAAGTATGGAATAAAGATATCAATCAAGTAAATTTGTATTAACCAGTGAGTACACATAGAACACACACACCGTCTGTATGTAGACACAATTTGTCCGCTCTTCATCTCAACTGAATTGAACAAAACTTCGTATCAGGTCAATCCGTACATATAGTCGGCATGTTAGAGTCGGATAAATTGTCACATAGTTATGCCACTTTGTATTTTTGGCGCAATATTGTCCGCACTTTACGCTCGAAAACCTCTGACTTGAATTGGGTGAAACTTAATAGGATAAATCAGCACCAAGTTTAGTTGTGTATATCATGTTTCATCACAGAGGTATGGCCCTTTTCTAGATTGATCGGTACCAAATCAGTGCATATTGTCGATACTCGTACGTTTGGTTGGGATGTATCTCCTAGTAAAGTAATGATATGTTTTATGTAACATAATGTCTGTACAGATTCTTGCCCGCAGTTAGCCCCCAAAAACTCTGGCTAGACTTTAATGAAGCTTCACAAGATTGATATATACCAAGTCTTTTAGTGAATATTATCAATATGCTTTACCACAGTGTTTTGCCCTTAATTTTGTCTGGAGCTTGAAAACTATCAAAGGAATTTACTTGAAACTTTTAACATATATAGATAGCGAGTTATTGAAATGTCCAAGAACCGTATTTTTTATCTCCATTTGTTTTATATTTATTCAACAATAGCATGCAGGAACTCTTTGATGATATGGCCAGCGCTTTCGTTTATGTGACAAAGCAATATGTTGGGTATTCCATCACCATCAGTGTTAGAAAGGAGTCGGTCAGATTTGGTCAAGCATTTTAGCAAAATGGGTTGAGCAACCAAAATGGAATCATACATTTGAAATAAATGGGGTCATATGAATATGCAATGTTATCAAAGTGGTGTCAAACATATCGTGAATGACGAAATACAACATGTTTTCACTGTGATATCATCTTTGAAAAAATCATCAACTTATATTAGAAAAATTGACCACCTCCTAATTACAAAAAGCAGCATTCACTGACATACATATGTTCATAGTTATGTACATGTGACATATTAAAGGACAAATGTTTGGGAGTGTCCTCAATTTAAGACGGATGCTTACATACGGCAAAGTCATTTTGGCCTGTAGAGACTGTAAATTTGACATTGAGAAAGGCAAACAGTTGCAAGGATATGTATGAATGAGATATTCGACTTTTCCTTTTTAAAATAAAGGTATAACCTTTTGAACGATTTAAATGTAATTATATTACTTACCTAATAATACTTCGTATTGTCAGCTATGTATTTCGGGGACAAATAAAATAAGGCAGAGCTAATGGGTCCATCTAAAGAGTTTTCAATATGAATAAGATGATACAAGTCATGAATGTTTACACGTCAAAACTTGATATAACTGAACTATTACAATTATCTAATCGAAAATCATGTACATGTATATTATTCAACCTATGAAATATTACACTACTTGAACCAGCAGAGTTTTCAATTGCTCTGCTTTTCAAGCTCAAGTTTACCTTGGCACGCCTCGCTTGATATTGCTTTAACTTAAACTTTCTTTGATCATCGAATGCGAAAATTAGTCATGATAAATAACCCAAGACAAAAATATACTTGAAAGTTATCAAAGTCATATCTAGTTGGCCTGTGTAGCTCACTTACAAGAGTTTTGATCAGTCATTAAAATGCGAAATGACCAGAGAGCAAATAAACGAGGCACCAGACAAAAATCTAATAGTAAATGTGTGAACTTTTTATATAAAGTATCGTGTTCATATCATAAAGGAATACGTCAAAAGAGTAATTGAAGCAGTAAAAATATAGCATAGAGACCGGGGGAAAGCCAATTATCGGGAGGTGACCAGTGTCGCGATAGATCTGCTATCGTAAATTTAGACCGTATTATTTCGATAGCTATGTCGTACATGAAACGATATCATGAATATTTATGAAATTATATAATCATTCGAGCTAAGTATGAGGGGGGTAAATAGTTTGTCCAATTAGTAATTAGGCTACAATGACTATTATAGTCACTGTTGCATTAAAGAAAAACATAGACCACTATCATAATCATTCACGACTGGTGTAAATTATAATTATGACGCTAACAAGCTCCTGATATAAAGTCACTTCTTAACTACTTTCAGTCGTTTATAGTCAAATAACCATTATTGTGATTAAGTGGTCCAGCAACAATACTCAAATACTTTCTTTTGAGGAATGTCTAATCGGTAACGATTTCATCTAAAACAATACAAACAATAAAATGAAAAAAAAAAGAAGACAAAATACTTATATTCGACCTACTTTGCTAAATTCATTATTTGCCGGTTACTCCAAGCAAATGAAACGAGTTGTACAATTACAAAGAACAAACAATCTGTGTGTTGGGGGGGGGGGGGGGTCACAAAGTACTTGTCCAACTTAGGAATCGTTGAAGAGTGTTTAGTATTCGTGAAAAAAAAACTTTGAATTAAATTATTCCTAAAAAAAAAGTACCCGATCCACAAATGAACAAGGTAACTGACTTGTCATTCATCAAGACATGGTTAACAGCTAATGGCGATCTATAAATCATATTTTAAAAAAAATATCATGTGATTTAATTGACGATGTCAATATAGTTTCCATTATTTCTTTACATTCGCATATATTCTACATGTTAATCAGATATCAGATATTAGTTGTGATTTTGTCTCAGATATCTTAATAAAGATATTAAGATATAAACATATTTAAATCCAATTTAGAACATTATAACATTAAACAAAACTTTTCATAATTTATACAATATTAATTATAGTTGTTACCGTCAATCGTTATGCATAAATATCTTTCGACATACACGTAGTTCATAGGTGACATCGTTAAATGTAATGTGGAAGGAATATGCATATAGATAGAGGTCACAATACGATAGTTGTGTGTCATACCTTGACGTAATGTGTATAAATGAAGGTAACAATCACCCAAGATACACAATCCCGAATATTGCATCTAATTATCAATTGCATATTGGTTCTTATATCGGTTACAGGTAAGCATATAAATGTATTTAGTGCATTTTGACATCAGAAATGTTATCGAATAGTTTTTAGACGGCCCAGCCGTCTTATGCTGGAAAACGAATTTTGCATATTTTCCACGGCAAGTTTAACTGTACCTCTCCACGCTTTTTGCGGATCCATGCAATGCGATACTGCACTAACGAATACGAGTGGAATATGTTACACTGACTTTTAAATCAAAACCGTCACCGCTTATAATGTATAATTGTTTGTTAACATGTTTTCTTTTACCATTATTTTGTACTAGAAACATCTATTTTTAGCTTGAACAAAATATCCGTGGCATTTCTTAATCAGAACAGAAACCCATTTTACATACATGAAGATCTACTCCAGTAAAAAGAAAAAGTAGCGCTCCGTATGTATGTAATTTGGCCTACGTAATTTTGCATTATGGCGAGTTAGGTTCCTCTCAGAGCATTTCTTATCCTTGAAATAGAAAGGCAAACATTCTAGTATCTTAAACAATCAAATACCTTATCAATTTCTACACATACAAAAGATAGAATGTGTACATCAGGTTTGCTAGTACTTAAGAAAGAGAATGACCTAATTAGGTATCAAACTTTATGAATGAAAGGTTCACGACCCTAACTCCGGATGATTATGTAACAAACAGAGAGCAATTTCAGCACGTGGAGATTTGTCGTTATATGGCTGCTTCAGTAACTTCCACAGGCGCAAGTCACATAATCAAATATTTTACATAATCGGCCTATATATGTATATTAAGATATAAGGCCCCCAATGGAACAAAAACATCATGCTGAACAAACAAGAACACTGCTGCAAGAAGCGACCAGATCACGGCTATCTCTTTGTAGTCGCCATTTGAAACCATCAATCCAAGAGTTAACGCTTTTTATTTCATTAAAATCCCTCAAATAGCGAAGAAATGGGGAAAAGTTTCACAAAATGCCATTATTTTCAATCCATGTCGTTTTCGACGTCCATACAATTCATGTAATAAAACACGATTTCTGGTTGATTCTTACGAAATAAACCAAAAATGGATAGAATTTCAACGTACGTTCCATAAACAAACTCTTTTCCTATCGATCTGCGAAGTCTCACCTGAACGAAAGCCCTCTACATACGTAATTCTTTTGAAAAAATACACAAGGATCTAGCTTGTACAGCGCATGTATACTGTTCCGCACTGAATATTATACAAGGATTTGATTGGTTAAAATAATAATCGGAATAGTTCGCATTTTACTATTGACCAATCGTATAACACTATTTCTGCGCTTCATTTTCCTGTCACTTCAAAATCAAAATGGCTAACTTTACTTGACCTGCGCTTCCACGACCGATATTTTCAAAATAATTACGTACACAGAGGGCTTTCGTTCAGTTGAGACTTCGCAGATCGATAGAAAAAGAGTTTGTTTATGGAATGTGTGTGGAAATTTTAACCGTTTTCTGTTTACTTCGTAGGAACCTACCAGAAATCGTGTTTGTATACATAAATAGAATGGACGTCGAAAACGACATGGATTGAAAATATTGGCATTTTGTGAAACTTTTACTCATTTCTTTGCTATTTGAGGGATTTTAATGAAATAAAAAGAGTTAACGCTTAGACTGATCCTTTCATATGGCGACCAAAAAGAGATAACCGTGATCTGGTCGTTTCTTGCAGCAGTGTTCTTGTTTGTTCAGCATGATGTTTTTGTTCTGTTGGAGACCTTATATCTTATAGTATATAGCCCATATAGAACATAAAAAAAAGTTTGTTTCAAGCACCTGTGGTAACTTCAGAGACGCTGGGCTTAGAATTATAGCTATTTCATGTTAATCCTGTCGCCGTCTCTCAGCGCATAGTGCGTTTATTGTTCTTGACCATATAGAAACTCTTACGTTTCGTTTCGGTAAGTGGTTTCGTGTTTATATGGTTGTAAACATTATCATATATGGCTTACCCTTTCATCATAACCTTGTATCCTTGTATTCTGTTTGGACAAGATTTTTTGTTGTTGTTGTTGTTGTTTTACCAGTAAGGGTGCTGTAATGATAGTAGGTTATAAGCAAACTATGTTTAATCTTTGTTTGGTTAGTTTGTCATGTATGCATGTCTCTATTGTATAATATTTGCATTTTGTATGTTCTTTGTCAATTTGTCTTCATATGTAATCTTCAATATTGGAGGAAATCGTTATATGACTGGTTCAATAACTTCAGAAACACTGGGATTAAAATTATAGCTATTTCATGTTAATCCTGTCGCAGTCTCTCAGTGCACAGGGCGTTGATATTAGTTATGTGTGACGTAGTCACTCACGACTATAGTACCTACTTTCTGAGAATTCGAATTTCTGCTTTAAAAACTGAAGAACCTCTCAATTTTGTAAAACTGATCGAACGATTAAACGTAACTATATATCACAGGTATGTTGAGATTTGGCAAAAATAAATTTGAAAAATCATTTTGTGTCAAAAATAAATATTTACGGGACACAATATTTGTATGTAACATAAAGTACAAAAGAATTAATTTCTCTGTGATGTTGCGAAATAATCACTTTACCATGTTGAGGAATATGGTTTGTTTTGATGCAAAGTAGCTCGTAAATAATTGCACATAGTAAATATTCAGGTTTCGGTCATTTTATGGTATTACATGTGTACAATAACCCATGTAAAAGCTTGAAGTCCGATACAAAACTGTGTATCATACTAATAATCACACCAAGCTATCGTCATCAGATATCTCCAGGGGTTATTTCACTATAAAGTGACTGAAACTTGTACATCTACTATCCGAAATTACAAACGACCCACCGACCTTCGAATAATTACTTCAATCTATTCGTCGCTGAGTACAAATCAAAGCGCCGAGAGAACAGAATTGTGTCGCATTTCTTTTGTTCATCAAAGTAAATTTAATAAAAAAAAAAACCTAAGGGGCCAAATTTCCAAGCGATGTCAATAAACCCAATGTTATAAACCCGCTTTAACCTTGCGTGATGAACACACCATTTGTTTCAATGGACTGTTAACAATTAGCACATCGCCACTCTTACTCTCCCTATTTCTTTTACCTACAGCTTATAATATTTATATTAATATACATATCTATATCAAAAGGAAACAAATCTTAAATAACTATGGTGGCATATTTCTGCCAGCCACTTATCCACTTAGCTATGTCGAAACTTTTCTGAAAAAATGTCACATAGTCAGTTAGTATCTGGCAAGTAGAAAACTTTCGTGTTATCCTCTTAGGTATCTTAACAGAACAAAACTGCCTGTTAGTGCCCACTACTGCCAGCCATATATTCACTTAAGATAACTGGTTATCTCGCCTTTTTTTCAAGTTAGTCAATTAAATTATGTGGATAACAAGCATTTTTTCACATAATTATCTGGAAAAAGGCATGATATCCAGTTAAAATAAGTGATTGCCCTGTTAAGATACCTAAGTAGATAACTTGAAAATTTGCTACTTGCCAGATACTAACTGAATATGTGACAAATTTTCAGAAAAGTTTCAACATAGCTAAGTGGATAAGTGGCTGGCAGAAATATGCCACCATAAATAACAAATATTTCATTATCTTATTTAAGTTTGGTATCTGGCAAAAATTAAGTTACCCAGCAGATCTGCAGCTCGTCAAACCCTCTTTCACTTGAGACACACACAACTTCAGTGTCTCAGCGCTTTGATTATCGTTGTTTTGCTTTCGTTATGACATTGGAAAATGGTTTCTCATAAGATGTATTTAGATACAAGCATGAAAGGTGAATTTTGATTGACACGGTTATATTAAACACATCTTATAAACTAGGTCAAATGAAAAAGGAACAGGAAATGAGTAATGCTTCAAACCTATGGTTTATTTTTGTCACTATTCATACGTAGTAAGTTTAATAGCATCTGAAGTGTCTAGTTTGAAAACCCATAACATATGGCTTATCTAAGGGAAACAGGTTGCTTTAATACTCATATCAAAAGATGGGGTCATAATTATGTCGTACATTGTATGATGAATACAACAGGCGTCCTAAGAATATATTGTGAGGACAAGAATCAAACCATTATGTAAATTCTAAGCATCTAGGTAAGACTAACAAAACAACATGAAAAAAAGGACATCCCTACTTTTTTTGGCCAATGAGGTGGCTTAATCTTATTAAATGGTGTTACGGCCAAATTGATGAAATGGCGCAACAAAGAAAAGCCAGCAACAAACTAGTTAACTAAATATATTTTAATTATTAACAAGTGACAAATATCAATATGAATATCACAACATACAATTTCTTAAAATTATTATAACAAATTAGTTTGATCCTTGTCTGATTGATAAAATTTAAATTTAACCTGAGAAATCCAACAGATATGTCCTTTATCCAAATGTAAGTCCGAAATTAATCCCACACTGTTGAATGACCCACACTTGATGAATTGCTGCAAACAAATCTCCAAAACAAGTCTCCTCAACCAGTCTGCTCTCCCTAAAAACCCCTTCATTATATATACTTGAACAAAATATTCTTGAAACAACAATACTATACTCCAAAAAGAATGTTCTAAAGTGTAAACAGGTGACATAAGACTTCTAGAATTTTCCATAGAAAAAAACAGTTTCAGTAAACAAATAGGCTATAAAAGTAAACAAGTTATTTTAGAACAGGGATCGCCTAATAGATCACTCCAGAACAAAACTAGTAAACGAGTTATTCTTAGAATAGGGATTCCCTTCTACAGTGTTGTGTATACATAACTAGGTTAGGTGTAGTATGTAACAATGGAAACGACTTCGGCTCAAATATTACACAGTTATACACATTCTCCCCCAAGATACAATAAATCACTATACCAAGTGGAAAACAGTGTGTGTGTGTGTGTGTGTGTGTGTACACACATTATTCGCATAGTCCCACACACTCACAAACATACACATGTTAGTAAGCCAGAGACTTCGTCTGTTGACGTCATATGTCTATCATTTTGTTGGCGCACGAAATCATTCGGACTGTCTAGATGGAAGCAAGCGATCATTTCAGAGGGTATGGTTAATATCGGTCTATCACAAGCATTTATTTCGCAAGCCCTGGCTTGGATATCACACTGGATATTACCTTGCTGTCACGAGCATTAGCTGACTATTAAATGCAGAAATACACACATCACTGTCATACTCTCCACGGCTAGTACCTCACTATACACAGCTAGTATCTCACTCTCCGCGGCTAGTACCTCACTATACACAGCTAGTACCTCACTATACACAGCTAGTACCTCACTCTCCGCGGCTAGTACCTCACTATACACAGCTAGTACCTCACTATACACAGCTAGTACCTCACTCTCCACAGCTAGTACCTCACTATACACAGCTAGTACCTCACTATACACAGCTAGTACCTCACTATACACAGCTAGTACCTCACTATACACAGCTAGTACCTCACTATACACAGCTAGCACCTCACTCTCCACAGCTAGTACCTCACTCTCCACAGCTAGCACCTCACTCTACACGGCTTCACGTAAATAGCACACTACACATTTCTTAATATACATGTTGTGTGTGTGTTTTTTTTTTCCAGTCATCATGCTAAATATAGAATTGTACAGTCATGTGCTGTATCTAGTGGGGAGGGGGGCATAAATCAATATATATGTAATACAAGGGATACTATTCCAGATCGACCTAAATTCATACCTACCTCTGAAAAATGCTAATATCTTACTCATTTATGATGAAGGGATCTTTAATTCCTTTGCACCTATGGCTAGTGTATGCATTTAGTAACAGAAAATCACAACTTTTTCAACCATGTGAACGTAACTATCATGCAACGAAACCTGCTATGTGAAACTTATAAAAAAATCCAGCTCATTTATAAATACAGGTGCGTTCACCCGGTCTACCACTGTAAACAGTCGTTTCTGCGATAGGACGAGGTAAACCGATGCAATAAATCCCTAAAACAAATCATTGGTTCACATCGGCATGCGTTATCTCTCCTCGGCTGCAAGGGATTCAGTAGATATCGTCAATTTCAACCGGTGGTCTAATTTCATTTCAATTAAGTGCGATTTTGCGAATCACGTGACCATTCATGTAATTATGAAATGCGATTGGTTGTAGAGGTAGAATCTGATTGTCACGGCTAAATTAAAGTTAAAGTAGAGAGTTTCATCAGTAGTGATAATAGTATCCATGGTATCGCCTATCGGGTCTTGATTTAGTAAGGTTGATAATTGTTGTCGCTGGTTCTGGTGAAGTTCTATCCCGGAAGAAGCGAATTACATTCACGGATAGTATTGGGCACAAAACTGTGCTTGAAAAGTTCAGTTCTTTCGTAATGTTCGTCATGATGGTTCTTGGAGTTGCGCAATGGTTTTTCCAAATTGTTAATAGGAATAGAAGCTTTATCATTCAATTCTTTACAAAACAGTATCAGTCGAATGTCTCTTCGCCTATGCTATAGAGGTTCTAGTTTTTATTTAAGATCTCTGACATGCACTATAGTTGGATTATATAAATCTTGCTGATCGTTTCTGCACTGATTCAACCTTTTCTTGAAGTTGTAGTTGATGAGGATCACAAACGGAACTGGCATATTCTAGGATTGGTCTTACTAGTCTTTTATAGGCTTGTAACTTGTCCTGTGAGCACGAGCGTATGTTCCTCCTTAGGCCTAGTGTTCTTTAGACTTTAGACTTTGTTTAAGGTCTCTTCAATATATTTGTTCCAACTAAGATTTTTCGTTATATGTACTCCGAGGTATTTAATTGGGTCCAGAAAATTAAGTGGTGTGTTAAAGAACGTATAGTTATAGCATAAAGTAGATTTTTTTTCTTGTTAATGTTATCATATTACATTTAACTGGTTGGAATCTCTTTCCCCATGTAGAAGCCCATTTCCCTAATTTGTTGAAGTTTACGACTGTCATCTAAATAGTAAATTTCACGATAACAAACACAGTAATCTGCAAAAATGTCTTATATTTGATAAGATGTCTTCTGATATGTCATTTATATGAGCGAGGAATAGTATAGGGCCAAGAACGGTACCCTGGGGGACCCTTGACTCGAATTCCACCAACATTTCTTAGCGCTAAGAATTCTTAAAATAAGAAAAATACTTAATTTAAGTAGGTTTGTAGTCCACCATCACTTTTTTCTTAAAAAGAATTCTTAAATTCTTAAGATAAGAAATCTATATTTATTGTACTGAGGCTTAGTCAGACGTTGCACAATTAATTTTACATCTACTCTCTGTTTACGATTCCCTAATAATGAGTCGATCAAGTTCAAAATATTCTTAGGTATTCCATACCTGTGAAGTTTAGATTTCAATAATTCGTGCGGGATGGTATCGAAGGATTTTCAAAATCGAGGATGAAGATATCCACTTGCCTATTATTATCCAATAAGAGAGCCCAATCATTAATAACTATTGTTAACTGTGTTTCACAATTGTGGAATTTTCAAAATGCAATTTAGAATACCATTTTCTTCAAGTGCTTCATGAGATTTGAACATAAGACATGTTCTAATATTTTGCAATAGATGCAAGTCAGTGACATCGGTCTATAATTTATCATTCTTCTTGTATATAGGGCAAATATTTGCTAGTTTCCAGTCTTTACGTATAATACCATAATCAATTATTTTTATTTTAGTTTTACTAGTATTTAGTCCATTTGATATTGTCTTTACTCCTTTCGGTGTGACTGTAATATTGTTCATCTTGTTGTAATTGTTATTTGTATATGGCACTGAAGAGTATAACAGCTGAGAATTGTTCATTTAAAAATTTTGCTTTTTACCCATCTGTTTCTACAATTTACCTTTTTTGCATTCAGTGGTAGTGTTCCAGATTTTTCTGATTTTTGACTGTTTATATATTTCCAAAAAAGGTTTCGGATCAGACTTTACATCCCCAATCAAATTATTTACAAAGTTAACATGTGCATCTTTCACTTCCTGCTTTATGGTGTGTGGAAGTTTCTGCCCTTCTTTTCCTTACCCTCATACTGACAGTTTTCTTAATGTTTGCATGAGTTTTATTTATTCTTTTGTCAACAGTTTGATTTTGCTTTAGACCCAGGGCACCGATTTTGGTCCTTTATTTACTTTGGCTGGGATGTTCTTTTTTTACAGAATCAGTTATTATTGTTTTAAATAATGTTCAATTTTCTTCAATAATTCTACCGTTATTTTTTCCATTGAAATATTTTTCTTTACTAAACTTAAATGGTCTGCTAAATAAATCACTACCAGTATATTTATTTGTCTTCGTACACCAGTCAATTTTACACCTATCACCTTTGTTTTTTTTGTTTTTTTAATGGATTTGAAAGTTACATACCCGATATCTACTATCCGAAATAAGTTCGTGGCCTCTGACCTGTGCAGAAAATTTGCATAATTACTTCAATAAATAATGGAGTTTGTTGTAGATAAGGTACTGCATGAATACAAATCAAAGCTTTGATAGGGCTGAGAGAACCGGAATGCCGCATTTCTTTTGTTTATCAAATGAATTTAATTATTGGTGATCGACTTGCAGCTCTTCAAACACTCATTTATTTGAGACATACATAACTTCAGTGCCTTCAGCGCTTTGATTGAAAATTGACATGTACTTATCGTCATAGTTTCGCACTTATGCAAAACAGTGATTTTGAACAAAAACGTCACTTAGCCAATGTCGTTCTCACCCCTCGATATGAACTTATATCAGAAAATCCTACGTTTAAGAGTCATATGAAAGGTAGGATGTCTGTGCATTTTTTGTAAGTTTGGCGCATAAAACTTGTTTGGTGTCATATCAAAGCCTGGGACACGCATACCATGAAATCCTTAATTCAAGGATATTGTAAATTAAACATTGATGTCTTTAATCAAAATAAACTCTAAAATCATAAAAGTACCTCGGCATAAAGGGGACATGGAAGATATTTTATATTACGTGCGCACGTAGTAGCTTTTACGTGCGCACGTAGTAGCTACCACGTGTGCACGTAGTAGCTATTACGTGCCACCTAGTAGCTTTACGTGTGAACGTAGTAGCTATTACGTGCGCACGTAGTAGTTTTACGAGCGCACGTAGTGGCTATTTCGTGCGCACGTAATTGTTATCACGTTCGCACGCAGTAGTTATCGCGTCCCACCACTTGGTTTTAATTCATTACCATCAATCACATTCTTGCATGGGGAGATATATCCCAAAGCAAATACCTGCGGCATGCTTTTGCAGTTGCCTGTTTTTAAATAATATGAACAGTTCAAATCCCATATGGTGTTTGGGATTTCAAATTCACCAGGATTGGATTAGCATGGTTATTTTATCAAGATGAAAAGTAATTTAACATAATATTTCTGAAACAAATGTCTGGATATCAAAGTGAAAACACCGATTTAAAAATTTTTTAGCAAATCTAGATTTAACTTCAAGACAATGTTAATGTCCATGAGATAAAATATTTGAAATCAGTGTTTATGGCTGTAATATTTAAATGAATATTGGTACATCTGATCTGTAAGTCTTAGAATTATTTCCTTTGAATTATTGAAGATAAATTTTCTCTTTATATTCTCTCCTCGTTCATTCACATCATTTTAAGTCACTTAATTAGAAGCAATGTTTATGGCTACAAGGTCTCAGCTAAATTTAATTATATTTAAAATGCCAATTTTACAGTTTCAGACTCTATCAATTTCATTTATCAAGCATAAGGGCAGTGAGGTCCAGTCGTAGGTTACCATTATATGACAATGGAACTGAATTTTGTGAGTTCAAACACCAATTTGGGCAAGAATCTGTCATAGCCTTACACGGTTCAAGTAATGGCCAAATCCAATAACTACTGACAAAGAACTTTTTTTATTAAATAGATGCTTAAACTAATAAGCAATCTTTTTGGAACTTTAAACTTTGGTGGCATAAAATGGATATATATATTAATGATAACCTTTGTGTGCAAACTTGATAGCTTCTGGATGTACACGCAGTAGGTATCACTTGCACAAGTGATAACTATGTCTAAGCATACGATAACCTTATGTACCACGTGCAAACGCAGTAACTACTGCATGTGAACATTGTAGCTACCGCATGCATATGCGAAAGCTACTGCATACGAACACAGTGGTTATTGCATGGGGCGTGATATAAAAATTATCTTCCATGTCTCCTTGATGCCACTATTTTATATTAATTTAATGGTGCAATTATACAAGGAAAATATATGATATGCAAAAAAGGGATGTGGGGGGGGGGCATTTTTACTACTTCACCAGTCCCAATAATACTTATTTTTGCTAATAACAGTGTAATAGTCACCCATTTCATTTTATAAGTTGATTGCAGGTTGTGTAAAATCTGGTTTACAAAAGCTGCTATTTACTATTTCTCTTCTTCGAGCATTTGTGAAAAGTGCTTTAACATTTTTAGATGGATAGTTTTTCATGCAGCTTGTTGTTTATGAAGATGTATCAACACGCAAACTAAGACTGTAAACATTGTATAATGTCTGTTGTATTAAAAGCCTCATATAATTTTATTGTTCTGATTGCAACAATATGCAAGTCCTTTCATTTTGTAAATTTTATTAAAAGTTTCATTTTACTAGTATTTACTTCATCGGCTGTTAGTATTGTTTTAAGTAATCCTACAACCTTTAACATCCCTAGTGACATACAGAGCCGGATCCAGGAGTTAGGGGGCGTATTTTTTTTTTTAAATGCAGGCAGTATCAATGCAATCGGCTTGTCACTTTGCCAGAGCCGTTATAAGGGTGTAGTTCCAGTTGGACTAGGCATCTTGGGGAATTCCTGTGTAATTTCTTTTTAAATTAAAAGCTGTAGAAAACTGCAAAACTAGTGTAAAACTACTACGTGCGCACGTAATAGCTACTACGTGCGCACGTAATAACTACTACGTGCGCACGTAATATAAAAATATCTTCCATGTCACCTTTATGCCACCGTATAAAAGAGATAATTTCTTTTGATTGTTGAACCTGAATGTATTTATATTGATTACGTATCCCTAAAATAACGCAATAACAATTTGACGTTCTTAATAATCGCTACAATATTAGGACACAAAACATACGAATCGTTTATATACTTAACAACTTTTCTAACTCAGCAATTTTATTTTCAAATAGCTTTTTTAAATGTAAAAAACAGTTTTGAAATTTTACACGTTTACATTAAAAATGATGACCTAATTCCCATAATAAAACCGCATACACACAAATCCATCTCTGAGATTCGAGATGTACGTCCATTTCGTAATGCTTGTCGTCTACCGTTTTACAGTGTCTGCAATGCTTCTGAACCGATACATATGGATTGATGGACTGGTATATGATCAACCTGTAGTAAAATCATACAATTAACCTGTTATGTAATTTTAGATAAAATGTTCTATGACATTAGCAGAGCGTGGACCACCTGTTGGTAGGGTACTGAGTATCATTTCTAATAGGCAGATAAAGCATCCTTTAGTTGTTGTTTTTGTTGTTGTTATTGTTGTTGTTGTTGTTGTTGTTGTTTTTAATCTTCTTGCGAGTGATGTGATAGACCATCATGTTGCCCCAAGATTCCCGATTTTAATTCATCCAACACCTCTGGGACGAACATGGTCGTAGGCTTAGAAGGCCACAGCGGAAACCCCGTTCTCTGCGGACCTCGAGCATGCGTTAGTTCGGACATGGAAAATAATTTCACAGGCTAATATAAGTAGCAACATCGGATCCAAGCGTTTACGGTGTCAGGCTGTCATCAGGGCAAAAGAGGGTCACAATCGTTATTGACGAAAACGTTTTGTAATATTGGAGTTTCGATGTGTCATATTGTTTCAGCTGTGGTACATTGTGTTCACCTTTGATTGTTGTTGTTGTTGTTTCAAAGGGTATTTAACATTGTGTGAAATTTTAATATTGATATATTCACATTTGGTTGAAAATTCAACTAAACGCCAAGTGTAGATTAAGAAAAGCCGTTAAGTGTATACTTTCGCTGCTTGTCATTTGACAAAGTTCTCGGAAACATAGTTATATCAAACATGTAACTGTGTTCATTTTTTTCCCGGATATAGTTACTTCTAGCATTCAGCCTCAACTCATACAATGCTTACAAAAGAAATACATGAAAGACGAACGAATACGGGGTCTATCGCGCCCCTTTAAAGATAGTGCGTTTTAGTGTAATGCGCTGTGAAAAAAAAATACTCGAGTAAATGCTTTCGCTTCGACAGTCTTCGAGAAAAATTAGTGTTTGGACTATTTTTCAACAGATTCAAATTAACAAATTAGAAATAAACGTCCTTTTCGTGTAACACGGATATATTATTCTGGCCATAGTAAACGTCTAAGCTAGTCAATCCGTTGATTGTTCGCTTACATGGAATGTGCATAGCACTGGCACTAGAACCGCAGAATTACGATTTTTGTCCATTTAAACTGTATTATGAATGTGGTAAGGAACGGAATCTGACATCACTTGACTACGGAGATCGTAACATAGTATAAATGTATGCTTCCATTATATTCTATGCACGGTTCTATCAGTCTGAAATTCATTTAACACACATGGTATAACGAATAATTGTCAAAAGGCATCCTTAACGAAGTAATAACGCGAAATGTCACATAATTACATAATTTTCCACTCTCAACTTCCGGCTTGTTTTTTTTTTTTATAGTTTTTTTTAGGCAATTCCTACTGAATGACGTTATACATCCCCAAAATCTGACGATGTCAATTTCACATCGCCCAATTAAATCGCTCGATTCAAATCGACCGAACATAAATGGAAGTTGAATAATGGAGCAGACTTATATAGATGAACAAACTGTTGACATTTCGCGTTATTACTTCGTTATGGTTGCCATTTGACAATGATTCGTTATGCGTTACCATGTGTTAATTGAATACCAGTCTGTTTGAACCGTGCATTGAATATGATACTAACAAACCTTTATACAAAGTTTCGACCTTCGTAATCAAGTAGTCAGATCCCGCTCCTTACCATATTTCAATATACAGTGAAGGAGAACGAAACTTTTTTAAATCGTAAAATCAAGATTCCAATGCGTGTGGTAATTCTGCGGTTCTGGCGCCAGTGGTGCATGGTAAATAACTCTTTATCAAAGGACACAACAAAATCATATTATTACTTCTGGAAATTGAACTGCTAAATACTTTTCCTCCTTTCGCTTTTAAAATGTATGCTTACAACTCTGTATAGGTAAAAAACCTTCCCTCCTTTTGCTTTTAAAATGTATGCTTGCAGCTCTGTTAAAGATAAATACTTCCCTCCTTTTGTTTTTGAAATGTTGTTGCAGCTCTGTTTAAGATAATACCTTCCCTCCTTTTGCTTTTGAAATGTTGCTTGCAGCTCTGTTAGGAATAAATACCTTCCCTCCTTTTGATTTTGAAATGTTGCTTTCAGCTCTGTTTGAGATAAATACCTTACCACCTATTGTTTGCAGTTCTGTTTGTAACGCATCATGGTTAAGGGTTACAACCTGCACATCGAAATAGTTGTGAGCTTTATGAATTTTAACATCAAGTTCGGTCAGATGAAACAAATAAATGTTGTTTTCTGTGTACTTTGTCCTTTTTTTTTTGTTGTTGTTGTTGTTGTTGTTTTTGGCGTCAGGCTGAAAGCATAGAGTCGCTGAACACCACTTGTGTGTCGATATATATATATATATATATATATATATATATATATATATTATAACGAGATTTTGAAGCTCAAAAGAATGGTACACACTATGTATAGGTCATTGCGTGTCCAAATGAACATGTTTTTGATATCGAGATATTCGGTCCTTGCCCCCACCCCTTCACTTAAGATCCCCGGACTCAAACACTCCATTGTTTAGACGGATGATATCCACGTGACGTTTTAATAGCACAAAACATGATTTTGATTATCGTTTTATTGGAAGGTCGCGTTCACACTCAGTATTTGTTGGCGGACAACATAAATGTGTCATTTTAATGAATGCTAGAAGGTGGCTTTCTACCTGGCTAGGTAAGCGAGTGCGTTAACACAAAGTTTCAGTCTTAATCATATTACATTTCACGGAAGCCTTTCCAGATAACTGTACATTGTTATTTCAACTTTTTACGTTTAACACATTTGATTGAAAAATTCCTTTAACCTAGGGTGGCATAGAGGTGGCATGGCCATTCTTTTTTTTTTAAGTAGCACTATCTTGTGGGAACGAAATAGTTATCTTGTGGGAACGGGAAACTATCTTGTGGGAACGAGATAGCTATCTTAAGGGAACGGGAAACTATCTTGTAGGAACGAGATAGCTATCTTAAGGGGACGAGAAACTATCTTGTGGGTACGAGATAGCTATCTTGAGGAAACGAGAAACTATCTTGTGGGAACGAGAAAATCTTGAGGGAACGGACAACTATATTGAGGGAACGAGAAACTATCTTGTGGGAACGAGATAGCTATCATGTGGGAACGAGAAACTGATTGGGGGGGGGGGGCAAAGGTCAAGGTTAAACCCAAAGAAATACCCCTAAATTCAATGATATCTTGAAAATAGATTGTTTGAATGGTTTTTTTATCAAGTGAATATCGAGGGGTAAGAGCGAAACTAGGCTAAATGCTTTATTATTATTATTATTATATATATATATATATATATATATATATATATATATATATATATATATGCACTTAGCCTAGTTTCGCTCAATTGCACGGCGTAGTATTACAAGTATTTCACACAAATGAGTATTTCAGCCATGAAATTAAGTACAAGCTTTATTTAAAACATTTCACTCTCATTGACATTCCCTTTAAGTTGCCTAAGTTGTATATTACTTTTGACCAGCCCTGGTGCTTATATAGTTAGATCGATCGCGATGGAGTCATAAAATCGAACCATAGATATAATCAAACATAATAATTAAATTATAGATTGCTAAAGTAAACAGTCATTAAATCAAATGGACATTTGACGGCAATGTCTTGTCTTGTCTTACCGACATTATCATATGTCGTTCTTTTGAGAAAATACAAAGAGTGACATTTCATATTTCATTGATATGAACATTTTGTTCTTTTGCCTTAACTTACTGTTACTGAATATCTATCTCGCTATGTTAAATTGGGATCATGAAATCTCCCGTTTTGTAAATTTCACTTCAAAATTTGTTGATTAACAATTTTCATAAGAAATCGAAAGTTTCTAAGACATAATGGTCAACAATAACACAGACCGGTACACTGTCAGGATTTTCCACAGGCAGACCGTATCACTGTTTGACAATGACACGGTCAGAAGGGAATCAGTTAATCAATCAGTTTATAATAGTCCATAATAGGAGATATACACAATATTTATACATGTTAACATAGTAATATTATTACATAGCAAATAAATGAGGCTAAAACACTGCCATACCGTAATACTGTCATTTTCCGACAATAATGCAGACCGTTACATTGTCACGTTATAGACACAGACGGCAAGACTGTCAGGCTATAACACTGTTAGACTGTAACACTGTCAGACTAAAACACGTTCAGGCCGTACCACTGTCAGGCTATATCCCTTTTAGACCGTAACACAAACCGTACGTAACGGTGTCAGGCTATTATATACCAAAAACCGGAAACCTTTAAACTTTCAGGCTATAACCCTATTAGACTCTAACACAGAACGTAAGAAAGTCAGGTATTAAACCTGTTAGAATGAACCACAAACTGTAATACTATCAGGATATAACACTGGTAGACAGTATAACAGACCGAAACACTATTGATCTATAACACTGTCTGACCTTAACATTATCGGGTAATAATACTGTGGCTGCAGCAAGCATTTACTCAGACGTTCACTAAGCTAAAATGTCACATAAACAGACGCAACACTGTCAGTCTATTACACTCGGTCAGACAGTAACACAGGCCGTAACACGGTCATGCTGAAATACTGTCAGACAGTATCACAGACAGTTTCACTGTCAAGCTACAATAATGTCAAACAGTAATACAGACCGCAACACTGTCAGTCTATTACACTCGGTCAGACATACACAACCGTAACACGATGCTAAATATGCCCGGCTATAACACGTTCAGGCCAAGGCCTATAACACCGTCAGGCTACAACACTGTCAGAGAGTAACACATACCATAGCAATGCCATGATTTAACACAGGCCGTAACATTCTCAGTCTTAAGCACTGTCGGACCGTAACACTGTCAGGCTATAACACTCTCAGGAAGTAACACAGACCTCAACACGGTCAGTTTACACTGTCAGACCGTAACACTGTGAAGTAACACAGACCTCAACACGGACAACTTTAGCACTGTCAGATTGTACACTGTCATGCTGTACATGTATCTTAATCTATTTGACAGACTATAGATTGACAGAGGCAAATTGAGGATTTTAGTAGAATATATATAGTATTTAATCTCAATTAAATTATAGGGTTCTAATTGTGAAAGTGTTTTACTGATATTGAAAATGAAAATTTCCTCTGTAATTTTTATGTTAATATTGTTCAGTATAAGAACATTTAGTATTTGGTTTAAAAATATCTTGGTATTAGGGCATAGCCAAAACATATGTTAAATAGTTTCTTCTGCTCCACAGGAAAAACAAAATTGATTTTCTGCCCTCTTTATCTTAAAATTGGGTTAATTTAAATTAAGGTTGTACTTTAAGTAATCATGAATGGAGTTGAGTATATATTACTAATATTATATTTTTGCTGTTGGTGTTTCTTTTACAGTATTATTATTGAGTATACAGTATATATCTTTACAACCCTTTCTTTTACTTAATATATCTTTAATAAAGAATGGTAGAATGGGGTATTGGATCCTTTTTAATTTTATATTTCCTATTGACCTGATTTTATATGATTTAATTACATTAAAGTCGTAAAAAATGGCACTGTTATAACTCCCTTGATTGGCGCTCAGCATGTAAGGGTAGTTCCAGGACTGGTTGACCCGGTGTCAAGATAATGTGAATGGGTGTAGTATCATGCCACATATTTACCCAAATTATTGAAATAGAGTCAGTGGGACGTTAAAGCCAGACTATGTCTACTTGAGACAGATTCACTGCAATATCACGCCTTTGACATGTTGCATAATGTCACACCCAGTCACATTATCCTGACAGCGGGTCAAACCGCCCTGGTCTGAGTGCCGAGCAAGGAAGCTATACCTGTAGTTTTTTTGTTGTTTTTTTTTGTTTTTTGTTGTTGTTGTTTTTACGTCTTTTGACGACCTCCCGCGGAATTTCAAAACTCTAGGTGCCAAAATAATCGTCTTAAAATTCTCTACATCTCACTTGCTTAATGTAAGGACTTATTTCTAATGATTCTTAAGATATAAGCCGTAAAACTCTGACATGACGGCAAAATCTCTGAAATTCTACATGTTTAAATTCTTATTTTTGATGTAACTTCCTTATACTTGAATCAATTTTAAAACTTTAGGTACCAAAATAATCGTCTTAAATTTTTCTACATTTCACATGCTTTATCTATAGGAATATTTTTATTATTTATTTAGATACAAGCTCTTAAACCTCCTGAAAAATGAAAAAGTCACCAAAGCTTTATGCACGAATTTCGTATTTTCCCCATTACTCCATAAATCTAAGGTCAATCATTAAACTTTAAGCATCAAAAGAACGGCCAAACATTGCTTTACAAATAATATCCATCATCATATTTTCAAAAATCAAAGGTTTTCGAGATATAAACAGTTAAACACACTGGGGGTTACCAAATTTTCATTTTTCCGCCATAACTCAACCGATTCAACCTCGATCATCAAAAACTAAATAGCATCTGAAAGGTCTTTCTAAGCACTACAAATTATACACATAGTGTCTCGATAGAATATTTACCGTTTTTGAGATATTTAAGGCCGAAGAAAAACCCGATAATTGATATATGACCTTGACCTTTGGGATTTTCCGAAAACGGAAGTGACATGGCTCCATAGAATGTAATACTGCATCTTCAGACAAAATTTCAAGCAAATCATACAAAAAAAGCCTACAGGGCTTAAAAACCGTTAAATTTTAAAACGAAAGTTTTAATAGCATTATGACGTCATGTGACGTCATATGGCGTTCATATTTTTTAGAATTTGAAGAAAACATAGCAAATTTGGAAGCATTTTATACGTATTTGAAATTTGACGTCATTAGTTCGAATCTTGGATTCGCCATAAAACATTTGCCTTTTCGAATTTGGAAAAACGGACACCGGGATGCACAACTAGAGCCTAACATACACATTCTGTGAAATTTTGGTGACAATCGGCCCAGAAAAAATGACTGTAGACCGAGTACAAATATTTTAAGACGAGGTCAAGTTTGACGTCAAAACATGTCATAGAAAAATGAAAATGATTGAAAGCAAAATGCTTTATCTGAAGCATATGCTATTAAATTTTCAAGGTGGTCGGATGTTTTAAACATATAAAAATTAACATGTAAAAATTAGAAATTACTTTTCACCTCATGACGTCATATGACGTCATACGACATTCATCTTCTAAGAATATTAAGGAAACATCGAGACTTATATTCTATCCAAAGATCATCTTTCTAGCTCATCTTTAAGCGATTTTATACCCATTTGAAATTTAGCGTCAATGGTTCGAATCTTTGATTCGCCATGAAACCTTTGCATTTTCAAATTTTGAAAAACGGACACCGGGATGCACAACTAGAGCCTAACATACACATTCTGTGATATTTTGGTGAAAATCGGTACAGAAATAATGGCTGTAGACCGCGTACAAACTTTTTCACCTGACGTCAAATCTGACGTTATATGACGTCATATAATATGAAATTCATTGCATCGAAACCATGGTTTGAAATATATTTCATTCGTTGATACGAATGATAGGACTTTCTGCAACATTTTGAAATGTAAAGATAATACCGTAGAAAGAATATATATTATATTTCCTACCTTTAACTTTTTTTTTCGTATGGACTTCTCATGCATGAACTTTGTGAAGTAAGCCATATGTCGAAAATAAATAAATCTTTATTTTGATATCGCTTTCTTATAACTTGACCAATTTTAGTTGTTGTTGTTGTTGTTGTTGTTGTATTGGGGTTTACCGTCGCTGTGATAGTATTTCAATCATATAGAGACGCCCAGCTACAGGGGAGGAAGACCCCGAGTACACAAAGATACGCGGATATAACCTCCGACCTACCGCAAGCCAGCTGGAAGGCTTCCTCACATGAAAAATCCGAAGTCCCTACCGGAATTCGAACCCACAGCGGTGAGGGGCTGAGAGATTCCAAGTTTAGTATTCTAGGTACCAAAATAAATGTCCTGAAAATCCCTACAATTCAATTGTAGCATATTTGGGTCTAGTTTTATAGGTTTTCAAAATATAAGCAATTAAACTTAAACCTATTAATTCTGCATATCAAAATTCTTTTTTTTTAATTTCGTGTACAGTCGCGGGAATAAAACCGTAAATGCTACCATGCAACAGATTCGTCGACGCGTGTAGCCTCGTGAGTTAAATTTCAATAATGCTTGTACATACGATGGAGACGACTGTATTACGTTATAGTTAGTGTTTATTAAGAGAGAATTTAACAGTTAAGAAGCCAGAATGAGCGTAGCGAGTGACGGCTTCTTAACTGCTGAATTCTCTCTTCGTGTTTGAAATTATATTTTGTCCAATGAAATCATTCCATTTTTTCAAAATTTTGTCTCCATTTAATTCATTTAATCGGCATCAACTTGTCACTAAACACTATTCCGCTAAATCAACTGATCAATTTAAAACCAGTTTCAAGCACCTTCGCTGAGCATGTGCGTCAAGATGTGTCGAGAAGCGGAGCTTTATGTGTTCACCAAAATAGACTAAGACCACAATTACCTGCCCTTGGTTACCGGATGTGCCTACACAGAAAAAAGTGACCCTATTTAATGCTGAATTAAGGTGAGATTTTGACTGAAAGACATGCAATAAAGGATTGAGTTCTATAGAACAGTTAAAATAGTCATAAAATGCCCAATTTGGAGGCCTTATTGCACAACAATCTTAATAGTTTAGCATTACTGAGGGGAGAATTTTTGAGAAAATTGGCGTGAAATGGCCGACCGGTGCACTAAATTCATACGCATGTTATTTGGCCTCAAATAGGTCAAAAAGTAGTCGGGTGACTCCATGTTTAAAATGTACAGAATTATTTCTCTTGAATAGATCTATCTAATGAGGGTAAGTTTGGATGCCAATGTCCCTTACAGAAATTGTCATTTGTATATATGCTTATATAGAACATATAGTAAATTTAAATTGTGGTCTTAGTCCACGCATGTGTAACGTGTTACAGGGATTTTTGATGTGAACGCATGAACATCGACAAAAAATAATACACAGCAACCATTGAGAACAAACATTTACTCACCAGGATTCTGATTAATCCAAAATAACAAAAGAACTCTACCCTTCCGCTTAGTTTAGTTTAAACATGTATTATTGCCTAAGTAATGATGATACAACATTGAAGATTTTAAAAAATAAGTAAGAGGGTTTGACCACAAGTTCTAACAACATTAGTATCGGTCATCGCTTCAAAGACACTAGTATAATTTCAATGTCTACACATGTTAACACAGAATGGGCAATATATAACTAATTACTAAACAAAGCGATTAAGTAAATATCCGATTAAATAAATTCAAATTGAAAAATGTATATAAATAATGAGAAGAGAAGAAAAAAAAAAACACTTACAAACAAGGGTTACTTAAATCAAAAAAAAAAAAAAAAAAAAAATCCAAAACACAACATATATAGGTGCAGATATATGAACCTTTCTAAACAGTATTTTTTATTCAAATTTCAATCATCACTTTTTTGCCGAAGAGATCAAAGTCGGCTTCCGGTTCAATGCTCATTTGGAGCGTAGATCTACACAGATATACACAGCTAGAGCGACGCTTTGACCTTTGACATAACATGTTACATGTCACGTGATGTAATTCGGGAACAGGTTGATAGGGCGGAGTCTAAAAAATCAATACTATATTTGGAATGTGCGACTGCGTTAAATTCAAACACTAAGTAGGTTAGTGTTTTTTAGTAAGCATTAAGTCCATTAAATCGGTTTGGCGCGGCAAAGCCCCGCGACCGATTTAATGGACTTAATGCTTACTAAATAACACTAACCTATACTTAATTAACACTGACTAACTTAGAGTTTGCCCCGCCCTATTACTACGTTATGCTGCTATATTAGAAGATGGCGCCATATAAGTGTTACGTCAGCGTGTTGTTAAAGCATTCACACACGTGCACGTGCTTTCCAAATACGGATGTAACACATAAATTTCGCGCATTTTTTGACCGTCGGCTCATTTCTTTTTCAGATTTCAATCAATTTATGTGATGGCTGTTTTTTTATTTATTTATCTTGTTTGAATTAGTTGAGAAATCAGAAATTATCAACTGATTGACATTAAGGAAAGAACAAAATATGTAAAAAATAATCGTTTAAAAAAGTCGGTGTCAGCGGAAGATATCAAGGCTAGGAATACCCCGGAAATACCAAATCAAACGAGATAACACATGATCTGTAAGTTGTTCAAAAACGTTATATCAATTATTCAATTCTTGTATTTACCGTTCGTAAACATAGGTACTGGTATAGCTCCCTTGGTTGGCGCTCAGCTTAATAAGGGTAGTTCTAGGACTGATGGCCCGGTGTCCGGATAATGTGACTGGGTGTGGTATCATGCCAACTGTCTACGACGTGATACTATGCAGTGTGACAACACTACATTTGTCTCAAGTAGACATTGTCTCCAAAAGACTTAAATACTGTCGGTGGGACGTTAAACCTAATAAACTATACTTGTATTTTAGTATTTAATTTAGCATCTTTTTCTTTCCTTAGGAGTCCCTTTGCAAAAAATATTTCCGAAACTCCTCATTCTTATGTAAATGTTTTTCTATAAACATGATTATTTAAGCAACTTTAATAAATGTTTACAAAAGACGTCAACATGCGCCAGTGTGCACACCTCGTGTGTAGGGATCGGTGTAGTAAACACTGCTATATATGATATCAGTTTGTTTGTTGGGTTTAACGTCCCACCGACAGTAATTCAGCCAGTCACGATGTCTACTTCATGCGGGTATAGGACTACCACACTGCAGTATCACGCCGTAGACATGTGGCATGATACCACACCCAGTCACATCATCCTGATACCGCGCTAACCATAAATATTATATGCTGAGCGCCAAGCAAGGGAGCTATAACAGTACCATTTTTTACGACTTTGGTATGTCGGGTCGGGGATCGAACCCACGACCTTCCGCTCCCGAGGCGGACGCTCTAACCACTCGGCCACCGGAAAGGGTACGCTTGTTTAGCTAGTAATATCAATATGATATAAGTAAAAAGTTTTTTGCAATTTATTGTTCCTTCCCATGGGAAGGAATATCTATAGTCATACATTTCAACTTGACAGTTTCAGACTCGCTTCCTGCCTCATGATACCTACGATGAGACGGGATCCAATCGGAAGTGACGTGATAGCAGAAACCGCCATTTATCCGCCATTTTATTTCACGTGATGTCCGCCATTTTATCGGCCATTTTAGTCAGTCTAGCAGGTGCGCGTAGGTTTAAATAACGGCTACGTGTTGTCCCGTTTAAGAAAATACGATGTCAGCCTAAATTAAACTTAGCCCTATTTAAGTCCTTGAATTTCTTGCTTCATTTCCTGTGCTACCATGATTTAAAGAAAAAAGAAGAACTTAAGAAAGGTTTGACTTGGAGAGAAATGTTCAACCACCAATACAGTTTGTCCTTTTCGTACTCTAAGGTTATCCCTTCCATATGCAAATGCTGAAAAACAGCTTTCACTTCATACGTCATAGTTTAGAAATGCCCTGGAAGGAACTTTTGGTAGGCTAAAACTTGTATGACTAATACATAGCTGTAAACTTACATTTTTTCCGAAAATGCTTCAATTAACGTGAAAGCGAAAGTAGGATATTTCTCGAAAATTCTTACACTTGGGTTTATATTCGTATTTTTGATGTAACTTCCTTATACTTTAATTAATTTTAAAACTCTAGGTACTAAAATAATCGTCTTAAAATTCTCTACATCTCACTCGCTAAAGGTGTGGACTTATTTCTAATAAGCTTTGAGATATTAGCCGTAGAACTTTGACAACACGGCAGAATCGCTGAAATTCTACATGTTTAAATTCTTATTTTTAGCTCACCTGAGCACAACGTGCTCATGGTGAGCTTTTGAGATCGCCTTTTGTCCGGCGTCCGTCGTCCGTCCGTCCGTCCGTGCGTGCGTCTTGCGTCAACTTTTCCTTTAAACAACTTCTCCTCCTAAACCACTGGATGGATTTTGACCAAACTTCACAGGAATCATCCTTATTATGACCTCTATCAAAGTTGTACAAATTATTTTGATTGGGTAAATAAGTAGGTCACAGGAGCTAAAAAATTAAAATGAAAATTTAACTTCTCTCGAAACCAAGGCCTAGCCTTTTGATTTTTGGTATGTAGCATGATCTTATGACTCTCTACCAAGATTGTACAAATTATGACCCTGGGGTCAAAATTGGCCCCGCCCCAGGGGTCACTTGATTTAACATAGGCTAATATAGAAACAAACTTGAAAAATCTTTTCTCAGAAACCACAAAGCATGGAGTTAAGATAGTTGGTGTGTAGCATTGTCTAGTGGATCACAACCAAGTTTGTTCAAATCATGACCCTGGGGTCAAAATTGGCCCCGCCCGAGGGGTCACTTGATTTAACAAAGGCTGATATAGGAATTTTTTTTTTGAAAAATCTTCTTCTCAGAAACCACAAGGCCTGGGGTTTAGATATTTGGTGTGCAGCATTGTCTAGTAGATCACAACCAAGTTTGTTCAAATCATGGCCCTGGGATCAAATTTGGCCCCACCAAGGGGTCACCTGATTTTACATAGGCTAATATAGAAAAAACTTGAAAAATCTTCTTCTCCGAAACCACAAGGCCTAGCCTTTTGATTTTTAGCTCACCTGAGCACAAAGTGCTCAAGGTGAGCTTTTGTGATCGCCCTTCGTCCGGCGTCCGTCGCGTCGTCAACAATTTGCTTTAAACGACATCTCCTCTGAAACCGCTGGACAGAATTTAATGAAACTTGGCAGGAAAGTTATTTGGGTGAGGCTCTACAAAAGTTGCTAAAAAAAAGTTGATCCATGAAGAACTCTGGTTGCCATGGCTACAAAAAGAAAAATAATTTGAAAACTTTAAAAATCATCTCCTTCAAAACTACTGGCCAGATTTCAAAATAAATACAGATGTTCCTTGGGTCAACCTCTACCAAAGTTGCTAAAATTATTCCGATCCGTAAAAAAACATGGCCGCCAGGGGCGGGGCTTATTTGCCTTATATGTATATAGGGAAAACTTTAAACAACATCTCCTCTGAAACCACTGGACAGAATTTGATTAAACTTGGCAGGGATGATCCTTGGGTCAACCTTCACAAAAGTTGCTAAAATAAACTTGATCCATATAGAACTCTGGTTGCCATGGCAACAAAAAGAAAAAAAATATGAACACTTTAAAAATCATCTTCTTCAAAACTACTGGCCAGATTTTAAAATAAATTGGTACAGATGTTCCTTGGGTCAACCTATTTATCTCAGGTGAGCAATTTAGGGCCATCATGGGCCTCTTGTTTATGTAACTTCCTTATACTTTGTTCAATTTCAAAACGTAAGGTACCAAAATAATCGTCTGAAAATTCTCTACATTTCACACGCTTTATGTTTAGGAATATTACAAATAATTTTGAGATACAAGCTCTTAAACCACCTGAAAAATGAAAAATTCACCAAAGCTACATACACGAATTTCGTTATTTTCTCATTACTCCATCAATCTTTGGCCAATCATTAAAGTTTAGGCATCAAAAGAACGACCAAACATTGCTCTACAAATAATATTCATCATCATATTTTGAAAAATCAAAGGTTTTCGAGGTATAAACTGTTAAACACACTGGGGGTTACCAAATTTTCATTTTTCCGCCATAACTCAACCAATTCAACCCCGATCATCAAAAACTAAATATCATCTGAAAGGTCTTTTTAAACACTACAAATTATACGCATAGTGTCTCGATAGAATATTTACCGTTTTTGAGATATTTAAGGCCGAAGTAAAACCCACGAGTTAGCTTGCCAATCAGATCGTGAGTATCGAGGTAATCCAACGATTTGATTGGTCAGCTAACTCGTGACCACGAGATAGCTAAGTCGTGGCCACGCATTAGCTAGCCAATCAAATTTTTAGATTATCTTGTGGCCACGATATAGCGAGAACTTTTTTTTTCTTTCTTAGTTACTAACTCTTGGCCACGAGTTATCGAGAACTGTTTTTTTACGGCTTACCGCAAACATTCGGAAAACGTATAGGGCTTGTTATGCTTATAACAATATGTGATATGCTTATCCTTCTGCTTATTACGGCACTCAGGTTAAATTTTCAACATTGCATTTCACGATATTGACATCATCGTCAAAATTGTATGCACTCCCATGTTCAAAATTGTCGCTATCACCATCATTGTCCCTCACAACAACTGCATTCATTTGTTCAACATCCTCTATCCTTTTAAAACAGCTCTAATCCTGTTCATGTTTACCCCCATCGTCTGCGTTGCATTTCACGAAAACTGAACTCCCCATTTCAACTTTGTCACCCTTTTTAACACTATTTCTCGCATTATCTATGCTTTCCTTTTTTATATTGCCGACATGAACAAAATTGTCTCCCCAAAGCAGCTGTGTTAACCTGTTGAACATTGTCACTTATATTAGCATTGACCTTCCCCGTTCAATATTGTCACTATCATTTACAATGTCATAGCATTTTTATCTTATCACATTTTTGTGTCATTCACAGATTCTGCAGTCTTCTGTTACTTTCATTAACGCTATCCTTGATAGCATGTGCACTCACCTGGTTAATATTGTCACCATCATCAATATTTTCCATCACAACATCTCACCTGTTCAACATGTCACTATCATAAATATTGGCCTTCATAACTTTTACATGAATGTACATTATTATCATCATCCACTCTACCCTGTACAGTAACTCCATTCCCTTCTTCAACCTTGTCACTCATTCATATTGTCTGTCTTCCAATGTCAACATTGCCACTATTATCAGCATTGCATTTTACAACAGCAAAACCCCTTGTTCAGCATTATTACATCGCAAAACTATCCTTCGAAGTTACTTCCCTGTTAAAACATTCTTGCCATTAACACTTTTCCCTCAAACCTCTATATCCTTTCACATCTCTTTTAATTTTTTTTTAACATGGTCACCATCACCAACAGTGTGATTCGCAGCATCTCCATTCATCTGTTTACCATCATCACTTAGATAAGCATTTCCTTTACAGCATTTTATTATTCAAAATTTTCACCATTACAAACAGTGTTTTTCATATCATCTGCAATCAACTGTTCAATATCACTACCACTATCAACACAATCTACAACAGCATATGAACTCATCTGCTCATCAATGTCATATCCTTTTTTTTTCCCCCCCCCACAATTCCCTCTTCAACATTGCCACCATCATTTACCCTGTCTTTCATAGCATCTTCATTTCTGTGTTCATGGTTGTCAACATCAATATTATTGTCATTCACTTCATCTACTTTCCCTTCCTGTTCATTTTCACCATAATTCAAACTGTACTTTAAATACTTAAATACTCTCAACGACATTCCCAACATTTTCTTTTTCACCATCATACATAATGTACTCCATTACATCACTGTTACTTACATGATTGTGAGAAAACTGTGTGACTTTCATCAAGGACGTGTTATGTTGGGGACAGTCGATCCCATTATTTGTTTTCAGTGGGTATTCATTTATCAATCTCATCATTGATAGGAATTGTAACTTTAACATTATTGATTCCTTTGTCATTTCTTTCTTCTTTTCTTCTTCTTCTTTTATTGTAATAAATCCTAATCATTTTCTGATTATTTTGGTCATACTTTAGACCTTTCCAAGGATTTCCTACATGGGGGGTCCTGTTTTTGCTGAAGAGACAGCATCAGAATGACAGTAGATACAAGGGAGTCCGGATGCGATACCCTACGCCCATTTTGCGAAAACACCCTTTGCTTCTTTTACGTGCCCGGTGTATAGCACCGATACACGGGAGACATGTTCCAGGGTATAACCAGTACTGAGTACTCCGAGTTCCCATAGCAACCCCAATTTGCCGAGTCTTTGGTTTGACGCGTAACCGAAGGAAGTGCCCCGGCTTGGATTCGAACCCCAGACCTCCTGAACGAAAAGCGGACACTCTTAACACTGAGTTATTGCGCCGGTATTGTTTTTGACGGCGATTAGCCGTCTTATGCTGAAGAACGAAATCAGGCCTTGCTAATTTGCATATTTTCCACAACATTTTTAACTGTACCTCTCCGCGCTTAGTGCGGATCCATGCAATGCGATTCTGCACTAACGAATACGAATGGAATATGTTACATAGACGTTTAAATCATTACCGTAACCGCTTTTAGTGTGTTATTGTTTGTCAACATGTTTACTTTTGCCATTATTTTGCACTGAAAGCATCAATTTTAAGCCTGAAAAAAATATCCGTGACATTTCTTAACCAGAACAGCAACCCATCTTACGTACATGAAGATCGACTCCTGTAAAAAGAAAAAGTAGTGCTCCGTATGTATGTAATTGACCTAAAGTAGTCCGCACAATATTTTGCATGATGGCGAGTTGGGTTCCTCCCAGAGCATTTCTTAACTTTGAAATAGATAGGCAAACATTCTAGTATCTTAAATAATCAAATACCTGGTCAATTTCTACACATACAAAACAACAGATAGAATTCGCTAGCACTAGAGAAAGAGAATGACCTACTTAGGTATGCAGCTCTTTATGAATGAAAGGTTCATGACCTTTACTCCGGATTATTATGTTACAAACAGAACTTCTGTAGCAACAGTGGATGGAGTTTTTGTCGTCATGTGACTGCTTCAATAACTTCAGAAACGCTGGGTTTAGAATGTTAATCCCGTAGCCGTCTCTCAGCGCATTGTGCGCTTTGATTTTTTCTTTGGCATGGACAATATTTAGAAATTAATTCATCACATTGTTTTGATATTTATATAACGTGGCAACAAAGTTATCCTTGTTTCAATTCATATCCTCTTATACGAATCGCGATTTTATTACATTGACCATATATTTTTTCCTTTATGTAACAATACACACACTTCAATGTAACAATACAGGAAACTTGGATCTCCACTGTACATAGGTGATCATAAATAATAATAAAAAAATAGATACAATGTAAGTTATCAAACAACTGGAATCACATCAATGATGTTTTTAAAGAATATAGCAACACTTTTATATGATAATTTCCATCAAGTAACAAAAAGACTTTTCCTTGGTGTAACAATTTTCTTTGAAGCTTGAAACCGACTAAAACATATCTTTATCATATGGTTTTATATACCCAGATGATAAGCTATTGGCGCATAGACCGAATGTTTTTTCGCACAGAACCGATTTTGACAAGGAAGTTTGATATTTTCCTCCGCGTAACAAAATGTTTTACTTGATGTAATGCATTTCTGAAATAATTAATATTTCCTGCATGTAAGTAAGTACAAAAAGCTGTTCTTGTCCATAGGAATTTGACTTATATAACATGTTATTCATGATTATCATTACTATCAAAGACATTAATATATGAATCATAACTAAACCATTTTGTAGAATTATTTCCTTGACGTAGCAAAATCTGTCCTTAATGTAACGATTTTCACAGTTACATCACTGACTGTTACATTAAGGATGTATTTCACATTATACCATACTTTACATGCTCTATCACTGCATGTTATTTTGTTTTTGTCTGAAATCATTCACAAATTGCTCCATGAATTTTGTGTAAAAAGTATGCACGCCTTTTTTATAGATATAAACGGTTTTCAGACCGTTACATCGGTGATAGGATCAAAATATACGCAACTACCCATCGACTAAAAAAGCGTCATACGAAAAGATTCTTCAAACACAGCATATAGTGGCTTTCGACATGACTGTTTTAAATAATGCTCTTCAAAACAAGGCCAGTGGGATTATCATTGCAAAGGGAAGTAACCTTGTACTTTTTGCGAATTGCAACATGTTACAGCACTGATCTACATTTTGGTGACAACTTTTATCATAGATAATATACATAAGATCAGTGGAAATATACTATTTATAGGCTGTATTTTAGGAGAAATATGATTAAAGTCATCAAGAAATCTTACATAAATAGTATATCTCACATATTAATCCGTGAAATTGCATCAGAATAACAAAAAATCACTTTGGAGACATTGGATTTATGCGTTTTTTTGACACTTTGGTCAGCTTTTTAGACAACTTGAGATCTTACATGGCACATTCTCCATATCTCTTGCAGTTATGAAAAAAAATGCCCGGGACACGATTTTGTTGCAAAAATATATTTCGGCTCAATTATTGCATTGATTTTGGGTAGTACTGCAACTTTAATTTTTCTCCTCTCAAACCTTTGCATGTAATTAAATTCTGTTTTGAACCTATGATAAGTCCATGGTCCCATACTGCATTACATGTTGATCTTAAACATGGCTAGTTTTTATATTTAATCTGCATAGAAATCTTTAAAATTGTTTTTATCTGAAATTTAAATGAAGGTTAAACTGAACCGTTTAATTAAGCTGATGCTACTCTGGTGAGCGTACTAGGGCCATGATGGCCCTCATGTTTTGTTGCTGTTGGTTACACTGTGTGAATTGTGATTCAGAATAGTGGATGCTGATTGGGAAGAGGTTAAAAATAAATGGTCAAGCAAAGACACCCAATACCTGTGTACCCCATCACGCGTTGTGGTGTACATGTAAGCCCTGTAGGAGTCAAAACGTCGGAGGGTTTGTATTTCACCGAAAGGTAACTTGATTTTAAAGGGGTAGATTATTTTACCTTTTTTATGCAGACCTTTTTAATAATGGCTTGAACATCTATGAATGGATCGCCTGTCAGTGTACTCCTTCCGCTTGACCGACTTCCTATCTAATGTACGTAAATATTAAACACAGAGAAACACATTCTATTTTATCGTACCGTATAGAGTGCAAGCTGGGAACCGAATCCATAAAAGTTGCAAACGTTAAGGTTAACTGAATGGTTCTCACTTTGCATGAAAATTCCGTAACTTAGACATTTACTGGCTGCAGCTCTAGACGGCACTTACCAGTGAAACAAAAAAGTCACGCCTTAGACTGCAAATTCTAATAATAATTATTTTGCTCAAATTGTAATCACCATTGTTGTTGTTTTTTAGAGGTATTTATATTGAATACACACTTGCTTACCTGAAATCAAAGCCATTGTCTAAAAT
>CM037784.1:43993251-44043251 GCA_021229015.1 Solen grandis | reverse complement strand
TGCTAGACATACAAATTCATTAATAAAAATGTAATATCACATGAAATCAGTATAACTTTGTTTCAACAACATTTTGCCGAGACAAAATTTTCTGAGTGATTACTTTGACCTAGGTGACTTTCCCCCTATATATTTCAGCTTAAGTTGGCAATGTTAAGTGTCGTGCTTCAGATTGCGTCTGCAGCATCAGATTCAGCTATAAATCAGTGACAAGATAATACCCGGAGACACATGTATGATGAGCCGTGCTGGTTTGATTTGCTTTGATTCTGAAATGCCAATATTTATCATGGGCGAAAGAATTTGGTCTAAGTGACCTTGCTTTAACCCTTTTCTACATTAAAACATGGAGAGAAAAACATATGACAAGTGTAAAACCATTTCATTGTGTTGATATCTTTCAGGCTGATCAGGTTTGATACTGTTTGCTATTGATCAACGTCTATTGAATAAACAAGTATTAAAATTGTTTTTCTCAGGTCTATCATGACTGAAATACTAAAATGACTTACCAAAGTAGTAATGATTGATTCAATACTCTTGTTGACAGATCTGTCTTACTTTGTTTATATTTGGACATTTACAGGCACTTGACCCAGGCCTTAAGTTTTAAGGTCAAGGTCACTCTTAGAGGTTGAAGGTCCAGGCTGTGTTTGTGCTGTGATGGAAAGATCTTCAAATAAATTTACACAACTGTTCAACATGATGAGTCTGCATTCTAGCACATGACCTAGGATTGTAGTTCAAATGTCAAGGTCACATTTAGAGGTTTAAGATAAAAATGTAATCAAACAAATGTTTCCCTGTTTTAGATGTACACAATTATAAATGTATGTATATGCAAACATTTCAACAACATTCTCTCAAAGGACCAAAAAAATATTAGGAGTTGTTAGAGCGTCTGCCTGGGGGGTTTGATTCCTGTCTGCGACAAACCAAAGTTGTACAAAAATGGAACTTGTATAGATCCGTTGCTTAGCCTTAAGCGTATAAAGGTAGCTTCAGGACTGATTGGCCCAATGTCAGGATAATGTGACTGGGTGTGGTATCATGTCACATATCTATGGCTCAATACTGCAGGGTGGCAGCACTATATCTTTCTCAAGTAGACATCATCTCCAAATGACTGAAATACTGTTGGTGGGATGTTAAACCTAAAAGAAGAAAGGGCAAGTCCAGTTAAGAAATTCAGCATGGTAAGGTATTTGTATGGACTCTATAACAGTCGGTTTGTTTACTATTATTTTCATGTCTTCCAACACGACACATCTCATCATATCCATTTTATATTAAACATCAAACAAAGGAACACACATCTCTACCAATTATTTGGACTTAAAAGTGGCTAGCCTGTGATATATAACAAAAACAATAAAACACACAAGATTATTGCAACCGTTTCTATCGCTGACTTGATCTTTATACAAGTTGATCTGATGAATTTCTTTGGCTTTGGTGTGATATTGTCTCTCACCTAAATCATTATGTAAGAGAAAGTTACTTTCATTTTTTTTCTTGTTCTGGAATAATTGATGGGCCAGGGTGTTTTATTGTTCTGTTTGTGTGTAATTCAAATCCTGGAATCAAGCTTTTATTGACACGGATGTCTGGTCAGGATTGACTAGGAGACCAATGTGATCAAGCTTCTGTGTGATTTTGAGTCATGGTGGAAGCTTCCTGTATAAAATAGGATTTTTAAGTCTGATAGAAGTGTTAACCCTTTCCCTCATAGAGGAAACCATGAAAAGACCTATGCGAACAACATAAAACCAGATCAGCATACTAGTAACTCGCAGGCTGATCAGGTTTTATGCTGTTCGCTGCTCCTCAGTGGTCTGGAAATGAGGACTTTATAATTAAATTTGGTAAGGTTTAACTGTGTTTTTCTGCAGATCAGGCTTTATGTGGTACCTACTGAGTGCGTCAAAATTAGTCTATATGAGGGAAAGTGTTAAACTATCAATCATTTCTAGTTGCTTTTACAGATTCTGTGGCAGTTAAGTAACAGTAAACTAGTAGTGTTAAAATTATTAAACCTGATAGAAATATAGTGTTGTGTTTATGCTTTAAAAAAAATTACTATAATCTTCGTAATTAAACCTGTTTTTGTGTCACCTGTATTTAGCAGGAAAGCAGGGGTGACACAGAGGGATCACTTCAGTCTGGCTGTCTGTCATACTTTGTCACAATTTTTCCATCATGCTTCTTTATTCTGTAAGAATTCCTTCTCTACTCATGCTAGTGAAATAAAATTTTTATTGATGGACAGAATTGTCATGCACAAGGTCCATAACTCTGGCATTAATATTTGTTTAGTTATTCCCCTTGTTCTGTAAGTAATCAGTTCCAGTAATTATGCTATATATATAAAAAAAAACTCATGGTGTTCAATGTATCAGTGCTTTGAATGCATATCTTCAACACCAAAATTTTGGTTCTCGAGAGGTTATTGGGAAGGAAATTGAAAGGCTGGCCTTTATTTCAGAAAATGAGGGAATTACTCTTTTATTGCAAATGAGACTCAAATACATTATTGATTCACCAGAATGTATCAGTAAATTGAGCAATAGATCACTGAAGTGATGGATGTTTTGCGGAAATAATATTCTCATATCTTTCCACAAACTCTGATGTAACCATGAATAATTTAAATACTGGTCTCTTTCTACATAATATAAATGCAGTTGAAAACAAATTTCTTCAGTTTGTATTTTGGGTAAATTCTTATGTATATTCCGAGCGCTATGCTAAATTGATTCTATTGTGTTGTTCATAGCTCCCAGGAGTTAGGGATGAAATAACACGTTTAGTAAACAAGTTCAAAACTTTTTCTGAAGTGTATTTTCTCTGTATAACTGCGTAAAATTTTTACTTTATGTTGTTATTTGCAACTGTTTCTCGTAATGTTCAGTTGACTTTACTCATTGAAATTACAATTGTGTATTGTGGTGAGGTGGTATATTACTTTACAGTTGATATAATTTTTTTGAAGACTCATGTATATCTCCATTTGTGTTGGCAGTTTTTGAAAGCAAATATATTACAGTTTGTTTTTACTGCCAATTTTGTAATAGATAGGAAGTCTGAAAAAATAAAGAAAATAATATAAAAGTAAAGCTTTTTATCCAGTGTGAGCTGTCATGGATATACAGAATTGTAACGACCAGTTTTATATCAAAATTTAAAGTCTTATAAAGTTTTTAATTATTAAAAACAACCAAAAAACATGCCAAAAAAACATTAACAGAACAGCTTTTTAATGACCAGGGAGCAGAAAACTTGCACAAACTGTTGATTTCAGGAAAAGGAAATTATCATGCCTAAAAATAATACCGCTAACAAAAATAATTTAATTCACATGCAAGAATGGAATCATGCAAGGCCGAAGCTTCGGTTTTTGTCAGTAAAGGGCAATGTTCTGACAGAACTGTGTATGTGCAGGTCCTCTCAGAAAGATCTCAAGATTGGGTAGCAAACACTGATTCTGCTTTAAAACATGTCAACCGTAACAAATTAACCTATGGTTGTTCGACTCCTTTCATTGTGGAATTGAATTTCCCCAGCCTAGTTAAAAGTGTGGTTATTTCAGGATGATTTGATTTCGTTTGTTATCGAGGAACTACCTTAATCAGAGAGAGAGAGAGAGAGTCATCATCTAATAGTACTTGGTAGGTGGAAAATTGTCTCCGTGTTAGAAATCGGGTTTGGATTTGAAATAGATTTAGCTGTTCATGGAATTGAAACTTGTTTTTATTTATCAATCATTATTTTGTGGCTATGGATGCTGAATTTTGCTTTTATTTTTAAATTTTGTTAATGAGCAAGCCTATTGAAGAAAATTTTTGATTAACAGCAGTTATATGTTTATTCATAGTCATTTTGAAACTGTTTCAGGTGACTAAGTGGTTAAAACATCTGCATCAGGAGTGGATTGTTGCAGGTTTTATAGCTTGTAGAGACATGCAAAAGTCATTGATCCCTGCATGGCTCTGAATATCAACTTAGGGTAGATCAAGGACTGTTTGAACTTGTGTCAGGATAATGTGACTTGGTGTGGTATCATGCCACTTGTCTGTGACATGACACCACATTGAGGCAGTTCCAAGACTGACTCATCTAGACATAGTCCTCAAAGAACATTATAATTTAAATGTAAATCCCTTAAAATAGACAAACAATTATTATAAGCTTTAATGACACCATGATCTTGAAGCGTATAAGGAATTCTGGAAGCGTATATCCATATGACAAAAAAACACAAGGATTTCATGCCTTTAATGCCAGGTCGCATGATTGTGGAACATTATTAGTCTAAAATGCTCCCAATGTTGTAGGAAGGATTTAAACAAGTTATAAATTTTAAAGACAAAATAAAATGATGAAAATTTTCATGGGAATAGTAAGCCTTCACATCCTCTCAGAGTTAATCTCTCCAATAAAAATGAGAAACACCCTTCCAATTCCAAATGTGGAAAACTTGTCGTCTGCCAGCACCATTTGCAGGAATCCCTTGGTTTTTTAGCTATCTAGCTTTTTTTCTTCTTGCCAAGTCATCGTCCATGCATAATCAAAATCATATACACGGAACCAATTTAGACATAAATGGCATAAAAAGGCAATATTTCTCGGAAAGTTATGTCACAGAAGTTCTCCCAGGGCTCCACTTTAAGTCTACTGTTGTCTGCAAGGTTAAATCATGGAGACAGAAAATGCTAGTCTGCCAAAATACAAACACTCCTCAAGGGGGTGGTCACACATATTCAACATTCAACATCTTAAACCTTGCTTTAACTTGTTTTGATGCCTGTCAGGATGGTCCAATGTATTTATAAACTTTGACTGCCAAAAGAAATTCTGAGGGTCTGCATAAAAGTATGAAAGAATTTGTGGATCAACCCCTACAAATACATTGAATATATATTGTGAATAGAAATAGGTTTAAGCTGTGGCTTTAGTACTACATGGATCAAGTTTATTTTAGCAATTTTTGTGAAGGTTCACCCAAGGATCATCCCTGCTAAGTTAAATCAAATTCTGTCCAGCGGTTTCAGAGGAGATGTCATTTAAAGCAAATTGCACGCACGACACATGACGCAAGACGGACGCAGCGTTATCACAAAAGCTCACCATGAAGTCACAACGTGCTCAAATTGCTAAAATAAACTTGATCCATGTAGTACTCTGGTTGCCATGGCAACAGAAAGAAAACAATTATGAAAATTTTAATAATCATCTCCTTCATAACTACTGGCTAGATTTCAAAATGGTTTGGTTCAGATGTTCCTTGGGAAACTATCTACCAAGATTGCTAAAATTATTCCAATCTGTAAAAAAATATGGCCGCCAGGGGAGGGGCTAATTTGCCTTATATGTACATAGTAAAAACTTTAAACGACATTTCCTCTGAAACCACTGTACAGAATTTGATTAAACTTGGCAGGGATGACCCTTGGTTGAACCTTCACATAAATTGCTAAAATAAACTTGATCCATGTAGAGAATTTGCTTGATAATTTGCCTTTATATAGTGAAAACTTTAAAAGACTTCTGCTCCAAAACTACTGCCATATTTTAAAATGTTTTGGTATAAATGATCTATGGCCACCAAGATTACTCCTTTAGAACAGTGGTTCTCAGGTAAGCGATATAGGGCCATCATGGCCCTCTTGTTTATAAGGTTTGATGAGTTATTTATGCACTGATTTACCCGCCTCGGGAGCGGTAGGTCGTGGGTTTGAACCTAGGCCGCAACATACCAAAGTCTTAAAAATGGTAATGTTATAGCTCCCTTCCTTGGCGCTCAGCATATAGAGGTAGTTGCAGGACTTGTTGGCCCCATGTCAGGATAATGTGACTGGATGTGGTATCATGCCACATGTCTACGGTGTGATACTGCAGTGTGGCAGCACTATATCTGTCTCAAGTAGACATTGTCTAGGAAGAGAAGAGCCATCATTATAAGTATGTTGTATACTGAGCTTGACTCTGACTTTTTAGGCAGGTAAGGTAGGGATTTTTTTTAACTCTGACAATGCCAAAGCTGATCGAATGGCTTTCAAGATGAAGGAATGAATTTACTATTTAGCTTATTTGTTTCATCAAACATTTACATGAAAACTGCAAAGAATATAAGTAGCATAAAAACAGCAGAAAGAACAGAATTAATGATATTGACCAAAAGAGTGAAAGCAGAGACCTGAAAAAAAATTCTTTGGTACAGATTCTGTTGAGTTGGTCGGAGGACGGCAAACAAACATATTTCTAATGATGGCCTAAAGGTGAGTGTTGTCTTTCCAAGATGAAAAAGTTAACATCAAAAGTATGCCAAACTGGATGTTTAAAGTAAACGACTGTAGTTTCAGTCTTGTTTAGTCTCCCAAATGAAATTTTGAGACTTATTGTTTATACTCTGTTCCTTTTTTTTTTTCTGTAGCCATTTCACATGGTTTTCATGCATAAATTCTGAAAAATTCCAGAAAGTGGACGCCCTCATGGAGTTGCGTGTCTCTGAAGTATTGATGCCTGGAAAGTCCTCACAGGAGCTATCTAAATGAAGTATTAAATATTTTTTGAGAATTTTATGGTCAAGAATCACATTATGTCCATCTAACAACATTGTGCATGTCTTGTACTGTCCATGGTTCATCGTTTTTTGTGTTGTTTTTTTTTACAAAAAAAAAAAAATGAAAAAAGTTATCTTCAGAAAGATTTTTATGCCCCTGCATCAACAGATAGGGGGACATATATGGGGTGGGGGGTCTGTCCGTTTATCTGTCAGTTTGTCACAAAACTTTTACCTTGATCATAACACGGAAGTCCTTCCACCTACAGCCTCCAAACATCACATACATACACCATTATGAGCTCTATCTGCCATTTGCCATCTTGGCCCTCTTGTTTTAAAGATATCTTTGTTAGGATTAATTCATAGTTTTATTGCTTAATGATTTCTATTGGATAGCTATAAAAAGAGAGCTTAAAAAGAAAAAATACAAATGTCATACTTAATTAATAAATTTTAGGAAAGTTTTCATACATTCTTAAAATAAATTAATATTGAGAAGCAAAAGTAAGATACATATAACTGTCTATATTTACAGGTTTATTATCAGGTTTCTTTCACATACTTTTCACTCTTTCACCCTGTTCAGCATGAAATAAATTCAGATACTTTCTGAATTCACAAAAGATCCTTGAAAGTGAAATAATACTATGAAGCAAGTTGCTTTTGTCTTGTTGCGAAAGATAAATCGTTTTCATCTATAGATGTATGACCTGGGTCATCTTTTACCAATATTATTCACTCTTTCATCCTAAACCATGAAACAAATTTATGTATTTTCTGAATTCACACTTGTCACTTTCACGTAAAATATGGATTATTGATCACTAGGTAATTTGCTATTCATTGTCCGCTACATTTGCACTTGCCATGATGCATTAGATACTGTCATAACTGTCATGCATGTCTTTAGGACTGTAATAAAAATGCAATTCTTGGCTTGTACACAATACCAGACATTGACAATAAACTGAAAATGTCTATAATGTTCAAAGGCGTGTCACTTTGTATTTGTTTTCGCAGTAGAGAGAAAAACAAGTGCAATATTGCCAAAGCATGTGGTTTATTGTATTATTTGTGTTTTATGTAGTTGAAATACTAGAAGGGTATGCTATTATGGGGGGTGTCTTTTTGGCATATAGGATAGCAAAACAGGATAAGCTGTCGATAGAAGTAAGGTGCCAGCCAGGATTTGTCCTGTTTTTACATGGAAGGGGATAGCAATGAGAGCTTTCATATTTAGAATGTTTCGAATTGAACTGCAATAAATGACAATTCTTAAGGGGGGAAAAATAGAGAATAAAAATATAAGTATCTGACATTTTCGTCAAAAAAAAAAAAAGTTTGTAATTGTGGGTCACGTAAGTTGTTACTAAAAGTCACTGAAGTTGTAACTAAGAATCACTTAAGTTATTACTGTGACTGATTCACTTAAGTTATAACTGTGACTGATTCACTAAGTTATTACTGTGACTGATTCACTTAAGTTATTACTGTGACTGATTCACTTAAGTTATTACTGTGACTGATTCACTTAAGTTATTACTGTGACTGATTCACGTAAGTTATTACTGTGACTGATTCACTTAAGTTATTACTGTGACTGATTCACTTAAGTTATTACTGTGACTGATTCACTTAAGTTATTACTGTGACTGATTCACTTAAGTTATTACTGTGACTGATTCACTTAAGTTATTACTGTGACTGATTCACTTAAGTTATTACTGTGACTGATTCACTTAAGTTATTACTGTGACTGATTCACTTAAGTTATTACTGTGACTGATTCACTTAAGTTATTACTGTGACTGATTCACTTAAGTTATAACTGTGACTGATTCACTTAAGTTATTACTATGACTGATTCACTTAAGTTATAACTGTGACTGATTCACTTAAGTTATTACTATGACTGATTCACTTAAGTTATAACTGTGACTGATTCACTTAACTTATTACTGTGACTGATTCACTTAAGTTATTACTGTGACTGATTCACTTAAGTTATTACTGTGACTGATTCACTTAAGTTATTACTATGACTGATTCACTTAAGTTATTACTATGACTGATTCACTTAAGTTATTACTGTGACTGATTCACTTAAGTTATTACTATGACTGATTCACTTAAGTTATTACTATGACTGATTCACTTAAGTTATTACTGTGACTGATTCACTTAAGTTATAACTGTGACTGATTCACTTAAGTTATTACTGTGACTGATTCACTTAAGTTATTACTGTGACTGATTCACTTAAGTTATAACTGTGACTGATTCACTTAAGTTATAACTGTGACTGATTCACTTAAGTTATTACTGTGACTGATTCACTTAAGTTATTACTGTGACTGATTCACTTAAGTTATTACTGTGACTGATTCACTAAGTTATTACTGTGACTGATTCACTTAAGTTATTACTGTGACTGATTCACTTAAGTTATTACTGTGACTGATTCACTTAAGTTATTACTGTGACTGATTCACTTAACTTATTACTGTGACTGATTCACTTAAGTTATTACTGTGACTGATTCACGTAAGTTATTACTGTGACTGATTCACTTAAGCTTATACTGTGACTGATTCACGTAAGTTATAACTGTGACTGATTCACGTAAGTTATTACTGTGACTGATTCACGTAAGTTATTACTGTGACTGATTCACTTAAGTTATTACTGTGACTGATTCACTTAAGTTATTACTGTGACTGATTCACTTAAGTTATTACTGTGACTGATTCACTTAAGTTATTACTGTGACTGATTCATTAATTTATTACTGTGACTGATTCACGTAAGTTATAACTGAAAGTCACTGAAGTAATAACTGTGACGGACAAAAACACAAGGCTATATGAATGGATCTCCACTGTACATAAGTGATTATTAAAAAGTGTGGTTTCCTACTGGGACTAAGCTATTTTGATGTATAGGACACTATAGCTACAAAACACAAACACGAAAGAAATCTCAGTTCCAATGAGTCCCGAAAGTTACCCAGGCCGACAGAAGAACAGTTAAAATCTAAGATTGTTTCACATTTATCCAAGAACAATTCCATAGTCAGACATCTTAACTACATTAATTTTCCAGTGAGCTATGATAGGAGTCCATCGTGGTAATAGACAACTTAATTAAAGAACCAGTTGGATTGTAGCTGATGTATTTTTTTTATTCTTGATTTTTATGAGGCCTGTTTTGCATTATTATATGAAGACAATTACACCCATGGATAAAATAGGCCATGTTAATTTTTTTTTTTTTGCTCATTTATTTTCGCCATTTATCTTAATACTTGCCCATTTAGTTTTTAAGCAATTTTTCATTGAGATAAGTCATTGAGGATATAAGGGAAACTCCATAATGTGAAGAATTTGCAGATACTAGTTGTATAAAAAATTGATGACTTTTTAAAGCATAGTTAGATTGTATTGATAAACCTATATAGTAGATTAGATTATTTCTAAATATCATGGTTCCCATGCAGACTTTATTGCAGAAACATGATGATTTGGAACTTATATTACATTTTTAGCTTGTCAGTTTTTCAAAAAAAAAAAGTTGAGGTATTGTCGTCACTCTGGTGTCATTGTCGTCGGTGTTATTAGCATCATGGTGGTGAAATCCTTTAACCTTGTTTGTAACTTCTAAACTATTTAACTGTCTGCCAATATCAGACTTCATATACTTGTTCACAAGCACAAGGGCTACATTCTCATCAAGGGCCATAACTCTTAGGTCCATTTTGTCCTAATTGAATATCACAGTAATCAAAGGACCTTAAATTATACCCTGAAATTAACCAGTCCATTCTTGAGATTAATTATCTATAAGTATTTGACAACTTTCTCTCCAAAGTTATAACATGGGTATTGGCAAAACTGGGTCATAGTAGTTCTTCTCATCGAGAATTCAGCAGTCAAAAATATGATATTGATAACATATTGTTACTAAACACTTTTAACCTAATGAGACTCAACTCTGTTGTTATAATGGGTCCATGAGATTTCACAAAGAAATCATTAATCATAATATATCTGGCCAGAACAATATCTGCCGCAGTCAATCTGCAGACATTTTCACTTAGCAGCGCAGCAAGAGTCATGGTTGCCAGTGAGACGGATTATCACAGGAACGTATCTATCATTATACCATCATTATACCAGCAAGCTCTTCCATCAACAGTGCTCATGGCTCTTGAAGTTTACTCTTTGACATCTGCATTGATTAAGAGATTTGGGATGTCCGTTTCTGATTATGGGTTTCTGATTTCACAGTCCCCCCACCAGTCAAATTCTCTACTCCACGCCAAGGATTTGGTTTCAGGTGAATCGAGCATCATGAATTAAGAGGAATATAGAGCAGATTTATGAAATATGACTTGTCAATATTCATTATCTTTTATTTATTCCATATTGATAAATCCTTTAAAGGTTTTTTTTTTTTAAAACCAATAGGGGGGGCATTTCAGCTCTTAGGGTTATTATGTCTACCCCTCTCCCTACCTCTCCCCACCTTCTCCCGATGTATGGGAGATAGACATTGTTCTTACAAGAGTTGTCTGTCTGTCACAAAATCTTGTGCCGCATATATCACTCAGGAGGGTATAATAATTTATAGGCAAGTGAACTTGTGTCCTAGGGGTTTACTCTGCTATCGTACAGTTACAGCAGAGTTATGGGCCCTTTACTTATTTATCAATTTGTGTTGTGCATATTTACCAGAGAAATTCATTTAAGGTCATGCAATTTTACCGGAAGCTATAGCAGCATTTGGAATCATATGCAAGGGGGAGACATGTGCTTTTGTAAAAAACAAACAAAAAAAAAACTGTTTACACTGATCTTTTTTTAAAGTTTGATTCTCCTTAAGGATCTGCAAATACTGCTTTTCAAAATAAAATATTATAGCACCAGTAAAAGTAAAGCCCTCTACAGTACTTCAGACCAAATTTTCATAAATTACTGTTCGATCACAGATAATGCACTTTATTATGTGATAATTGGTAGACTGGGACCTCGTGACAGCCACTGCCCCCTGGTGGTAGCAGAGGGAAGGCAGGGTTGTCTGCGGGTCACAATCTGTGGCTATTCTGTTGTCAGTGGCCATGAGATTACGCACAGAAAAAATGTTTAATTTCGTAATAGACTGTCTGAAATCATTTCTATTGGTTGCCAATTTCTAGATTTGCATCAAGCCTCCGGGAATAGTTATATATGATATAATGGGAGTGCATCACAATTTTAGCTCAGTTCCGAAACTCTCCATGAGCGCTTTCATCAGTTTGTATTCAGGGTAACTAAATTTTTCATGTTTTTTTTTTCCACCATTGAATTGGAAATATTGTATAATCATCTTTGACAGGTCATTTGTGACCCTATATGCTGTAGATATAAAAAAAAATGTGAGTAGGATTCATATTAATCTTAACTTAGCTTTTCCCAATTTAGCTTTTGCCTTAACGAGTATTTCTGTTTCGACATCAACTAAATTTATTTCTGAAGTTATTATTTTCCTATCTCAAAGTGAAATTCTAAGTATCTGAGATTTAGTATCTAAATTCCGCATAACAGTGTGTGATGTACTTTTATTTCAACTAGTTTCATATCTTTGACTTGAATAAAGTGTATTGTTTAAAGAATTTTTTTTTTTTATTATATTGTTATTTCTTACTTTTCACTAAAATATAGCAAGATATATATTTAGTCTTTAACCAAGATATGGTATAATATATTAACTGGCATTGGGAGTTCTGTAGATAAGCAAACAGTGTGCATTCAGCAATGGAGTTGTCTTTGGACCATATACCATGCTGTTCATGTGCACCTTATGCAGTACATAGGTACACTGAGACAGTTTCATTGCTAACTGTAAGCGTAGGATTGCATATGGTTTGGTATACTGAATGCATGCCAGGTTATCAACCCAAGAGTACATGGTACATGAGGGGTTAAGTGACCTCAATTTTTATTCATGTTTCTTCATATCCTAATGAGAAAGTTGTCAGTCACTTCCATATAGTTTGTCTTTCAAGAACTAGTTGAAGTTCACTAAGGACATAGGATTAGAATATAAGATTTGATAAATAACAAAATTTGAAGAACTGCATAAAGCACAAGAGAACATGGCAAAGGTCATGATTAACAGTGCAGCTCCATTATCACATTATATTCAGGATCAAAACCTTTATATACCATGTTATATTGGACGGTGTTACAACTGCATGAAATTCACCTTAAGCAAACTAAACAAGTAACAAACTGAAGAATTATAATGGATTCTCAGATGATGTTGTATAATGGTGTAAGCATTATAATGGAGTTATTTTTTAACCAGGTTTTCAATGAAAATCCTGGTTATAAGAATGGGTGGGTGAGCATAAAATTGATTGTTTCCATCAAGTATCTCCTGTTAGAATAGAGATACAGTTTTCATACTTGGTTTTTGGATACCTTATGAGAAGAGGAAGATTAGGATTGATTTTCAGAATGATAGGGTCAAGGTCACTGTTAATGAAAATATGTTTTTTGTTTCAGTCAAATAACTTCTTTAAGGAGTGAAGCATGATGATCAGATTAGTATAACCGTAAACACTCATGTATTGTGCGCATTTCTGTGACTTCAGTTTCGATTTCGAGAAGGGATGAGCACAATACATGAGAATTCAGTTTTTCCTTCGTGTTTCAAAACTTTACCCCACCCACATGGGCGAAGTCTATATGATTTGTATTCATATTTTAAATTAGTATTAAGCTCTATTGTATATACTTGGCAGAAAATTGTTGTCTGTTTGTGATTTCTTCAAAATAATTGTGAAAGAACTGCTTACGAAACCATTTTTCTTGTTTGTTTATATATCGCTGAAAATCACCCAGAACTTGTTCAGTACTGTACTGTACTTTACATAATAATTCATTGAGACATAAAGCCAAATGCAATATTTGCATCGTCGTTACTGAGACAAACCATGACTGTCATTATGTTATGATTATACAATCACTTTATTGTTTTCAGTACATTCAGACGATATTCTAGCTAGTTAGTTCCATTTTGGACAAAACCTATTGTTCTGTTAAGTTAAAGATAATTGTGTACTTCAAATTCCATTTGGAAAGGAACTTGCACAAACAAGCAACAAAGCGTCAACGTTTGAAGACAATTACTCAAACTATGAACTATAATGAACACTAACGTAACAATGCAAGCTGAATGTGGATACTAGAGGTGTAAATAATGATTATCGCATGACTGACTTTCAGAAGCAGTAGAACCTTTATTACCTGTAGTTCAATCGAATATCCGCAAAACACCTGCCGCTAAACAAAATGGCAGCCTCTTCAATGTACAAAAATGAGTGTGCATTATAGAAGGGAGATAGATTTTTACCAAGGTTTTGAACCTCAAACTCGGGATGCGTACTATACATGAGAACGCACAATACATGAGTGTTTACGGTAGATACCTTATTGGAAGAGGAGAATTGGGATTGATTTTCAGGTCAATTATATAGGGTCAAGGTCACTGTTACTTGAAATAGTTTTGCTAGCTTAAGGCAGCACTTGAAAACCTGGTTTTGCGTCATTTAACGTGTTTCTTGTTTGTAATAATGAATCCTTTTTCATTCAGTTGTTATGATGGGTTTACACTGTACGAGACACATAAATTGCAGTGTAAAAATGTCACCAAATCAATTTTTGAATCATCCCATTATTTATGAGGTAGTACTACACTGACCAAGAACTGTCTCATTATTTTAGAGAAATCGGCTGTTAATGGCCTAGATTATGACATTTCTCAATTTCTCATAGTTTATGAGGAAGCACTATCGTGGCCTAGAAATGTCTCAAATTTCTCATTGTTTGCAAGGAAATGCTCAATGGTTTACTTTCCCTTCTTAACAGCTTCAGTGATTTCTCCAGACTTTCTCGTCAATACCTTTTAATGACAGCCAGCAATCTGGATATCAAAAGCATATCAATTTCTGTATCGGTGGCAGAAGCGGAAAAGCTTATCTCTAATTACCGTCTGTCTGTTGTCGGCCAGAAGTGCATGTTACATGCCCAATTTCATCCGACACTCATCAATGGTGGTATACTGTGAGTTGACAGATCGGCAGACAGTCCAATGGACCCACACTGCATAAGGTTGGATGAAACTCAGTACATCTTTACTTTTGACGGCTTGTTATTTCACAGAATGGGAATGATACAGTGATATCATAATATCTGCATTCCTTATCTTTGTAACTTTGATGAGCCTCTTCCTACTTCATTATTTTCCGCTCCTAAAGAAATAAGATTGCCAGAAGTGAATGTGTGTGTGTGGGTGGGGGGGGTGTTATAGATTTTAGATTTTCTTGTAGTGTCGTAATTTGATAGACTGAGATAGGCAACAATACTGAGGAAGATTCCATTGTCCATGTTGTCTTCGTTGCTATAAGTGAGCCACATTTCTCCAGAATTAATATAAATTTCTCTTTTGCTGCTACATTTTCAAAAATTGTCCTCCAGCATGGAAATTTGACAAAGGTTCCCTTTCAACATTTCAAGTGTGTCACACGCAATGTGTATAATATGGTTAAAATCGTTTGTGATTTTATGTTTCAAATGAGCATTCGTGTCCTATACAATGTGTTGGAGTGAATAACCTTATGATGAATGGTTACAAAACCTTATTGTTATTATTATCTTGAATTAAAATACAAGAATATTAGTATATCTCCTTGCTGGGCTTTGACAGCATATATACAGGGTAGTTCCAGAACTGGTAGGTAATGTTACTGGATGTAAATAATGCTGGGGATATTGAACCCAATAAACAAAAAACAGCATTAATTATATGTCAATGACAGCAGCCAGCACTGGCATTGTGCAATAGTTAGTGTGTGCGTATGTGATATAAAAAAAAAATCTTATGCCACTGTATCTTTCAAAGATGGGTAATGTAACACATTTGGGTGAAGTATTGCTTTTAAGACAATAACTCACAAGAAACAGTGATTCAATCAGGGTGTAAGTTAGTGACATTTGTTTTCAAAGTGTCTTGGCCAAGTTTGATTATCTTGCAGATTGCTTCTATAACGCAAGAACTAATGTCCTTTTTCATGAAATAGTATGAGAATTTTTATATATGAGCTCATTTGATGTCACACCCAAGTCCCTGGAGGTCTTGTTTTTCTGAGGCCATTTCAGATAATTTTCAAGATAGCCATTCAATAAGTCACCCAATCTTGGCATGACAGTTTCGTTTTTCAGCTGGCCCCAGCATTACCCTTATGGGAATATTGTACGTAGATTGATGTATGATACGTACTGACACGATTCCCTGAGGTCTGTAAATCATTTGTAGTTTGACCCTTGTACATTTCAGAACTAGATCAAGGAAATGACATATGTTTCAAGGGGGTCTACGTGGCTGAGTGGTTAGAGTTGCTTACTTAGCCCATTGCTTTTGTGAGTTCAAGTCCCGGCAAGGTCATTCATTTTTATGTGAGGAAGTTTTCCAGGTGGCTTGTTGTTCTACTTGGGTGTGACTCAACCTGTGATTGGCCAAGTGTCGCTATATGACTGAACTTCTGTCTCAGCTACTGTAAACTTCAGCATAACTACATCATTCTTTATATCAAATATAAAACATGCCCTGTGTTCTGTTGCTGTTGAAAGACCCAAAGGGTGGTGTTTGCATCCTTGTTGTATTGTAGAATGTACCGTAAACACTCATGTATTGTGTGTACTCATGTATAGTGCGCATCCCAAGTTTGAGGTTCTAAACCTTGGTAAATATCTATTTCCCTTCTATAATGCGCACTCATTCTTCTTACATTGAGGAGGCTGCCATTTTGTTTACCCGCGGATGTTTTGCGGATATTCGATTAAACCACAGGTAACAAAAGTTCTACTGCTTCTGAAAGTCAGTCATGTGATGATTATAATTAACAACTCTAGTATCCACATTCAGCTTGCATTGTTAAGTTAATGTTCATTATGGCCAATAGTTTGAGTAATGTCCTCAAATGTTGGCATCTTGTTTGTCGCAAGTTCATTTCCAATTGGAATTTGAAGTACACAATTACCTTTAACCGAACAGTTCTGTCCAAACTGGAATAAACTAGCTAGAATATCGTTTGAATAGACTAAAAACAATCAGCAGATTGTATAATCATAATAATGACAGTCATGGTTTGTCTCAGTAATGTCGATGCAAATATTGCATTTGGCTTTATGTCTTCAATTAATTATTATGTACACTACAGTACTGAACGAGTTCTGGGTGATTCACAGTGATTTAAACAAAATGAATATAACACGAGAACAATGAGTTTGTAAGCATTTATTTCACAATCATATTGTAGAAATCACAAACGGACAATTTTCTGGCAGGTATATACCATAAAGCTTTAATACCGATTTAAAATATAAACACACTCAAATAGACTTTGCTATCGTAGAATGCAAGCAGGGAACAAAATCCAACAGTTGCAAGTGGTATATGCTTAACTGAATGAACAGCAGATCTGTCTGTGCAGATAGGATTTTGTGTTGATTTCTACTCCTTCATTGATACCTTGAGATGAAATTCAAATTACTGATAAACATGATCGGATGGATAGCTGTCATTCTGATTTGTGCGTGGTCTAAAATAGTAAAAAAAAAAATATAGATTGTCAAGGTTAAACATCAAGTGTTGAGTGTATGTTAAGGGGTGTTGTTTTATGTCTAAAATATTTTAATTTTTAATTAAAATTACTGCAGTAATTGAAACCCTGACTAGTCTAGTTTTGGTTTGGTTGTAGCCCAGGCTCATGGTTTTGCTATATGATTAATTATTACACTCTATGAGCAATTGGTATGAGGTTTGAGCTCAGATCTGGCGACATCTTTTCCCTACAGTATATAGATGCAGAGAATTGTTCAGAGAAAGATGTTTCAGTGGCAAGTCAAAACTAGATGGATACATGCAATATGCTCAGTATCAATCTGAGTCACGTAGAAGCTTTCAGTGGGAATTCTCCCATCTTTCATTATGAGAGGCTGTCAGTAAAGCCTCGTCCATTGGGTATAAATTAGGCTCTCTGACTGTCAAAACTACTGATTGTTTCGACTTGCTCGTCTCTTCATGTTCATGATTTAAAGGACACAACCGTTCCTGACCAGTGCATGTGCACTGAAGAGAGGATTTATGACATAGGGAATACCATAATAAGGGATCAAACACGCAAAACACATTCTACTGTTTTGGGTGAATAAGTCCAATTTTTTTAAGTTCACAATATGTATGTGAAATATTGCTTTTCAAGATTTTTGCAAAGATTTTGAAACCTGACTTCATAATTATTTTGTATGGAGAATTTGTCTTTATGAGAAACAGGATTTTTTGTCTTATCAAGGTATACATAGAAAACTTCATTATCTCAATAAATGTTCATATATATAGGGGCACACATATACTTATATGAGGAATGAAGTATTTTTCAGGACACACATATGCTTATATTAGGAATGAAGTATTTTTCAAGACTTTACCAGTTGTAAAATAATTTTGATATCAGGTATAATATAAGCTAGGAAGTTGGAGGAGAAATGCAAATTAATGGTGTCAGGATGTCTTATATAAGATTATGTTTGAAGATTTGTGAAATGTATATGCTATAGTCTATTAATATTTACCTGGTACTCATATAATATTCACATGTCAAAGGTTAACTTTTCTGATTATCCTCAGCTTTCTGCGAAACAATTTATAGCATGTTGGTTAACAGGTAAGGATTTTTTTTAAATTTTGTTGGTAAATGTATAATATTTTATTGTTTTTGCAATAAAAAGTATGATAAAAATAGTAAAAACCACAAGCAATTAACAAGGTGTAAAATATTTATCCAAATTAATTGAATTTTATGTATAAGTTTGAGCAAAGAAAAAAAACAGGTAACCATTTACTGTTATTTCAATGAAATACGATTTCTTCTTAACCCTTTCCCTCATATAGACTCATTTTGACGCACTCAATAGGTACCACATAAAGCCTGATCTGCAGAAAGCCAAACTCAAACCTTACCAAATTTAATTGTGAAATCCTCATTACCAGACCACTGAGGAGCAGCGAACAGCGAGTTACTCGCAGGCTGATCTGGTTTTATGCTGTTTGCATAGATCTTTTCATGGTATCCTCTATGAGGGAAAGGGTTAACACACATGCTGCTGTAAGGTCAATCATAATTTATAAACAATAACAAGTTACCGGTATATTAATTAATGAAGAAATATGATATGACAGATTCATACAAGTATTAAACCTTATTGATCATTAGCATAAAGGTGTTATAATTAATTAGTTTTTGAATCCTCTTCTCTGTCAGAAAGATGATAAATTTTGATCATTTACTTACTCTATTTTATATATATATATTTCAGAAGGCTTTGGATTTTCTTATTTATTTAGATGTGTGAAATAGAATGTTCAGGAATATTTCAAAGTTACTGAGAAAATCAGAGGCATATCAGGATTAATATGAAGTCAGGGAAGTTTATTTGCGATTTTTGGATAAGAAAAAAAAATTTGATGGATGGTTTTCCAATAAAAATGTCAAATTGCTATTAAAATCTCGTTACCATGTCACTTGTCTGTTCTGAGTATCTTATTTTGTAAGCAAGACATATCGGACTCGGTAGATCCTCCAAAAAAAAAGAAAAAGGTGGTAAGGATTATGTAAACACATATTGATTTACTTTTCTTGTGAGATCAGTTTTGTCTACGAAATCAAGGTTGTTTTCTCTTTTTTATCTCTGATTAAATTTAGCGTGAAGTAGCGAATGCGGAATGTTTGATTATTGAATTATGGGATATTACAGAAAAGGTTCGGTGTTTAATGTTACCATGCGAATTGCTTGTGACAAGTTGTCAACTAATTCTGTCACATCTTTTTGTTATGTTTCAATGGCTTTGGAGAAAAAAAATAATTTTGATGTTAACTGAAAAAAATTGGAGAAACGTTTCTGGTGTTCATTTCATTTAGACATTGGTGGTTTATGTAAAAAAAATAGAAACATTACGGAATATTGTCACATGATGGAGAAAATTCTTTGAAAGGGTTGAAGTGTTATAGAGATTGCCTTCTATAATTAGATGAGAAAGCAGTTAAAGCAGTTTTCTTGCTGCAAAGAGCAGAGTCATACTTTTAGCATCCCCCACTTTGAAAGAGAGAGAGAAAGTGAGAGAGTGGGGGACATATAGATTTGTCTCTGTTCATCCATCTGTCATTCAGTAGCCTTCCTTTAGTCACAAAATCTAAATGTGCTGTGGAGATTTTCAGTATTGTATAAGCCTTGTTATGGGGCCTTAATGTTATTTGCTCAACATATGATAGATAGCACAGATATGACTAGAGCAACCAGTATAGAATCTAAGACATATATAATATTATTGGCAATTTTTGCAGAATAAAAAGCAGTCCCTATACTTCTTAATGTTTTAGATGTTCAGCAGTGCCAGTCTATATGAGCACAGGCAATATTTGGCTGATTTGCATAATTACTGCTGCCGATTAAACTGTACTGTATCACTCTGTGCAACAACAGAAAGAGTGTTGTTTTTTTTTTTTTAGGTAAGGTCATGACCTTGCTAGGTACATGTATGCATCTGAATGGAATCAGGGTCATGACACTTACCAACAAACAAGGATCCTAAAAACCGATTTTTTACCGGTTTTGACCGATTTTGATCTCAATCGACCGGTTCAGATTTCAAAAAGTACCAAAAAAATCGGTCGAAAAAAAATCCATAATCCTCGTCTAAAACTTTCAAAATCGGTCCAAACGGTTCATAATAGTCTCTCTTACACACCAATTGACCTACTTCTTGAATTTCCGGTGTGCCCTCGGGGCAGGTGTCAGTGGGGGTCAGGCAGGGACACCCGTCTAGGTCATTATTGGGCAGTAAGATGAATGGATTGACGGTTTGTACTTAGCGGTTATTTGGACGGTGCCGTGTAATTATCTATGCCGTAATAATGGACCATTGCTTGTTTGCAAACTGTAACCGGTCGACTTTTAAATGCGGTAATTAATGACAATATCAAAGGCTAATCAAAATGTTTGATCTCCTTAGTAATTTGTAATTTGTAAGAACAAAATAAAAGAATTAAAAAAAACTGATAACTGTTTGGTGTTATTACTCAACTTTATATTTGGTATATAAGGGGATGGTATCAGTGACAAGGCTGCATTTCGTTGAAATGGCTCAGCGCAATTTACTTGCGATGTTTAACCCGGCTCATGATGATAAAGAAAACGGGAGTGGTGACCCAGTAAAAAGTACATTTCAAAGTCGGACTGGCAACCCGATATGCACACAAATCCGGCCTGGCAAACCGGTCGAAAACACTGGGAATGGGGCAACCCGTGATGCATTTTCTATTATGAAATGCAATCAAAAAGTAGAAATTACAAATAAAAGGAAGCGGAAACTTAGCGATGGTGCTTCCTCTCAGCAGCAAAGCAAACTGGTAAAGACAGAGATCAAAACGTTCTCAAAATCTTGGCTAGACGAATTTAAGTGGCTTGAGTTTGAAAATGGGAAAATGTTTTGTTCAAAAGTTATTGACAAAAAAAATATATAAACACAAAGGCACATAATAAACAACACCAAAACGACTGCTTCCAACAATTTATTGATTCATTAGAGTCATATACAGACCGTCATATACATGCACTTCCGGTAAACAAACTTTCGATTTCGTAGAGGTAAATATTGCAGAAAAATACCTTATTATGCCAACAGGATGCTGAAATATAATAAAAGATCTATTTTCACACTGCAAATGATTCAGGGTATGTTGATTGAAAATATCAATGTTATTTTTTTTTATTTTTTTTTCCGGGGGGGGGGGGGGGTACGGAACGGAATTGTTGTAAAGGGGGGGGGGGATATTGCCGTCGACCGGTTGAGATTCCAAAATTTTAGGATCCCTGCCAACAAATCAAAGGACTCAAGGCACTAAGAGACTGCCAGCAGGATTATCATGGAAAAAAAGGCGAGTTCACCTGACTTACTGATAACTAGAGTTCCAGGAAAATGTGTGGAGTTTTTGGCATCATAATGGCCTTTGTTTTCTAATGAGTTTAATTCTGTTGAAACACTGGATTTAGAATTATATGTAGCTCTACTGACAGTCGACTCTCAGTGCCTTGAGCACTTTCATTCATTTATATGTTAGAGATTGGAAGAAGGAGAGAATAGTTAAAAAATTATTATATAGGCATTACCAAATTATAATAATAAAGAAAATTGAATTTTCACAGAAATGAAACTCACTAAAAATGTGTTTATTTTAAACTAGACATAAAAATGCAATTGAAATTTCGGCTAAAATTTCATTATTCCACAGCAAGACAATGATCCTTCTTATTTTTGCAAAACAATAAAAACAAAATTTAATTTGACAGACATTTCTATATTGTTTCTTCATAGCTTCAAGGGGATTTTGTCTTTGGTTGGAGGTGAAACAAATATTTATGACTTCCAGCATACTAGTATATTGAATTATTTTTCTGCATATTTTCTAGTTGTGTATATAACTTGGGGCTATTTTAATTTGTTGTGTAAGTTAGTTTAAAACAAAGAAGCATGAACACAATATTCAGAAGAAAAATAAATTATTGTTTCAGGAACCCTACAGAAATGTTTCCAATTCCTTTTTTTATGCAGCATTAATTTTTTATCCAGTTTGTATTAAATTTAAAATTATTGGCACATTTAACAGCATCATATATGTTAGGCTTTTATTGTAGAGAGATTGTTGTGTTTTATTTAAAAAAAATGCATATTTATTTATGGAAATTGTTTTTAAGAAACTTTTCCAGACCATTTTTTGGGGGGCAATCTAGTGCCTAGAAATTGGAATACAAATCCCGCTCTCCTGTAGGCCTGTTTTTTGATTAACTAGGAATGATTATGTAATACTTTATTTAATCTACAGAAAAGTCAGGAAAACTTTTTTTCTTCTCTTAATACCTGATGGAAAATAAAATCCCCCTGGGATTCTAGCAATTTCTTATGTACAGGAAATCTTCTCTTTCTGTCCTTCTACCCAATTCGATCAGCAAGGTATTGCCATGGGTGAGAAATCGGGGGGTTGAATTAGTGAAGATTTTGATATATCTGCTTTGAAGCAAATCCTTTAAAACGTTTAAATTTTCAGAGGATTTGGAGATTGAACTTTTTTTTTTTTTTTTTTTTTTTATCAACTATCAGATGTAAATGAAATGGGTTAAGTCAAATAGATATGATTTGATAGGTTTGAAAATAGGATTGGGCATACATATTGTCAAACATATTGATTCAGCTCAGAATTTTTTTTCCACAAGGAATTATAAATTATATCTTAAATATATGGATGAAGGTTAGTAAATCTTTCTCGTGATTTGTCCTTATAATAAACAGTTATTTCCTTAAATACAATATCAATGTTATTAACTGGTATATTATACCATGCTGCCTATGAAAATATCAGCCTGCAAGTTAGATTGATTTTGACTGGTTTTATGTTGATTGTTTCGTCATCTTTATACCACCACAAATGAATACATATAGGGGTATACTGGAATCAGCATATCAGTCTGTTGGTTAGTCAGTCTATCCAAAAGTTTTAGGTGCAATTTTAGTACTTCTTAAGTTTTTGAGATATTTCTATGAAACTTGTAACATGTGATTGCCTGATGATGACAAGTGGTTTACAAATGATTTATTGTGGAGCTTACTTATAAATATATGTGTGAAGAGTTAAAGTCCTTAGATTTTAGACACATATGTGGTTCGTAGCAAAATTTGGTGGCATAAACTACCATACTTCTTCAGTTTTGGTGATATTTCAATGTAATTTTTTGTGTGAGAGCAGTATGTGAGGATATAAATACCTTCATTGATAGTTCTAGTTCGCAATGATTCTCTCAAGGTTAATAAATGGTTATATGTGCCTGAAAGTAGTATCTCATTTCCATACTTGCACATTTTGTAGTACCGATTTTTAGCTCACCTGAACACAACATGCTCATGTTGAGCTATTGTGATCTCCTTTTGTCCAGCCAAATTTGATGAAAAATGCCTGTGATGTTCCTTGCATGAAGCTCTACCAAAGTTGTTCAAATGGTTCCATTCTTTTGCATGTCTAGGTCACAGGAGCTAAAAAAAGATTTTTAGAGTTAAATCTTTAAAAAAATCTTCTTCACCAAAACTGCAATGCCTAGAGCTAAGATATTAAGTGGCATTTAGTGACATTGTTAAATGAACCTTTACCAAGTTTGTTCAAATTATGACCCTGTGTCAAATTTGGCTCTGCCTAAGGGGTCACTTGATTTTAAATACACTTGGATAGAAATACCTCAAAGGGTCTCCTTCTCAGAAAAACCACAAAGCCTGGAGTTAAAATGTTTACTAGTGGACCTCAACCAGGTCTGTTCAAATCATGGCCATGGTGTCAAAATTGACCCCACCCCAGGGGTCACTTGATTTTATATAGACTTATAATTGCGATGACCTTCAAAATTTGGATGGCAGGTACAGTTTTAGTGTGGAATTTAGATGATCTTCTGTAATTCTGCATGGATTATTTATTCAGTATGATTCATAATACAATAATTTGCAATGAAGGCAATGTTTCTTAGGTGAGCAATTCAGGGCCATCTTGACCCTTTCTTGTTTTTTTAATACATTTCCCGTAAATTATGACTGAATCTCCTTGCCAGTTGCCATTTTGAAAAGTGCTTGACACAAGCACCCTTTGTTAAGATGGGCATGCCTACAGTGCACATTTGGATGGATCAATGTATTTATATGTCAGTTACTTATGAAATAAGGCCAATTTTTTATGGATTTTTGTTGCATAATATTTCATCTCTTAATTGAGATGGAAAAAAACTTCTATAATTGGAGGGCTGAAGTGAAAACGGCTCCATCACTTTCTATTTGTGTATACACTCAGAATAATTTTGTGGTCATCTCTTGAATACTCTTATTGCTCTTATCTGCTGTTTATGTGTTGCAATGCTTTATAGATCTACAAATTTCACGTTTACTGTGATAGCTGACTGCTTTTGAATTATATTAGATGTAGGAATTAAAAAAGATCAGACCAAAAGACAAAAGCCACTGGAAAATAATTGGCTCCACTGAAGAGTCTGCAAGGGATATCTTGCAAGAGCGCACGTGAGCTTTATGGTAGCCGTGTGACTCGCAGTCTAGGAATCATCTTGAAGAAATTTACCAAAGTCATGGAAGCCAATTTCTATTTCCACATAAATTGCCAATTATTCATGATGTTATCTTCTTTGTTTGCTTCCATGATTAGATTTACGGTCATTAAAATATTGCATATTCATAACTTTGGCATTGATATACAATCAGCTGTACTAAAACACCATCAAATCATGTTTTGTTCAATTATTTATTGATATATGAAATTATACATTTGGTATAAGATACATTTTATTGTTCATTTATAACCCAGGGAGACATTCAGTCATTTCTCTCTTCTGATACATAGTCTTTATTTAATCCATTATGTCTAGTTTTGCCCCTGCTTTGAAAAGGGGGAGGCATATAGATTTGTGCATGTCTGTCCATCCAGTTGTTCTAAATTCTGTCTGTCACAAAATTGTGTAGTGAGATTTTTTAAAATATATGAGCTGGATTCATAACTAGTAATTAGAATGTTCTCATGCAGTCAAGGTCATGATCATCACTCTGGTTCAAAGAACAAGTTCAGCTGACTTACTGGTAACTAGAGTTGCAGGAAAATGTGTGAAGGGACTATAGAACTATAGCTACTTCATGTAAATCCTGCCAACATTCTCTCAGTGCCTTAAGCATTTTGATTACATTATAGACTGTGCAATGGGAAAATCTTACACCTCTTTTTTATTCACTCATCATCTTGATTGAACCCTGGTGTCTACAAACTCTTTCCCATATCTATACAAAACATGCTACCAGTCTTTTCATTTTTGATAATAACGTGTTGGACATGCTCTAGCAACCAAGACAAAAGAATATATCCTTGAGATGATTCTAAAAGACTAAAGGAAAGAAAAATAAGATGGAAATTGACAATTAATCGACAAGCTTGTGCCCGGTCAGTGAAGCTCTCCTGAAGAGGAGAGAAGAAGAGCCTGTCTTCTCGATGACAGGTCTGTATTCATGGTCAAGGCTCAGGAGATGATTTACAATTTTTATGTCAGTCCTGACCCCACATTATATCTGTTCAATAAGAGATTATGGCCATATAGAATGGGCAACAATTTGAATAAAGCAGTTAGTAGAATGTCCATGGGAAACTTCAATGACAAGTTACTTTATATTGATAAAAATTACGTACATAAAAAAAAAAAAAAAAATCTGTCAAATATTTTTGCAGAGCAGCTTTACTTAAAACAAAAAATTGTGTCCATATTTTTATCAAAACCTTGTTTCATACCCTCATCAGAGGGTTTATATTGCGCTGTTCCCTTTGTAAAGATTTTGTTTCAGTTGAAGAGTTAAGTACACTGTTGGGTATAACATCAAAGGATTTAGTCCTAACTGGATTGCTTTGCTTAACTTAATTTCATCAGCTTGTATTCAAATGAAATTTTTTAACAAAATGGTCCAAGTTTCTTTGAATTCTGTTTTAGATAAAACCCTTTTCTTTTGTTGTTCTTTCCAATTGATTACATTATTTTATTTATGTGTCATTCATTCTTGCCATGCCGAACATTGGCAACCTCCGAAATACGGCCATTGTTCAGAAACGAGAGTACTTTTCAAAGACGAATAGACGATGACATCTTTCGAGTGCTCAAGTGTAATGACATTGAACAAATCCATCTTATAGTGCTTGAGAATTTCTGATGTACTCTTCAGAATCTATTAGATTTTTTTTTTTTTTTAAATCTCAGAACATAAAGCTGTTTATTGCAAAGTGTATATTTCAGTTTCATAGGTAACATGTGAAAACTTTTAGATAGAGTTTTATAATGTAGAAAATATTACCATTTACAAAAAAATAAAAATCACTTAAAGTTGGTATGTCACCTTAACCTGGAATTTGATAGAGAATTGTATAGCAGCTATGTCAGCATTTTGGCAAGACCAAAATCTGCATGTTTACATGGATAAGCAGTTGAATATTTGCAAGATTTAAAAGTTTGGATCAAAATATTGATATGATATAATCAGAATTGAAATATTTTCAAGGATACAATTTTGTTGTGGTAATCAATAGCATGCTGTCAACTGGAGTTATGCCCCTTGTAAGTAACAATCTGAAGTTTAATAACACTAGAGTTACCACTTATCTGAAGTGTAATAATCAAGTTGCTGAATAACACTAGAGTTATGCCCCTTGTAATTCATGATCTCAAGTTTGAGAATCAATCAAGTAACAGTGTAACACTAGAGTTATAATTAATGATATGAAGTTTTATAATTAAGTCACAGAATAATACTAGAAATATCCCCCTTGAACGTCACATATCAGATGGTTTATAGTTTCTTTTGGCAAGAAAAATCATCTCCTGTTACATTGACCACTCTGATACACAATATGTCTTAGCTGTCATGCACTCATTAATAAAGACATGGGTGACTGCCTCTAGATATTGACATTTAATAATAAGGAGATCTCATTTTTCACATTACCTTTTTGAAACTGTAAAGCATTCCCTACTAGGCGATACATCCTATCACACAGATTTCCGGTTTTGATATTCATCTGAAATTAATCTCAGCAAAAATCATCAATCTGATATGATAAACTGCTTAGAGCTGCAAGAAACTGTCAGCATCTTTGATTTAAAGAACATGAATAATGTTGGCTTACTTTTTTTTCTAGTTCCTCAAAATTCGGAATTTTTTTGTAACATTGTCAGCTGATTACAGTGCTATTGAAGGGTCTGTTTTAGACAAATCCAGGATAATGTTTTTAATAGAATGGCTGGTACTTAAGGTAGAGAAATCTTCGGAGGCCGCCATATCAGATCAAGACATGGCCATTATTTCCCAATTAGTGAACGGAGGATAAGAAATGGTCCTTTGAGACAGGGGTGCTTAAGGAGGCATTTATGCTTTCTCTCTTTAGATATTGTTGTTAATTTAAGATACTGCCACACTAATGCAATTGGCCTGTCATTATACGCGTGAAATGACCATAATTTATTGCTATACAAAATGAGCATATCACAATACGTACCACAATATATTTCTACATTCTTTTTTTTTTTTTTTTTGGCTCACCTGGGACGAAGTGCCAAGGTGAGCTTTTGGGACCAGCCTTTGTCTGGCATCGTCAGTCATCAACACTTTACTTAAAAATCTTCTTCTCTGAAACTACTGATGGGAAAGTGATCAAAATTTGCAAGGATGTTCCTAAGGTAATCCCCTATTAAAATGGTTCAAATGGTTCTGTTGCATAATTAGGTCACAGGAGCTAAAAATATATTTTAAAAGTGAAATCTTAAAAAATCTTCTTCTCTGAAACCATAAGGCCTAGAGCTTTGATATCTGTGTGTAGCATTGTCTAGTGGATCTCACCAAGTTTGTTCAAAACATGACCATGAGGTCAAAATTGGCCCCGCCCCAGGGGTTGCTTGATTTAACATAGGCTAATATAGGAAAAAATCTTCTCAGAAACCACAAGGCCTGGAGTTTAGATATTTGGTGCATAGCATTGTCTATTAGATTACTACCAAGTTTGTTTAAATCATAGCCCTGGGGTCAAAATTGGTCCTGCCCCAGGGGTCAATTGATTTTACAGAGCCTAATGATACCAGGTGAGCAATCCAGTGCCATTATTGCCTGCTTGTTTTTTAAGACAATGTCTTTTTTTGGTAATAAGTTGAATAAACAACAAATATTCCTGAAAGGAATACTGCAAATGCTCTCAAATAGAGCTTACAGCATTTATAAAGATGTTATTAATTATCTCCCCTGACATGGAATTGACCACAGATACCATTTCCAGTTGTTTGTAAGTGATCACTTTCGATCTTTACATGAATTTTTGACTTTATATGGTATCAACAAAACTGCTAAGGATATCGGCAAAAACTGGCATATTCATAATGTATCATGGTACAATATGGACCGTTCTGTGTATCACAATATACCAGGATAGCCCTATGATACACACAAGTTACTTCTAGATCAGCCTGGAAAAGTGTTAGTTCAGTTTGCTTTGATCTTATACTGAAAACTTGTATGAATCACAAACTTATGTCTGAAAATCAAGCAGTGTATACAGGAAATTTGACTTATTATGCCTCTCCTTTTTTACAAAAAGTTAACTTGTTTACCATTGCTGCCATTGCCAGTGACATCGAGCTAATAACAGTGGAAGAAGATCTTTGGCTCACCAGAAGTAGCAACTTACTGTATCTTTGAGAAGCAATGAAACTTTGCATACATATCCATCGATATGTTATGTGGAAGCACATCCCTCTCTCTAAAGTTTTCAGAGTTATGCCCCCTGTTACCAAGGAATTTTGGAACAGTTACATGATGTATTTTCCTAATTAGCACTTGTTCCCACTAATAAAATTACACCCATGCACCCCTCATGAGGAAAATAAAGAAGTTCTAGTGACGTCTTTCAAGACTACGCATAAGACAATTATGAACAACCATGTTTGACACTCTTATTTATGAAACAGAAGAGATGTCAATTAAGGATCCGCTTAACATGTAAATGATTTAATCCTACAGGATTTTTTTGATGATAGGGAAATTAAAGTATATGATAAAAGTTCTATGCATGTATTACTAATTCCTGAAACAGACCTGTTTTGAGGGCTTGATGTTAACTATGGTAATGACAGTTGAAACTGTATCAGCAGCCACCTGTATTAAGTGATCAACCTTCATTTAGTGGTCAATCTGTTTCAACCTGTATTTAGTGGCCAACCTGTATCAACCTGTATCTTGTGGTCAGTGTAAATATTACTCAACTAGCATTTTGATATATGTTAATTAACATTCATTTAGTGGTCACCTCTGTTAAGAAGTCACTTTCTGTTGTCCCCTTGACTGACCGCTTAAGGCAGGTTTGACGGTATGTAAAAATAAAAAACAGTTTCAAGAACTGAAATTATTTATTTATATTTTAAGCTGCAGTTTTAAATGTGATCCTTTTTCTTTTTTTTCATAAATATTGATGTTTTATTTCATTTTTAGCTTGACTATTCGAAGAATATGAGAGCTATTGTAGTCACCCTGGCGTTGGCGTTGCAGCTTTTGGTTAAAGTTTTGCGTGCAAGTTACTATCAACCTTATATCTCAATAACCGTTTATGGTATTGATATGAAAGTTTATGAATATGTTCAGGGGCATCAGACAACCAAGGTAGATAACCCTTGACTGAATTTAATATGAATTATGGCCCCTTTTTAACTTAGAAATTTTGGTTAAAGTTTTGCATGCAATAGAAAATTTGGTTAAAGTTTTGCATGCAAGCTACTATCTAGTTTGTATCTGAATAACCATTCATGATATTGACTTGAAAGTTTATGAATATGTTTAGGGGCATCAGACAACCAAGGTAGATAACTCTTGATGGAATATGTTACAAATTATTGCCCCTTTTTAACTTAGAAATTTTGGTTAAAGTTTTGCATGCAAGATACTCTCATGCTAATATCTCAGTATCCAGGCATGGGATTGATTTGAAACATCTTAATACATTTAAGGATATCATACTATTAAGTTAGATAACTTTTGATGGTATATATTACAAATTATGGCCTCTTTTTTAACTTAAAAATTTGGTTAAATTTGTGCATTCAAGCTTCTTTCCAGCTGATATCTCAGAAATTGTTTGTGGAATTGACTAGAAAGTAAAGGAGTGTCTTCAGGGGCATCAGAAAACCATGGAGAATAACTTTTGGACTGAATTTTATGCAAATTATGGCCCTTCTCTAACTTTGATTTTTGGTTAAAGTTTTGCATGCACTGTGAGTGTTATTGTGCTTATGTCTCAGTAACTATGCATGGGATTGATTTTAGACTTCATAAAAATAGTCAGGGGTGTCAGACTATCAAGGTATATCATTTTTGACTATTATCATGTACAGGGTATGTGAAAGGCAAGAATTGAAACAGATTTCATTTGATTTACCAACAAGCATTTTGAATAGTCGAGCGTGCTGTCCTCTGACAGCTCTTGTTTATTAAGTGAACACTTATACAAGACCCTCAGTCCCCTCCCCCAAAAGGGTTGGAGGGAGTTTTAAAGCTGCAGACTTTGCAAATTTGCAATAACAAGTCCTAGACGTATGACAGCAATAAAAATAATTTCAGAAAAAAATCTTACACAAGCAAAAAGCACTTTAAAAAATGTCTTGAATGACATTTCCTTGGTAATAAGGAAGCAAGGCCAGGCATTCTCCTGATGAAAACCACAAGGTCATTGCTGCTTTTTACAGCATTTGCAGCAGACAGATTTTTTAACAAGAACCAGACAAATAAAATGTTTTTAACAGACAATTTTGAAGTGAAATACTTTTTAAGTTCATGCACTGATTTGTTCAACACCTAAGTTGAAGAAAAAAAAAGGAACAATGAAAGGATATTAGCCATTTATGGCAGAAGGTTCAGCAGGTGCAGTGATCTCTCACAGCTGCATTGTTTTCCTGACTTAAAAGTTTTTGCCCTTATCACATTCTTTTTCCCGAAATTAAGTCGACTAGCAGGTGCCGTCTTACTTTAAGTACCTTCAGTTCCAGAATATCTGCGTATTACGAAGGTTTGAAAATTGTAAAACTGCTGAGTATGTTAATGAGTGAAATCAGCTGTCTTTTGTTTATTCATTGTAGCCTCAAATCCCATTTTGAGCATTTACAAGCAGCATTTAACTGAAACCTAAATTAAAATTAGATAGCTGTGGGTGGCATTATCCAGTCAGGTAGCATACATTAGTCAGGTTGTAGAGGTCATGGTTTTTAGACTCTTGCATGACGCTCCCAGGCAAAGTACTGGTCCAACCTTGGAAGGATAAGAATAAATTTTGAGAACCTATATCAAAATCTGAACAGAAATCTTGAAATAGATTCAGTCTCCACTTTGCATAGTTTAGTTGACAGTCAGATGCCCTATTAAAAGTGCATGTGCAGTTTTTGTTGTATGTCTTAGAATATATTTTGTGGCAAGTTATCTTTAATATCTAGCAGTATTTGATCTTCCTGAATGCCAGAAATAGACTAGATTGAGCTAATTGTGTGTAGGGAAGTAACATCAATTATGGCAAAATAACGATGGCAGAAATTATTTATGCACGTTAGGAAAGTAGTCTGTTAGCAAAACTTTTCTTCACACAGAATGAAAATTCTGGAAGAATTAGGCAAGGGCTAAACACACACACACAACCACTCACACAAATCAGGACAATCTAGGTGAAAGGAATAAAAAAAAAAGAGTGAATCCATTCTGTAGGATTTGATGCAAAAAGGGTGAAAATGTATATGCGTACAAGGAGGGAGATGAAGTATTTTGGGGTTATTTCAGAGATGTATTATCACACTATCTGTTGTTCTTTGTTTTGATTGACACATAATTACTCTCATATCTGAGATATAAATACAGTTTAATTGAGGTTACAGGGCTGAGTTGACATGTTTATTTAGAATTTGTACATGGGGATCTCTAATCAAAGCGAACACAGATAAAAAATGGCACCAATATGTTATGTTTCTTTTTTTTTGGTTCTGCATAAAAAAATAAATAGAAAAAAAAAGATCTGTCATTTGTGGCTACTGTGTTTATCCCTTACCTACTGGAATAGACTATTCCCTCTCATTTTTGTGAATTTTAACAGTCCTTGTGAAGTTCAATTTTTGAATTCTTTACTTCACATAGACATTTTCACACATTGGCAAACAGAGCAGACAGCTCATATAGGCATAGCAAAGAAAAAACATGATTTCATTTAAAGCTCAGTTAATTAAGTAATATTTATCAATTCATAAATTTGTACATGAATATTCATGAGGTAAAGGATCACTAAAATTATTAAAAATGATGCTAAAAAATGTAAAAAAAAAGAAGAAAGTAATTCATTATTTTTATATTTTTTTTTAATGAACATAGATGTAATATTGGATTTTTGTACCATGGCACCAGGTCTTATCCTACACTTACATTACATGAAGTTTTGTGACTGTTTTTGTGTCATCTGCAGTAAGCAGAGGTGGCACATAGGGATCACTTTTCTGTCTGTCCATCACACTTTTTCCATCAGGTTTCAGCAGATGACACATGTGTTTCAAAGAACACTCGTGTTTATAACACCTTTGCACATGAATAATGATTTATCATGATAAGACCAATCAGCAGGCAAGTGCAGATAACTTTGTCAAGGATTTTGTAAGAATTATAGCCCTTTTTCTGTATCAAAGCAGTGTGCATGGTAATTAATCATCCTCACTGATAGTTCTAGATTTTAATAAGCAAACATGCATTTTGGTATTCATGTACATTTTTATATTGCATACTAGGCCTTGTATCTCCCATATGATAATGCTAATGGAGCAGCAAGCAAATCAGATTTGTTAGACAGCTAATTCCTGTTTTCCTGTATGATTGACACTAATCCGGCAGACATGTCTTCCTGCCACTTTATTTGTAAATCATTAGTTGAAGGACTGACATGCAAGATCTGTAACTACCTAAAGGCTGCATGGTAAATTACTGGTCTCTTGCTGAATATCTTGACCAGAATGAAGTCAGGTTGTGACTATAAGAAATAGCTTGTAAATTGAGTATTTACCATTTAATTTCAATACTAATTGAGTACCCAGGAAAGTAATTGAGTTGTTCAGCTAATATCAACCTAATTTAGTAACCAATTTAAACAGGGTCTTAATACAATTTTGATACAACAAACAGCTACCTCAAGCAGGGGTGTAAATTTCCTAAAATTGTATCAGTCACCATTCCAAAATATGGAATAGTAAAGTTTAGAAAAATGCAGACAAGCATTCTGGTTTTCGAGCAGGCGAGTGGAATTCAACACCCCTGTTTGTGTTTTCAAAAGTTTAGAGAGTCACTCAGTTATGAATACTTTAACCCTTTCCCTCATATAGACTCATTTTGACGCACTCAGTAGGTATCACATACAGCCTGATCTGCAGAAAACCACAGTTAAACCTTACCAAATTTAATTATAAAATCCTCATTTCCAGACCACTGAGGAGCAGCGAACAGCATAAAACCTGATCAGCCTGCGTGTTACTCGCAGGCTGATTTGGTTTTATGCTGTTTGCATAGGTCTTTTCATGGTGTCCTTTTTGAGGGAAAGGGTTAAAATCCTCATAAACAAGTGAGTCATAGCAGATTCAAGCAATACTAGTACTAGGTATCTTCTAGAATGTAAGTAATTTTATGCAAACCTTACAGAAATTAAGTTTTGCTGCCCATCAGTTATGAAATTATCTTATATTTGTCCATTTTTTAATTGAGTTAATTATTATACAAATATGCAGCCTATCTGTTCCTCTGATGGAAGTTAAAGACCTTTTTATTTTTTTATCATCATTTTCTTTGACAGTTTCTTTGTATTAGCTTAAGCTTGCCTAGTTTTGAAAGAAAGAAAAGTCTAAGTATTGTCATCACCACGGTGTTGTTCTGGTTGGCGGCATAGTTGTGAAAATTTTTAACCTTGGGCATAATTTCTAAACAATAACCTGTCTGTATAGCTTCACAAGCATATTCCCTATCACAAAGGCTACATTTTCATCATGGGTCCATTTTGACCCTTTCTAAAAAAATTACAATGAAAAAAAGACATGACTGAGTGTTGGCATTGGCATGCGGTGCTCTTGTTAACAATAATGCTGTGTTCAAGCTTTTTGTATTTTCATTGTTTATCTAAGTATGTATTTTTGTTTACAAAAATATGTCTCATAACGCTAAGAAAATACAGTTGTAAATTATTGACACTTGATTTGGAGCACCTCTAGACTTTATGGCAAGTTTTCTTGCCTGCCTCTCTTCTTATTAAACTGTAATGATAATACTAAATAATTCAAACATTGCCTTACGTTCCGGGAATGCTTCATTCCTGCGTCGCCTGTTTTCCAGATTGTCACGTTTCTGGACGCATAAATCTCAATTCAATAGCCTAGAAGTCGTTATCTTCATCAAATACACACAATAAACAACTGTCACTTTGTTGATGATGTGGTCTACCTTCCTGCACTGAAAACTTTATTGACGGTCATAAATTAAAGGTTTTTCGTGCATTTTTTTTGTAAATAAGTCTTTTTTTTCAGATCAGACTGGAGAGACTGCATGATTATATGAAGAAGCAGTCTTGTTTACTCCTGCTATAATTGTTTACTTATTTGTTTTACATTGATTAAAACTTAAACTTATCCCTCTCAACAGTTCCTGGGTAGGACCAGTACCAGTACTTGGCACGTGAGAAGGTCATAAAAATCCTGGCCCCTTACTAGGTTCGAAGCCACTACCTTTGGATCTGCAGTTAGTGACATTACCACTGGATTGTGGCACCCATACTGATTGTTTCTTGACCGTAATTCTTGATGTGTGTATAATAATCTCTGTTTATGTTCTCACAGCATTTACTTATTCTTCTCATGGTTCTTTGGATGGACTAGTACTGAGCACCTTGGAATGTCATGGAAGATTTTTGCTTCCATTTGGATTCAAACCCACAACCTTCAAACCTGTTGTCATGCACTCTATCAACATACCAAGGCAACACTGGTTTTATTTATTTATATCAAAAACTGCATTGTGATCATCATCAGAAATGGATCACCAAATTTTGTACACTTTGCTATTATCATATCTCAGTAAAAGCACTTATCATCTCTCATAAAGATAGATTGTGTTAAGATAATTTGTCTAGATAGATATCTCCCACATTAATATCAATTCTAAAGATACATCCCATGTCTACCTGAAAAATAGATCAAAGGACCCTAACAGTTATCCGTTTGTTACCCTATGAAACTCTCAGGAATATTACATATGCAGTCAGTATAAATATCCTGTTTGTATTGCAAGTAACTAAGTTGACTGATAATGCCTTAGTGATGCATATAGTGCTAAGAGGCGTACAGAAAAAAAAAGATAAATACAAAGGACTGAACATTTTGTTAAAATTTGGATGTTTATTAACACAATACATTGATATGTGACTGAGACCTATGATTTTAAGAATTTTAAAACCTTACTCTTTGGTATTACAAAAGACCTAAAGACTTGTTAAACCTTTTACTAGCTATAGTCTTATTTGGTTCCTCAATTTGTTTTTCATCCATTTCAGAGGCTAGGTCGCAACAGCATTTGCCTCATAACTGGCCATGTTAGACCAGTATAATTAAAAAAGGTTCTGGTTAATTAGTTTTCCACATGATTAGCCATCAGCACATAAGTTTTGTTTCAGGATTGGTCGGCCTATGGTCAGGAATATGTGACTGGGTATTGTATCATGCCACTAAATGTGTACAGCATGGTATGATATTGAAGACATTTCATCCATCTTATGTAGACCAAAGTTCCTATATGATTTCAATTCTGTGTAGGATGCTAAATTAGAGCAAACACCTTTTTGTCTCTTATTAGGTATTTTATCATAATTGTAAAGGGTTATTCTGTCCCTGTTTCTCTTTGTGTCTAAAATCACACATTGTCACATGCCCATCCTAGTTTGTCCGGTCCTTCATGATTCATGCCTCTTGCCTTTATGTCATTTGCTGGTATCAGTGCTAAAGTAGATAGCTTCAGATAATTAGATTGTATTTGGTATTGGTTGATCAAGATACTGTAACTAAATATAGAAAACTGAAATTGAGAGGTACCCATATTTCAGAATTTGTGGTTTGAGGGGTTCTCATAATCACCTCGGAGGTGACTCTTAGGAATCTTTTTTCCATCATTGTATGTTCCAAAGAACTCTCTTGTGTTTTTTGTATCAGACCATCCCATAATCAAACAATACTCATGTAAGAAGTGTGCTCAGAGGTTCCAAACTCAAGGCTCAGTCCAATAAGGATCTGACACCACTTTCACCCTATCTCTGTAACTATAATCCTCTTAAGATCACATTACAGCATTAGGCCCTTTGGACCTGTTTAAACATGTCAGCTTAACTCTGTCTGATGAATTGGAGAACAAGGGACCTGTGATTCTGGTACTTTAATCAAGCGTATATCAGTCTGAAGTGTTTCATTTTGTGCTTTGATATTTTAATTTTAGATTGTGGAACATCCTATTTTGGAGCAGGGGACAATAAGCTTTGATTCCAGAAACAATCCAAAATTCTGACATTGATTTGTCTGTAGTGGCCAGTCAAAGGAACAAGAAAAAATGACTGCTAAGGCCAGGGCGTTGCTAAATGTTGCTAAACTTCCTGTGTATCCCAGAACTTCAAAATCCAAGCAATAACAATGCAACATATTGACATTCATTGAAATGTTGACTAAGAGAAATGCAGTGTTCTAGAACCTTGACTCCGATAAAGTCTGATATTTGGCTTGGACAGGGGCATTGTGATTTATGAATGTATCTTCTTTTAGATTTAATTGAGTAAATAGGCTTTATTTTTAGCTCACATGAGCACAACGTGCTCAAGGTGAGCTTTTCTGATCGCCTTTTGTCCGGCGTCCGTCGTCCGTGCGTGCGTCAGTGCGTGCGTCCGTGCGTGTGTCCGGCGTCAACAATTGCTTCAAACAACATCTCCTCCTAAACGGCTTGGCCAATTTGAAAAATATTTTGCAGGAATGTTCCTTGGATGAAGCTCTACTAAAGTTGTATAAATGGTTCTGGTCCATTGCATAATTAGGTCACAGGAGCTAAAAATAGATTTTAAAAATGCAAACTTTGAAAATCTTCTTCTGCAAAACTGCAAGGCCTAGAGCTTAGATATTTGGTATGTAGCATCATCTTATGGGCCACTACCAAGATTGTATAAATCATAGCCCTATGGTGATAAATGACCCCGCACCAGGGGTCACTTGTTTTACATAGAGTTATATAGAAAAATCTTAAAAAATCTTCTTCTATGAATCCATAAGGCCTAGAGCTTAGATATTTGGTATGTAGCATCATCTTATGGGCCACTACCAAGATTGTAAAATCATAGCCCTATGGTGATAAATGACCCCGCACCAGGGGTCACTTGTTTTACATAGAGTTATATAGGAAAATCTTAAAAATCTTCTTCCATTAATGCATAAGGCCTAGAGCTTAGATATTTGGTATGAAGCATCATCTTATGGGCCACTACCAAGATTGTACAAATCATAGCCCTATGGTGATAAATGACCCCGCACCAGGGGTCACTTGTTTTACACAGAGTTATATAGGAAAATCTTAAAAAATCTTCTTCTATGAATCCATAAGGCCTAGAGCTTAGATATTTGGTATGTAGCATCATCTTATGGGCCACTACCAAGATTGTACAAATCATAGCCCATGGTGATAAATGACCCCCACCAGGGGTCACTTGTTTTACAAGAGTTAATAGGAAAATCTTAAAAAATCTTCTTCTATGAATCAATAAGGCCTAGAGCTAAGATTTTTGGTATGTAGTAGCATCTAATGGTTCATTACAAAGATTTTCAAAGTCTTGGCCCTACGGTGATAAATGACCCTGCGCCCAAGTCTTCTCTGAAACCATATGGCCCATTGCTTAGATATTTGGTGTGTAGTATTGTCAGGGGTAAAATGTTTTAGATTAAGTTATATCAGAATCCTTGTCTGTTTAAAAACCTTGACATCAGTTGAAGCAATGGTACTCAGGTGAGCGATTTAGGGCCATCATGGCCCTCTTGTTTCATTATTAGAATATGATAGGTAGAAGTTTCTGAAGATTATGAAATTCATCACTTACAGTAATATGTAAACATATCAACCATGTTGCTATAGAAAAGGATGTACAGTCAAAACTGTCTTAAGCAGTCTGTCAAGGGAACAAGAGAATGTGACCACTTAACAGAGGTGGCCACATAATGAAGCTAGGTCAAACATTTAACACATAATCATGACATTGAGGGTGATATGCAAGTTAATGAACATGTATTATTAGTTTAATTTTACTGAATCTTTGTTTATTGATTTCTAACTTTGTTTAGTTGTTGGGGTCCCTTTTGAGTTGTTTCTATTCCAAATAGCTTAAAAGTAGCTGAAAAAGACGAACTGAATATTTTGTTTCATTTTCAGTATTATATTGATTCATAATCATTTCAGTTTAGCAACTTAGCAACTCATCTTCTGTAAGTGTTGCTAATTTAGTCATCTGCTAGTGTGCGTAAAATCTATACGCCATGAAAAATGCAAAGCAATGACATCATCTGGTCAATATCACATTACATAGACCGGATTAAGTCACATTGAATTAAGAACAATTTATGCAAATGAGGTATAATATATAAAAATGCTATAATTTGCTAATATTAAAACTGACCACTAAATGCAGGTTGACTGCTTAATACAGGTGGCCACTTATAGCAAAGATTTTCATTGCAGAATTATACACGCTCTCATATACAGTGCCTAATTCTTTTACAGCGTATCTATACCAGGAGAAAGATTATAGCTAATTTCTCCCATCAATCATTGTGGAATGTATGACTAATTTTGAATTAACTGATTTTTTAAACAATTTTGAGGATATCTTAGGGAAAAAAAATATTGACAAAAGTATCTTTTCCTCAAAATTGGTGCCAAAGAAAAGATTTGAAGGGGAATTATTTTATTTTTTGACTCTTTTGCTTTAAACACAAGACAATTTTGACATTTTTTAAATATTTTTTTACTATAATACTATCTTTTGAGTGTACAAGTAATACCAGAACTTCTACTTTGATTTTTTATTATCCCTATATATTCTCACATGTACGACGTGTTCTGATGCCTATTGCAAATATTTGAGACCCAAATCAGACAGGAAAGAGCTTTCTGGTCATGTCTTTACTGTTTGCTTGTACAATATTATAGCTTTGATTCAACACAGTCTGCATGGCAAAGAAACATTCATTGTTTCGCATATTCCATCTAAGGTTCAGTAAATTGATAGTCATCAAGTCAAAAATCTGTGCATTGTTAACCTTGGATAAAAGGTTCCTTCCTATTGTCAAAAGACTTTCCAGACATAATGCACTGGTCAAATTATTGGAACCTGTCAAGGCAGGCTCAGAAAAGCTTCAAGAATCTAATTCCCAGTTGGCATGAAACAAATAATGATATCATAGATTTCAGATTTGGGAGTTCTTTTTCCGCGACCTTTGCCATTATCCTTGAACATGCATCTCTAATAGATAAAATATGTTTGTGCAACTCGGCTAAGGGGTGCATGTCAGTCCACTAGAGACTTACCACGAGGTCTGAAATGACTTTCAGGACTGTATCCAGACGGTTGTGACAGTGCCAAGGAATTTTAAGATCTTCTTGCATGCAACAAAATTCTTTAGAATTAAAGCATCATGCAATAGGGTACCTTCAATGGCATTTCTTTTCACTGTTTATAGCAGTTATATTCTCGTAATGGTTTCTTGTCTGATACACTGAAGATATTATTACCCAGGACTTTGTCTCCTTTTACCTCATGCTTATGCATGGAAATGTGATTTACCTTGGATATCTTCTATCTAAATCTCCATTTTTTTAATAAGACCATTTCTTAATGCTTTAACAACATGAAACCTTGCCTATCTAAATGTTTTTAGAAGTTGCGGGTTGTCAATAACATATGTATATCCTTGAATGAAAATCATAATTTTAAGACTTTGTGTTTCCATGTTGTTGATTATGATGATGGGGATAATGATGATGATGATAAAGATAATATGGTGAGGATAATGATGATGGGTGGTGGTAATGAGGATTGTGATAATGATGAGAGGAATGATTGGGGGGGGTAATGAGGATAGTGATATCTGTGGGAGGATAATGATAATGTTGGTGAGAATAACAATGATTGGGAGGAGGGTGGTGATGGTGAGGATAGTGATATCTATGGGAGGATAATGATAATGTGAGTGAGAATATCGATGATTTGAAGGAGGGTGATGATGAGAGTAATGATAATGATGGTGATGAGGATGATTATGAACATGATAGTGGTGATGAAGATAATTATGAAAAGTTATGAATATCCACTCTTGTCACTTGATATATCATATTATCCATTATAAGCTTGTCTGATTTTTGAAGAAAAAAATACAAGCTATTGTCATAACTCCGGTGTCCTCGTCATCGTCAGGCGTCATTGTCTGGAATCTTAACGTTGGCCATAACTTCTCTACTATTCAATATACAACTTTCATTTTTGGTATGCATATTCATCTTGACAAGACCTATCCAGACATATGCAAATATTTCACCTATTGACCTTGACCTTTGACCTTATTCTGCTGTTACTTTTGAAAACTTTAAAATGACTGTCATTTCAGAACTGTTACCAACAGGGCACTGATATTTCACATGTGAATTCCTTGTTGCAAGACCTTACCTTCAATGTTACACTTTTGGACTTTTGACCTTGACCTTGGAATTTTTACCTGTTTTGAAATTTTTAACAAAAACCTTTCACATTGGCCATAACTTTTTACTTTTTGACATACAGTCGACATTGTATTAAGAGACCGCTCAAGTGACTGCCAAAAGGTGGTCGCTTAATGAAATGGTCTTTTAATAGATATTTTTTGTAATCCAGCCAAAGAAGGGATACATGTACAAATTGAAAGCTTAATTGTTTCATAATGTTATGTTATATTACAACATGAATATGATGTAAGCTACAAAATGTTTTGTTGTTTTATACCATCAACATGATTATTTTTTTGTCATTACTTTCGATTTTTAAGCTTTTATGTTGGAATAATACATTGGTCCACTGGCTGAGGCTTACATTTCGTGTTCAAGTGGGAAAACGTAACATTTGACATCAAATTCATGGATGCATTCGGACATTTTCAAGAGTTTCCCTTATGTCTCTGTCGAACATAAATCCCGAAACCCCAATAGATTTATTTCCAACGTGCGCCCTAGTTGCGTATCATAAGATACAATGTACATGCGTATAGGTACGAATAATTAATGGTATGGATTGCATCCGGAACTATTAATTTACCTTATTCCCAAATATTGTTTTACCAAAATCCGAAGCATTCGGAGGGATGGTTACACCTTTGTTATACTTAGTAACTGTTGAAACAGGGACCAGGAACTATGTTTAGAATTTAATTGCACATGGTGCAGTCATGCGTGGTCAAAACAAATTGGATTCAGGTGAGCACTTATGATCGGGATAATTGTTTGTTTGTTTGGATGTGTTAAAGATGAATAATACACATGTTCCAGGGTACTCGATAATTAGCAACGTGCAAAAATGTCTGAAGGGAATCAAACACGGTCGCTCAAAAAAGTTAATTATGCGCATAACCTTATGTGCTGGTTAATGTGGTTGCTGGTCGCATAATAAAAAAGTCGTTTAATGGGATAAATTTATATAGTAAAAACGTTTGGGTCGGATATATAACGGTCGTTTAATAAAAAAGTAGTTTAATACAGGTGGTCGCATGTATGATGTTGACTGTACATCTTTTATATTTGGTATGCATATTCATCTTGACAAGGGTTATTCAGATATACCTCAATATTTTAACGATCGACCTTGACCTTCATTTTGCCATAACTCCGGACAAGTTTTAAAATAGATATTTCTTTGTCATTCTTCAATATGTTTTTAAAAAAACTTTGTATACTGGTTTGTTATCATATGAACCTGTGCAGGTGTGATTTTGGTCATTATCTTTAGGCAGATAAAAAAAGAACTTTTTTTTTGTTTTGTTTTTAAATGTCTTTAAATTTTACAGTTTTGTGGTGATTATCAAAAACTCAATGGATTAGCAATTGTGATTTTTTATTTACTTATTACATTCTATTCCATGCTTAGGTCAAGGTCATCCTTCAAGGTCAAAGGTCAACTTTAAAGGGTATGGTACTTCAACTTTGCATTTAAAGGCTTACAGTTTTAGTTGTGATTTTCAAGGTCAATTTTTTGAAGTTTTTAACAAAAATATGTAACGTTGGCAAAAACAGATGAGCGTTGGCACCCGAATGAGGTGCTCTTGTATAAACTTACGGTACCCTCTTATCAACTGAATGATAAGAGTAGCTTTTTTAGCCTATATTTCTTTAAATGGAAATGATCAAATATAAAATATAAAAAGTGTTCTCAAAGATATCCCATTTCTTCATTTTGCTAAGCCCCCTAAAATACCATTTATTTTCAATGCTGATTTTCTGGTATGCACACTTCTTTCTTTGAAGATATGACACATGTCAGAAATTAATATACAATATGCGTAGAGGCAGCTCTTACACTACAATTTTCACAGTGGCGTCTGCCGGCAATTACATTTCCTTTCATTGTGATGGATTGAGCTCAGCTAGGGAACATTTACTGGGATTATGGAGCGGATACAATTAGTCGCGGATAAAGAATTAAGGTCTGAAATGTTGAAATGGGTCGTAAGAAATTGCGTCTCATAGTTATAGCATTATAAAAGATGAGGATTAGTAATGAAAAATTGTTGATGAATGATTTCTATTTCCCCTATATGAAAATTATATGAAGATCAAGTTGTTTTTAGTTCATGAATTCTTTGTGATGTCACACAAGCTCTTTCTAAGGCACATTTCAGGTGTATTAGTTTGCTTATTTGGAAATGCTCAGTTTAATATTGAGAAATTATAAATAAAAACAAAATAATAAAAATCAATTGTATACTGTTAACAAACAGTTGATGATTCACTTAGATTAATTTCTTTTTCTCTTTAAAGCTGTTGTGATTTTAAGCTCGTCTGTTTTCGAAGAAAAAAATACAAGCTATTGTTGTAACTCCGGCTTCCTCGTTGTCGTCATCAGAGGTCATTGTCTGGAATCTTAATGTTGGCCATAACTTCTCTACTATTCCATATACAACTTTCATTTTTGGTCTGCCTATTCAAATGAAAAAGGCCTATCCAGACATATGCAAATTTTTCAGCTATTGACCTTTGACCTATTTTTGCTGTATTTTTTGGAAACTTTCTATTGACCTTGACTTTCACCTATTTTTGCAGTATTTTTTAAAATAAATAAAATGCCTGTCATTTCAGAACTGTTACCAACAGGGCACTGATATTTCACATGTGAATTCCTTGTTGCAAGACCTTACCTTCAATGTTACACTTTTGGACTTTTGACCTTGACCTTTGACCTTTTTTTAAAAAAATATTTAACAAAAAAACTTTAACGTTGGCCATAACTTCTTTACTATTTGACATACAACTTTTATTTTTGATATGCGTATTCATCTTTGCAAGAGCTATTCAGATATACCTCAATATTTCATCTTTTGACTTTGACCTATGACCTATTTTTGCTGTTACTTCTGAAAACTTTAAAATACCTGTCATTTCAGAACCGTTACCAACAGGGCACTGATATTTCACATGTGAATTCCTTGTGGCAATACCTTTCCATCAATGTAACACTTTTGGACTCTGATCTTGACCTTTGAACTTTGACCTATTTTTGAAATGTTTAACAAAAACTTTAATAACATTGGCCATAACTTTCTACTTTTTGACAAAGTCTTTTATATTTGATATGCATATTCATCATGACAATGGTTTTTCAGATATACCTCAATATTTTATCTATTGACCTTGACCGTTGACTTTATTTTGCCATAACTTTGGACAAGTTTTAAAATAGATATTTCTTTGTCATTTTTTTATATTTTTTTTTAAAAAACTTTGTATCCTGGTTTGTCATCATATGAACCAGTGCAGGTGTGATTTTGTTCATGATAAAAAAAAAAACTTTTTTTTTAAATGTCTTTAAATTTTACAGTTTTATGTTGATTATCAAAAACTCAATGGATTAGCAATTGTGATTTTTTGTTTACATATTTTACATCTTTGTCTTATACTTTCTATTCCATACATATGTCAAGGTCTTCCTTCAAGGTCAAAGGTCAAATTTAAAGGGTATGGTACTTTAACTTTGCATTAAAGGCTTACAGTTGTGATTTTCAAGGTCAGTTTTTTTAAGTGTTTAACAAAAACGTGTAACGTGGCAAAAACAGATGAGCGTTGGCACCCGCGTCAGTGCTCTTGTTTTTTTTTCCAATCAAACAGTAAAAATCTAATCGGATAACCTTCTTGTGGGTTTAAAGTTTATTTTATGCATAAGTATCTGAATGCAAATCAGGAAGGTATATAAAAACAGAAATTTTCTTCATAACGGGTTGTCTTTTAAGCGCATTAGCAATGATCGACAGTTTTCATAAAATGATATGATTCAAGACAATGCTAGGTGTCACCCCTAAGTACAAGAAAATTTATTAAATGTTGATTTTGTACAAAGCAAACATAAGCTTAAGCCTATTTTCTGGAAGTAACAGGTCATAACTTGGGATACCCACCTGTTAGTACTGCAGCTGACAGGGTTGTTGTTCAATGAGAATGTTTATTGGCCTCAGATCCAAAGGTTGAGAGTTTAACCCTGGTTTGGGAAGGAAAGTTTTCCAAGACTTTCTCAGACCCCAGTTACTGGCCCTACCAACAAAGAGGTGTTGAGAGGGATTGTAGTTTAACCCTGTACTTCATGAAGACTCATTCTGATGCATTGGCAAACAGAGCAGACCCAGATCAGACAGCTCCTATAGCTCTGTTTGCTCAATTCCTACACAGTTCATGCGGCAAAGAAAAATTCATGATATCATATACCATTAAAAAAAGTTAAGTTCATTAATATTCATTATATCATGAATTTGTACATGAATATTCATTAAGTAAAAGGTTAGGTTGAAAAAATTGTTTCCCAATTATGAATTCAAGACTGCTGTTGACTAGGGTATGGTGTTGTTATTACACCTTCACTGCAAAGTGGAGTGGTGGGAGAATATAGGAATTACGCCTGTTGTCCCATTGTGTCCTGTTTTGCAAAAAGTTCAATATCTTGAGACAATACTGAAACAAACTTTGTACACTTGTTTCAATGTCAGGTCCAGGAGTAAAGGTTAGGGGGGCACTATATTAAAAAAATGTAGGCAGCGACAATGCAAGCGGTTTGCTGCTTTGCCTGAGCCATGAGAAGGGTGTAGTTCTGGTTTGTCTGGGGATCTGGGGTAACTCCCTTGCGAATTTTTTTAATTTAAAGCTGTGAAATAGTGCATTCTTGTTAGTTTTTCGGGATTGTGTGTCTATATTTATGTATGGTTGGGAATTTTAGAGGGAGGGCGTGCCACTCTCTCTCTCTCTCTCTCTCTCTCTCTCTCTCACACACACACACCCTGCATTTGCCAGTGTATTTTTCGGCAAAAATAGAAGATACCCCCCCCCCCCCCCCCCTTGCATTTGTCAGTGTATTTTTGGGCAAAAAGAGAAAATACTACCCTGTCTTTAAAGCATTTTAAGGGTAATGACCTCTGTCTTCACTGGAAATTACAGAAGACAAAGTGGGATGCTGGGGTATGAATCACCTAAGTGATAGCTCCAGTTTTTACTGATGTTTTATAGCTTGTGTGGCACAATATTTTGTCCCAGACATTCTAGTAGCTATATAGATATATATATATATATTCAAGTAGATTCTGATTAATACTAAAAGTAGGATGTGAAATCTCACAAATAAACAAATAAAATCTTGTTTAATCTAGTTTAATGAATAAAATCTTGTTCTATCTAGTTTTACATTATCCATTTGTTAACATCTTGTAAGGCTGTCCTTCCAATAATTGCAACAATGGTTTTCTTTAGTACAAAGAGAAAATGTCACTAATCTACTTTATCTGGATTTATCTAACTAATGACATTATTATTAGAAATGTTGTGAAACCTTATTAAATCTAAATGTCAGGGAAAGAAAAAGCAAATTTTATTTTAGTTATAAATGAAGGATTTAAGTATGATTTTTTATGACAGATGAGGGGATGAAAGTGGCAAGGAAAGCTATTTCTGCGTAATTTAAAGCTTGCACACCTAAAAGGCTTATCAGGCAATTGTTAGGAGATTATTAATCAGAAAGTTTCTAGAAAACATCGGCAATATAACAGCAAGAGGTAATAACAAGATTGCCAGAGCTGATCACAGAGTTCACAGATCTCATAATAAGACCTATCATTGGTTCTCTCGTAATAAAGTGAAATCAGGCAAACCTCTGGAATCTTACTTATATCTTTTTAGTAACATAATTTCAGGTTCCAATGCCTCCTGCCAGTGTGTTTATTTCTACTTAGAGCAAATTATTTTCAAGTTTTAGGTCATCATTATTGTGAGTATACAATATAGATTTAAAATTTCAGATATTTTGTTTGGTGCATTGAGAAAGATCTAATTCTAATCGAATTCTGGAGAAAAAAAAATGTATAAAGCTACCAAAGTGCATACAAAACAAGGAATGCAATTTTAGTACTGTGTGTGTGAAAGGGTTGTAAACAATATTCATGCCTACTGATTTTTTTTTGTGCAATTTTTGGTGTTAAGGATGGGACAAATCCAGTTTTTGTGTCATCTACTGTAAGCAGAGGTCACGCTTCAGTAGGTGACACGCGTGTTCAATAAAACACACTTGTTTTGTTTTTCATTCTGTCTGTGAAAACAGATTCTGAAATATTTTTTGAATTTTTCAACAATTTCTTTTTATACCCAGAGGACACTCTTTACCTCAGGCCCTTTTTTCAAATTTAAGTAAAACAAAATACAAAGTTTAACAGGCACAGAGGTAATTTAAGAAAATCTGGTGAAAAATACAGAATGTATAAATTAAAAAATAAATGGTTTTATGAATTATACAAATTTAACTTGAATCCCAGAGATTGTTTTAAATCCCAGCAGAATGAAAAGCCTCTTGGTGCTCTTTTTGTTTTTTTCTGATGTTGAGGATTCTCATTTTTTGGGGGTTTAAAATGGTTGCATACAAACAGAAATTATTACCTGCCAGAAGTTCATTTACAGTAGACCTAGGTTATCAGAGTTGCATAAGAGACAGAAAAATTGTAAAATTTACTGCCTCTTGATAATATTAAAGGTAGTATTAGTGGTAACAGATTTTTTTTTCTTTTCTTTTTCTCTTTTACACACCATAAAGACGTTTTGACATGCCTTTGTCCTTTGTTCCATCCACCCTTTTTGTTATTAACCTGTTTGCAGTATATTTGTTTAATTTCACAATTATTTGATGTATTTAAAGGTACAAGAGTTTCACAAACATAATTGACTTAAAAAAGCCACATCTGCTTTTTCAAAACTCACCCAATTTTTTTTTTTTTTAAATTCCTTTTCCATTTTTAGTTTATATTCTTTCTGAAGAGAATAAAAAATAAATGGAAAATAGATCTCAAACCCTACTATACTACCAAGATTCTTTGACAACCATTTTCCTGAAACACAGTTTTTTGTGTCACCTGACTAGTCAGGTGACATATAGGGGTTACTTTTGTCGGCGGCATTGGCAGCGGCGTCCCCATCTGCTTGTCTGGAGTATAACTTTGTCACCATCAGTTTGAATGACTTGACACTTGATATGTATGTTTCTTGCAATGACCCTGAGTGCAGTGTGCAAGAACCATAACTGTACCTTGTGTGCTTTTTGAGTTATTCCCCTTTGATAGATATTCTTTGAGAATTTCTTATCCAGAGCATATCTTTTTCACCATAAGTTTAAATGACTTGAGACTTGATATGTATGTTTCTTGAAATGACCCGGAGTGCAGTGCGCAAGAACCATAACTCTACCTTGTGCGCCTTTTGAGTTATTCCCCTTTGATAGATTTTCTTTAAGATTTTTTGTCTGGAGCATATCTTTTTCATCATAAGTTTAAATGACATGAGACTTGATATGTATGTTTTTTTGCAATGATGTGGAGTGCAGTGCACAAGAATCATATCTCTACCTCGTGCGCTTTTTGAGTTATTCCCCTTTGGTTTTATGCTGTTTGCATACGACATATTTATTGGTGTTCCTATCAGGAAAAGGGTTAAACAACAAAAAAGTAATCATATTTCATTATACTCGTTAAATATGTTTAAGTTATAATAGTCCTTACATTTTTTATTTGATCTTTATAAGAATTTCTCTGTTTGATGGCAACATCATTGCGCATTAATACCCCATCTTTAAAAGAAAGTGACAAATTGGCATCTTTACTGTCAACAGATAATATTCTGAAATCTATATTTTCAGAGTTATGCCCCTTTTTAAGTTAGAATTTTGATCAAAATTGCTTATTAAGTAAAATGTCTCGAAAACTATGAAAGGTATCAATACAAAACTTGAAATACTTGATAATCATGACAAGGTGCAGTTGTAAGACAAGCATTATTCTGAAAGCTGCAAATGTTATGCCCCTTCCTAAACTTAGAATTTTTTTTTAAATTGTTTTTATTCAAGGAATTACATTTCTTCTACACCATGTAATATATATATATTTTTTTCTTTTTCATATTTACTTAACATTTACTCTTTATACTTTTTGGTGTTCAAACTTGAAATCTCAAATATGGTCCCCTTTGTTGACATGTAAAACTGAAGAGCGTTGGCACAGCTCTGCAGAGTTCTAGTTTGATATTTGTACTCATAATCCATAACTGCATGATATATTATTCATGTTGCAGGCATATTTATGACAGAAGGGTATGGTGTCGTTGTTTCCAGATGAGGGTATCAAGGGCACCCTCGTCTAGTCTCTCTAGTACCGAATTTATTACAGAAAAACATATTAAAAGTTCTGCAATAATGTGCTCTTTGAGATTTTATTTCTAAAATTCTGATATCAAACATTATCGGTAAAGAGATTATATAGATATTTCCAAATGAAAACAAACTTCTTAATAAACAAAAAATTTGAGTGCACTGTTTCCTTCCCATCAGTTTTAATGTCATCGGGGATCAACAGTCATAATACACCAAATGTTTATTGCAAAATTTCTACTTGGAGATAAAAAATTGAAATGCACTTGTTAAATGGCTGTAAAAACTGATATTCAAGCTATTGTGAGATAGAATAATGTCTATAAAAATGATAAACATTTCTTTTTTTTAAGCCAGAAAGAAAAAGTTATATGGAGACACTTTTATAGAAAGAATAGTAACGTTTTGGATATCAATTTAGACCATTGTAAGAAAATTCTCTGAAATATATTCATCCTAAGATATTGCTATTATAATGAAATTTCACAATTGTATGAAGGAGTGAATAGGATTCCCAACTGGATCCCAATTTGTCATGTAGCTGATATTCATTGTGCTAGGAAAATTATTTATTTTTCTCGGAGGGTTTTCAATTGTTTGTCTTAACAATTTTACCAGATGAAAAAAAGAAAAATAGAATCTTAGATTTGTGATTAAAAGATATTGCTTTAGAAATGTAATCATTTTAGGCACTAG
>CM037784.1:43980117-43993151 GCA_021229015.1 Solen grandis | reverse complement strand
TCTGTTCAGATCTTTTTTGTTCAGATTAATACGGATGATCGGCCTCACATGATTGCAGGGGCCGAAACCAGTATCTAATCGTATCCAACATTATGTGAATAGAATATCGAATTGAGACCAACGTGAATGAATATCAATGCATCGAATCGAATCGTTGCAGCCCTAGAGGAGATGTTGTTTAAAGATTATTCTATTTTTAGCTCTGGCGGCCAACTTGGTTGGCAGACCCAAACAATTTTAACTATTTTTGGGCAGTATCACCCAATGATCATTCCTATTGAGTTACATTAAAATCTGCTAAGCGGTTTAGGAGAAGATGTCATTTAAAGATTTTTATATTTTTAGCTCTAGGGGCCATCTAGGTAGGCGGACCGGAACGATTTTAGCTATTCTTGTTCAGTATAACCAAAGGATCATTCCTGTAAAGTTTCATCAAAATCCGCACAGTGGTTTAGGGGGAGATGTCGTTTAAAGCCTAAGTTGACAATGGACGACGGACAAAGACGGATCAAAATATCTCATCTGAGCACAAGCTAAAATCAAGGAAATAAAATCTTTACTTAGGTCATGGTCCAGAAGATTACTAACTCCAATTGGAAAAATAATTGTGATAAAAATTCTTGCTTTAGCAAAAAAGGTCCATTTGATTTTATTACTGCCAACACCAAAACAGGAAATATTAATGAGATAAAAAAAATATTTTTTAACTTCTTATGGGGAGGAAAACCAGATAATAAAAAGAACATAATATACACTATTTCCATGGTAGATTGAGAATGATAAATATTTTCTCATCCTGTATTTCATTAAATACCACATGGATTAAGAAAATGATTACTGAAAATAAGAAATATCTAGATATTGAAAAATAAAGAAATACAATCCCTTAACTGTTGAGATTGGGATAAGAAAATATATTAAAAATATTTAAACAAGTTGAAAACCCATTCTGGAGAGATGTATACAAATCATATAGTTGATTTTGTTCAAACTTATCGCCCCTCACCGCATGAGTTCGAGTCCCTGCAGTGTTATTCAGATTTTCATGTGAGGAAGCCTTCCAGCTGGCTTGCAGTAGGTCGATGGTTCTACCCGGATGCCTCCATGCATTCGGGGTCTTCCTCCACTTGTAATTAGCTGGACGTCGCTATATGACTGAAATACTGTCGAAGCGATGGTAAACTCAACAAGAGGGCCAAGATGGCCCTGTGTCGCTCACCTGATTAAGATGGCTGTGTTAGGCAAAATGACAAAAAATCTGGCATCTGAAGTGTTTTTCTAACATTTGACTAAGTGGCCTACATTTTGATCCTACCTGAATTTACCTGGTGACCTAGTTTTTGACCCAACATGACCCAATTTCGAACTCATCCGAGATATCATGTAGACAAACATCCTGACCAAGTTTCATGAAGATTGGTCCATAACTGTGGTCTCTACAGTGTTCACAAGGTTTTTCCAAGATTTGACCTGGTGACCTAGATTTTGACCCCACATGACCCAATTTTGAATCATCCGAGATATCATGTAGACAAACATCCTGACCAAGTTTCATGAAGATTGGGCCAAAACTGTGACCTCTAGAGTGTTCACAAGGTTTTTCTAAGATTTGACCTGGTGACCTAGTTTTTGACCCCACATGACCCAATTTCGAACTCATCTGAGATATCATGTAGACAAACAGCCTGACTAAGTTTCATGAAGATTGGGCCAAAACTGTGGCCTCTAGAGTGTTCACAAGGTTTTTCTAAGATTTGACCTGGTGATCTAGAGGGCAAACAAAGTGAAATCTGGCTTTTTTCAATTGTAAAAGGGGCGTAACTCCTACCTAAGGGTCCAATTTCAGCCGTAATCCAATTCCAAAATTTGGTTTGACTTTTTAAAATAATATAAGGGGTGTAACTCCTGCCCTAATGGTCCGATATCAGCCATAATCGAACTTGGCTGGATTTTATGTTAAACATTTATAAGTTTGAAGATAATTGCTCGGAAATGAAGATGCTAGAGTGCAAAAAAAAGGTTTTTTGGTACGATATCAGCCATAATCGAACTTGGCCGTGATTTTATGGTTATAAACATTAATATAAAGTTTGAAGATAATTGCTCAGGAAATGAAGTGCTAGAGTGCAAACAATGTGAAATTTTTTTGAATTTTAAAAGGGGCATAACTCCTGACCTAATGTTCCGATATCAGCCATAATCGAACTTGGCCGAGATTTTATGGTTATAAACATTGTTTTAAAGTTTGAAGATAATTGCTCATAAAATGAAGATGCTAGAGTGCAAACGAACAAATTGTGGACGATGGACGACGGACGGACGGACGACGGACATTCATCGATCCTAAAAGCTCATCCTGAGCACACGTGCTCAGGTGAGCTAAAAAGTCAAGTCAAGTCAAACTTATCACCAAACACCCAAGAAGAATTTAAATGCAACACATTGTGGCACAATAAAGATATAAGAGATATTTAGGAGATGTTTGTTAAAGATTTTTTCTATTTTTAGCTTTGGTGGCCATTTTGGTAGGCAGACAGGAATGATTTTAGTTATTTATGTGAAGTTTCACCTAAGGATCATTCCTATTGAGTTTTAACAAAATCTGCTCAGCTGTTGAGATGTCATTAAAAGATTTTTTTTTTTATTTTTAGCTCTGGCAGCCATCATGGTTGGCAGACCAGAATGATTTTAGCTATTCTTTTTCTTCAGTACCACCTGCTCAGCGGCTAAGGAGGAGATGTCGTTTTAAGATTTTAGCTCTTGTGGTCATCTTGGTTGGCGGACCAGAATAATTTTAGTTATTTTTATGCAGAACCACTAAAGATCATTCCTGTAGAGGATTTATCAAAATCTGCTGAGTGGTTTAGGAGGAGATGCTGTTTAAACAAAAGTTGACGACTGACGCCTGACAAAAGCCGATCACAATACCTCATCTGAGCACAAAGTGCTCAGGTGAGCTATACATTACCATATGTTTTAGATTTGCTTCCTTTTGATTTAGATACACATATGGATATAAATCTTATAACCTGCAGGCAAAAGAAATAGGGGGAGTAAGAGTGGCTATGTGCTTATTGTTAACAGTCTATTGAAACCAATGATGTCTTCATCTTTTCTTGTAACAACCATGTTCACGCAAGGTTAAAGCAAGTTTATTCCATTGGTTTTATTGGCAAAGCTTAGAAATTTGATCATCATTTATTAAATTTGCACAGATAAGCAAAAGAAATACATCATCATCACAATAAACCCCCTATTCTCTAAGTGCTATCATTTTCAGTTTACCACCATTATGACAGTATTTCAGTCATATAGGTAGGTCCAATTAATTACAAGTGGAGGAAGACCCAGATTGCATGAAGGCACCTGGGTAGAGGAGTAATCTTTGTTCACAGGTTTTACTATTGATACATTAAACACGAAAACATGACTATATCAATCCTACATATTGGTAAAATGTGAAAACTTCAATAATCTAATCTCAACCTTTCTGTTATCCATAGATGGCATTATTATGAGAACAATGGCCGTATTGCATTCTCTTGCCAAGATGAATACTCATACAATAAATAAAAGTTGTTTGTCAAATAGTCATAAAAACTTATGGCCAGCGTTTAAGTTTATTCTTGTTAAACATTTAAAAACAAGAGGGCCATGATGGCCCTGAAACGCTCACCTGAGTACCATTCCCATCTCAAAAAAAACCACACTTTTTACCAAAACGCATTTAAAACGCACTTTAAACGCAGTTTAAGTGTGTTTTTCCTGCGTTTTTTCACAAAAGTGTGTTTTTTCTGTATCTTTTTCAGAAAAAGTGTATTCTAAGTGCGTTTTTTTGGCAGAAGTGTATTTTTCCTGCATCTTTGAGAATAGAAGTGTATTTTAAACCTTTTTTGTTTCCAAAAGTGCGTTTAAAGTGTATCTTTTGCTGCAAAAGTGTTTTTTTTAGATTTCTTTTTTTTAATAAGTGCGTTTTAAGTGTATCTTTTGTGAAAAAGTTTGTCTTTTAGTTTCAGTTTATTTTCTGACCATCAGTAAGTGCGTTTTAAGTTGAAAAAGTTCGTCTTTTAGTTTCAGTTTATTTTCTGACCATCAGTAAGTGCGTTTTAAGTGTATCTTTTGTGAAAAGTGCATCTTTAACTTTCAGTTTAATTTCTGAGTTTTTTTTGTTTGTTTTTATTTCATCACAGATTTATTTTACACAGATTTTATTTTGGTAACCATTGGTTAATTCTTGATAAAAACAAATTTCCAGATTTTTTTTTTTTATATATATATTAAACGGAATGAAAATTCATAAAGACCAAATAATAAAGAACCTTTCTAATTGATTCTTCCCTTCTGGTAGTGTTCTTATCAAATCAGTACTGAATTTTTTGAAGTTATTTTTGAAGATCGGACATTTATGAAATTATATATTTTCAGATTTTCCAAGTAAAACAGTTATATAGATTACAATATGAGCATATACCTTTAAAACCAGAAATATCTGTCACAGGTTCAATACTTGATATCTATAAAATTACTTTGTATAACCCTTTCCCTCATATATACTCATTTTGACGCACTCATTAGGCATCACATAAAGCCTGATCTACAGAAAACCACAGTTAAACCGTACCAAATTTAATTACAAAATCCTCATTTCCAGACCACTGAGGAGCAGCGAACAGCATAAAACCTGATCAGCCTGCGAGTTAGTTGCAGGCTGATCTGGTTTTATGCTGTTCGCATAGGTCTTTTCATGGTGTCCTCTATGAGGGAAAGGGTTAAGCTGTTTTTTAAAGAGAGAGAGAAAACAGATTAGATGATTTCACATATTGGCTGAATTAATTATTCAGGAAGTAAAAAAAAATGGAGAGAAAGAAACAGGAGGCTAAAAGTAATTTGTGTTTGTATCAGATCTTGTTAGAATCATACTTTACCTCATTCTATTCTTAAAATAAAATTAACATGTCCTAAAAAATGCTATTAAACTTCACAAATCATTAAAAATGCAGACCAAATCAGGCTTATATACTTTATACTTAATAAAATAAATGTCTAATCATAAATTCACCAACAGTTTCCCTAATGAGTTTCTTCAAGTTAAAAGTCTTTTTTTTTTGTTTTTGTTTTGGCTTGCTTGTGTACAGTACAGAACATGTGTGTTTACACAGGCTGAACTGTCAACTTCCTGTCTTCCAGACACGCTGTCTACACAGTCATGTGATCAATTTCATTGGCTCTTATGACATCACATTGTTTAAAAATGGCTGCTAAAAACAATTGATTAGTGAAAATGGACAATATGAATTAGAATTACCGTAGGACCCTGGTATGTGTTTATGAAAACAATCATCTTTTTCAGATATATATAAATAATTGGAAACTTCAATTAAAAATGTGATATACTAAGAAATTTAGAAAACATTTGGTTTTAAACTTTGGATCTGCTATGATCGATTTTATTTATCCTTTACACAGGTGTTCTAAACAATGTAAGTTAGCAAAAGTGACTAAAAAGTTTGGACCCCTGGTCATGATAAATGTCTTTAATGGTCATTTTTTGAGAAACATGTTGGGTTTTAATTTGCTAAAATATATCTGAATTTAAATTAAGCATCAGAATGGATTAAAATTCATCATAACTCTTCAGTAAGTCAAACTTGAGACAGAAATAACTAATGTAAAGCGAGAAAGTCCATTGGATAAAACTGAACACGTGATCGAGGTGCGTCATTACAATTTGAACTGTGAACCCCCCATGAACCGTAAAATGTAAACATAAACAAAATCATGGTTGATTGCTCAACGTGTTTGCTGTATTAATTTAAACGTTTACAGTCATATGTATAAAGAAAATAGAGATCAGCAATTAGCCTACGTTGTGAAGTCAAATTCCAAGGGAAACTATACAGCGCTCTAACATTTACAAGATCGGTGAGTAAGTAATTTATTACGTAGATTGATCATATTCTGCTTCATAATTAAGTCTAATACACATGTGTAATACATAAGTATATACTTTGATCATCATTGATAGTTTTCAGCTTCATAAGTCCAATACACATTTATATTTATAATACATAAATATATACTTTGCCTCGATAACTAAGGATAAAAACAATAACAAAACTGCAGACATTTTTTTGATATACAAAAGCTACAATTTTGTGAATTTTATTTCAGAATTCCTAAAGAAAGATGTGTAACAAGTGATGCAAGTCCAGCTTAACATGTACACTCTTGGACTCTTGGCTTAAAGCCTTCTGAAGCAGGTATATATGTAATTCCTCATTATGACTCCATCTTTTATTTTGAAGTTAATCAAATCAACCTGATGAAATTTTGTCAGCTTATAAATTATGTTTCTACCTATTGTGATAGATGACTGACATTTATTGTCCAAATCATACAAATTGAATTTCACAAACATACAACCGAATCTTTAGTTCTTAAGTATTATTTTCTGAAAATGATTGACTAATGGTGATTATTTGACATTGAGGGTTGTGTTTTTTTTTTGTTGTTTTTTATCCATTTACAAAACAATTGTGCATTGATTCTCTTGCCTATAAGACGAGTTTCTAGCTATAATGAGCCATCATTGACTGTTTTTTTTTAATGTTTATTTCTTGATTTCAGATAAACTGTCCTGTAAGATAACTTAAAAGGAATGACCTCTCAAACAACATGAGTCCCGCTGCCACATCACAGATGACGTAAGAGCAGCCGCCCCTGCTACAGACCATGTAACAATGGTACACCATGACACAGCAGCCCCTGTTGCAGATCACATCACAGAAGCCCCTGTCGAAAACCTCATCACTACAGCCCTTGTTACAAGCCATATTACACCTGCACCCCTGTCACAGACTAGTACACTGCTATTTGAGGTAAAAAGCAAGGAGGTCATCATAAATTCCTTGAATTTTAATTTTCCAAGATTTAAATATCTGTGTATTTGTTTTCTTTTTCTCTTTGACTCGCTATCATAGTCAAGGTCATCAGCGTCTCCTAGCACTATAACCATAGCTCATTATTAGAAAATTGTTTGAAGTATTAGAATGAAACTAAATTAAGGTCACTGGTCCACCATCTCTCCTTTTCTGAATGCTGGCTACTTCTTCCATAATTAAAAACTGTCAAATGAATTCATCTGAAAGCAGACACCATTAGTGTTACTGCTAGTAATTGATCAGTATGTTGCAGAAGAGAATACATGATCTTGAGTCATAGGTAGTACATAAATATGAATAAAGTGTACCTATTTGAGTCCAGATTATTTTGTAACATTCTTTTGACTACCCTAAGGGTATGATTGATTAAATAGACTTGATTACAATATTCAAACAATATTTGCAAGTACATGCACATTACTTGATTTGACATGTTACTTTAGTGGCATGTGTCTGTTTGATCCATTTTTGAACAGATGAAAGCTGACTACAACAGATTCTATCATCCATCAACAAATGAACAATCATCTACTAGAGGTCAGGTTACTGGAAGTGAAGATCTGTACAGTGTCCATACTTTATGTAAGTACTTGTTGCATACATACTTCATCAACGTAAATAACTAGAATGTCCCATAGTGTGCTTCTGTGTATGCTTAGGTTTTATCCATTTTTTTTATGCCTATAACTCATATGCAGGTGTGTGAGTGTGTTTGGGGGGGGGGGGTCTTTAGATTTTAAGTCTCTGTGTCCGTCCATCACACCTCAGGTTTGCCTTTGCTCTTTTTTTTTTTTTTTTAAGATGGTATCACATCTTCATGAAAATTTTTACAAATGAACATCTTGATATGAACTATTTAATTTTCAAATGCTTTTGGCTGTGACATATATTAAACAGTTGAATGAACATGGTGAAATAAGTTGTCCTGCTTCAGGTTTAACTTTGTGTTTAAGCTTCTTTTTTCTTTTTTTTCGATGTAGATGAATTCACATCATCATGAAACTTGATACAAAATGTACATCAAGATAATAAGCTTTTAAATACACAGGCAAATACTATGTTGTGACCAACATTATGCAAGCGTGGCATCAATGTTGCAGAGACACATTTTCTTGTTGTCAAATGAATTTTTGTTTGTTGAAATTTAAGAAACCTGATCATATTATATGTGTTAGACAAATATACTACTTATCTTTTGAGCTAATGTAAGCTTTTCCTTATCCTTCAGGACTGACTGTCAGAAGCAGTACAATATGAGCATCGACTACCCAAGGCTACTTCAAAACTTGAAATATAAGTAGATGGTGAGATTGGGAAATGCAGAAACCAGGAACTGTAACTTTTACCGAGACCAATTTTTGAATTGCAGTTAGATTTTTCATAAAAACTTTAATAAATTTTTAAATTTTAAATTTTTCCAATGGGCATTATTCTGCAAGCTATATTTTCTGAGTTACGCCCCTTTTAAACTAAGAATTTAGGTCAGAATTGCTTAATAAGTAGGAAGTCTTGAAAACTTTGTTATCAACACAAAACTTGGAAGGCTTGATAATCATGACAAGGTGCAATTGTAAAACAAGGGGCATTATTCTGAAAGCAAAATGTTTGGAGTTATGCCCCTTTTTAACTTAGAAATTTTATTGAAATTGTATGTTCAAAGCAATTACATTTCTTCTACACTGTGTAATTTTTTTTTCTTTTTTACTCTTTACACCTTATGGTCTTCTTACTTGAAATCGCAAATATGGGCCTCTTTTGTTGACATGTAAAACAGACAAGCATTTGTGCCACTCTGTTAAGCTCTAGTTTGATATTACAATGAATTTAAGTCCAGAGAATAATTTTTTACTACAACTTAAAATTAAATAACTTTACAGTACCTCGTCCAATTTTGTATTATTTCCCTTGATTTCATATCAAAATAACTCCCAACTATTCAAGGTAATGATTTTGAAAATTAAATTAAAAATAGATTGTGAGTTGCAGTAGTGATTAAAAATAGATTGTGAGTTGCAGTAGTGTAATGATAATCAGGGTTACTTTTTTTCCCTTTTTTTTTTTTTTTTGTATAATCTTTAGATTTATTTAGCCATAATTTTTGTAAATTATTTACACATTTTTTTACCCATATACACACACCTTATGCTGGAGTTAATTTATTTTTAAAATATTGAAGATATTTCACAGGACCTTTTTTTCCTTCCTTTTTTTACCTTTTATTAAAGCTTCTATTTGAAAATAAAACAGCAATTGCATTCAAGAATTAAATGATGTGTTTCAAAACAGATTTCCATGATTATAAATCACATTTTATGTACATCAAATAAATGGTTGATCTTTAAAACTGTATAAATGTGTTAAATAAAAATGAATTATTATACATGTAAATTGTTTATGTACTTTTAAACCTTTAAACAAGAAATAACATCATGATATAAAAAAATTCTTTCTTTACAAAGTGCATCTTTTCTGCATTTTAAATACCTATTTTTGTGCTGAAAAATGTGTGTTTTTTTCTGCAAAATAAATGCCTTCTTTTGCTGAAAGAAGTGTGTTTTTGATAAAGAAAAAATATATTTTTTGCACTTATTAGGACAGAAAACATACTTTTACCGCAGTTATAACACACTAAAGTGCGTTTTTAGTGTATTTTATCTGATCAAAAAAATATACTTTCAACACAGTAAAAAAACGAACTTAACTGTGTTTTAAGTGTATTAAATCTGACCAAAAACACACTTTTAACGCAGTTAAAACGCACTTAAGTGCGTTTATAGTGTATTTTATCTGATAAAAAACACACTTTCACCACAGTAAAAACGAACTTAAGTGCGTTTTATGTGTATATTTTTATCTTCATGAAAAAACACACTTTTACCGCAGAAAAAACACACTTAAGTTCGTTTAAAGTGAATTTTTCCAGATAAAAAATGCACTTCTGAACAGAAAAAACACACTTTTTGTTCATTTTTATTCACTTTCAACGCAGTCGGTAAGAAAAAACGCACTTAAAACGCGGTGCCAATACCGCAGCGTTTTACACGGATAAAACGCGCGTTAAACGCACGTTTTCCACACTTATTTGAGAAGGGCTAAGCCTCCACTTCTGTGACTCATAGTGTAATGAAACATTATAAAAACATTTTTGTGACATAATCCTTTGTTTTTTCCTGTACTTTCTTTTGTGTAGAGTTCCCCCATCCCTCTATAAGACAACCATGCAAAGTTTCACTCCCTCTTATATCTTAATATTGTCTACAAAGGGAAGCATGAATGCCTCTATTTCCTCATGTCTTCTATTTCAATAATTAGAAAATGTTTTAAAATGTGTGAGAAACACCTCAAATCATTCAAACAAGAGGCCAATCATGGCCATAGAACACTCACCAGAGTAGAATAAGCTTAATAAAACAATTCAGTTTATTTCAGATACAAAAAATTTAAAAGTTTCTATACAGACTAAATATCCTGGAGTATCCAGTTCTCAACAACATTAGCAGTTATTGAAAGAAAAATGAACAAAACAGTATCTATCTTTTATGTTAAATATATTATCAAATGCATCAATATCCTCCCTTCAAATGTAATAAATTGTCAATGGTAATTTAAAACAAATACAAAAAAAATATCTGTTAAAAACCAACAACAGTCAAAAATATTTTTTCCAAATGGCATCTTTGAGTTCTCAACAATGAACTGAAAATGAGTCTGTAATGAGTATGGTGCACATATAGAAACAAATTCTTTAAATAACAGTTGAAATGAAGGTCTGTGTTCTTACTCAAAGCACAAATTGCTTTGTAAAATATAAGATGATCCAACTGAGAACAAGAAACACTATCACTCAAAGTGTCCATGTTATTATAGGGTGCCCTCTGAGTTTTGTAACTTGGGTACAACAGCAATTTTCCTTAACTTTGTGTCCTTGCATATAGGAAGTCCCTACAATTTTGGAGGTATATGGAAAATTTGGGAGGAAAAAACCCTCTATAGGGGGTAAATGGGCATATTGTATGATAATTATGAAGTGTGAATTTCGCTGTCAGATTAATAACAACTATGGCTCTAAATGACTTTTGAAAATAGGATTGGTGAGAAAAGTATTCATAATCAAACATACACTATTTTAAGACAAGATGTTGCATTACATAAATCAGTCACCATCTGTTTGCTGAGTATTATCAGTAGACTTAATAGGTGGTTTAAAAAAATGATAAAAATAAGCATTAGTGAAAATGGTATAAAATCGGTACTTCTTTATTAAATGAATGTTTTTATCTGTATCCCAAACATTTTCAATGAAAAGACAGTTTGAAAAAAAGGATCAATCTATTTTGCCAAATGTCGATGGCTTCCCTGTAAAATTACGTCACACTTGAGGTAAAATATTGCATAAGTGCACATAGCCCAAGAATACCAATATGGCGAGAACTGAAAACTTGAGTATAAGATAATAAGCAAACCATCTACAGGGCTCCTTTTGGGGGATCAAAAACATGTAATGACAGTATCAGACCATGGGCTTATCAAAGGTTCGAAAGAGATTTTTTGTGTATTGATTTAAAAAGAGAATAAATATTATGTCATTTATTGCATATATTACTTCACAATATGAGCAGAGCATAGCAATGTGTTGTTATCTTACTCAAATGTCATCAGAGCAGTCTATATATTCAAAATGTTTGCATCTTTCGGCTTCGTTAAAAGTAAACAAAAAATCTCAAACAACACTGTTTGCAAAGCTATAAATGACAATTTATTAAACAAGAGGGCCATGATGGCCCTGGATCGCTCACCTGGTATCATTAGGCTATGTAAAATCAAGTGACCCCTGGGGCAGAGCCAATTTTGACCCCAGGGTCATGATTTGAACAAAGTTGGTAAGAATCGACTAGACAATGCTACACACTACCACACTCTACTTGGTAGAGGTCTATTAGCCCATGTTACATACCAAATATATAAACACCAGACCTTGAAAAATTTTCTAGTTTTTTTTCCAATATAAGTCTATGTAAAATCAAGTGATCCCTGGAGCGGGGCCAATTTTGACCCCAGCGTCATGATTTGATCAAACTTGGTAAGAATCGACTAGACAATACTACACACCAAATATCTAAACTCTATGCTTTGTGGTGTCTGAGAAGAAGATTTTTCAAGTTTTTTCCTATTAGCCTATGTTAAATCAAGTGACCCCTGGGGCGGGGCCAATTTTGACCCCAGGGTCATAATTTGAACAATCTTGGTAGAGAGTCATAAGATCATGCTACATATTAACAAGAGGGCCATGATGGCCCTGGATCGCTCACCTGGTATCATTAGGCTATGTAAAATCAAGTTACCCCTGGGGCAGAGCCAATTTTGACCCCAGGGTCATGATTTGAACAAAGTTGGTAAGAATCGACTAGACAATGCTACACACTACCACACTCTATTTGGTAGAGGTCTATTAGCCCATGTTACATACCAAATATATAAACTCCAGACCTTGAAGATTTTTCTAGTTTTTTTTTCCAATATAAGCCTATGTAAAATCAAGTGATCCCTGGAGCGGGGCCAATTTTGACCCCAGCATCATGATTTGAACAAACTTGGTAGAGATCAACTAGACAATGCTACACACCAAATATCTAAACCCCAGGCCTTGTGGTTTCTGAGAAGAAGATTTTTCAAGTTTTTCCTATATTAGCCTGTGTTAAATCAAGTGACCCCTGGGGCGGGGCCAATTTTGACCCCAGGGTCATGATTTGAACAATCTTGGTAGAGAGTCATAAGATCATGCTACATACCAAAAATCAAAAGGCTAGGCCTTGTGGTTTCTGAGAAGAAGATTTTTTCAAGTTTTTCCTATATTAGCCTATGTGAAATCAAGTGACCTCTGGGGCGGGGCCAATTTTGACCCCAGGGTCATAATTTGTACAATCTTGGTAGAGATCAACTAGACAATGCTACACACCAAATATCTTAACTCTATGCCTTGTGGTTTCTGAGAAGAAGATTTTTCAAGTTTTTTATTTATTAGCCTATGTTAAATCAAGTGACCCCTGGGGCAGGGCAAAATTTGACGCCAGGGTCATAATTTGAACAATCTTG
>CM037784.1:43930017-43980017 GCA_021229015.1 Solen grandis | reverse complement strand
GGACTTTAGTTTTGCACTCAGTCCTTCCGTCCGCCAATCAGTTACAAACATGTTTTTCGAATTTTTTTAATTTTCTAAATGCTTGCAGATATTGATTAAATATTTTGTGAGTCTACCACAGATCAAGGGGGCCTCCGTGGCCGAGAGGGTAAAGTCGCTGACTTTAACACTCACTCAGCCCCTCACCGCGTGGGTTCGAATCCCGGCAGGGTCATTCGGATTTTCATGTGGGGAAGCTTTCCAGCTAGCTTGCGGAAGGTCGGTGGTTTATCCGGATGCCTCTGTGCATTCGGGGTTTCCTCCACCTGTAATTAGCTGGACGTCGCTATATGACTGAAATACTGTCGCAGCGACGGTAAACCCAACACACACACACACACACACACACACACAGATCAAGTTTGAGTTACGGTCTGCTCCAATGATGTTTGACTATACTACGACCCTAAACCTAGAAAAAAATGCAGTTACAGGTTCTCCCCTAAACCATTTCACAACTTGACAATGCTGCACACTAAATAACTTAACCTGGGTTATGTAGTGTCTGAGAAACTTTTTTTTTATTTTTCCAATATTTAGCTGAAAGAGAAGTTTAAAAAAATAATGGCGGGAAAATATAAGTTATTATATTTTACAGTGTTCACTGTACCCTGTCAAAATATCTAAAAAATATATAAATAAATATATGGTCATTGTGGCTCTCGATGCATCTCGTACGCGTATATTTAAAACATGTTTGTGTTCCACGTCGCTCTTAAGATGGTTTGCTGGTTTACAGCGGCTGATATCGGATCACTGATCCGGGATATTGTTTGGTTGATTTAACGTCCCAACGACATTATGTCAGTCATTTGGAGACGATGTCGATTTAAGATAGATGTTTTACTACCACGCTTCAGTATCATGCGGTAAACATAGGAAATGGTCATATTATCCTGAAACGAGATCATAAGACCCGGAATTATTTGTATATACTGAGTACCAAACAATTGAGCTTTAACATTATAATTTTAACGAATTTGGTATGGAAGATATTTTATTTGCAATCTAAAAGGCCTGTGGGCATATATGGTACAATGCAGCTAATGAGACAATTCAGCTTTACAAGTACATATAAGTATAATCAACACAGTATTTAAAGTAGATTTGTTATCAGGAAAGTAAACAACATGTTGGAAAAAAATAAAGATCAACTGATAAGATATTACTTTTATCCCTAATGGAAATAAAATATATTTGATACTCGAACGAAACGGTCGAAAACTCGAAAAAACATAGCATGAAAATTGTTCGTAATTGCATAGCACATTGATATCATACAATAAGAACAAATAACCTTTGATTTTTTTCTAAAGCGGTATACATCAAAGACGTTTTGTTAACGACAAATATAATTGTTTTTCATTTACATTTAACAAAGCAGACTTGTTTTTTTTAAGCCAAACTTGCTTATGTTTAAATCGTATGAAATAAAGAGAGAGATATTCCCCGGGGGTTTTCAAAAATATGCAGATATCAAGTTGATACTTGGTACACAAGTAAGTAGCAATGAGTTACAGATCAAGTTCGGGTTTTGTTCCGGTCCACAGATTTTTGACAGAATTATGGCCCTTGAAATAAGAAAAAATCTTTAGAATAGCAGTCTTCCCAACTTTTTTTCTAAACTCTTTCAGATATTCATCTAATTTTCGATGTGTGAGTAAACCACCATGATTTACAGATCAAGTTTGAGGTTCGTTCCGGTCCACTGATTTGTAAAAGAATTCTGGCCTTTGGAATCCGAAAATTTCTTTAAAAAAATATTTTTCCAGACGTTTTTTTGTAATTGTTGCAGATATTCAACTAGTATTTGGTGTATTAGTCTACCAGCATGAGTTACAGATCATGTTCGAATTCTGTTCTTGACAGAATAACGGCCCTTGGAATTAAAAAATTTCCTTAAAGCAGTTTTTCAGACTTGGTTTCTAAACGCTTGCAGATATTTAACTAGTATTTAATATGTGAGTATTTAACCACCAAGAGTTACAGATCAGGTTCGAGTTTGTTTTTGCGACCCTGCATTTTGACAAAATTATGGGCATTGGACTTACAAATTTCTGTTTTTATGCTAAATTGGACTCATTTTTTTTTTTGGTAAAGACGGTACGATGTGAATGCATGTGTATGTTTTTAGTCCCCTTCCAGTGAAACCGAGGGAACTATAGGTTTTCTCCCTGTCCTTCTGTCTGTCTGTCCGTCTGTGAATCTGTCTGTCCACTTAGTTTTCCACACTTTTTGGGGCCATCTTTGCAGATATCAAGTTCATACTTGGTACACAAGTAAGTAGCAATGAGTTAAAGATCAACTTAAAGTTTTGTTTCGGTTGACCTACTTGAAGCAAAGTTACGGGACTAAGAAATTTCAAAGGAAATGTGTTACTACAATGTATAAGCTGCCGGTAGGGGACTTCTATCGCTGGCGATCAAACACTTGTTTATATTATTTCACAATATATTTTTCTGATATCTCAAGTAGAGACAGAATAAATACATGTTTCGTTTATGTATTTAAAAGCATAGTGTGTATAAATTGCTAACCTCTTCTAAGTAACTCATGAATGTAACAATATTTTGGATCTTTGGTTAAGTTGTAAAATGCCTCTTTTTTAAAATCATTATTTAGATTACATTCCATTACAAAATGATAGTCATCATTGAGAACCGTTCTCTCTTTTCATACTTTTTTCATCTATTGGCGTTTTATTTGGTTTTGACCATCTCCCTGCTTATGTATCTAACTGATGAGCAGAAACGTGTATGACGCATAAATCTGTTTACTTTATTTAATACGATAATGCTGACAAGTTCAAAATGATCTGTGGTTTTAGAATAATGAATTATGATATAAAACATATTTGAGATGAATAATTATGTTGAATTATTATCATGAATATATAAAAGAAGGAATAAATTTGTTAAATATATAAGCGCAACATAAACAGTTCATTCAGTGGGATTCAATTCTGGGATCACTACACTACACCTAACTAACAGCACAAACGGGGGTTATGAGATTAAAAAATCCCTAATGATTATTAATCTTACAAAATCACACGACACCAGATAGCGTTATGCTTCCTGAGTGCAGTAGTAACCATACTCGTACTTAAAATGCATTTTTCCATCTGATTCCCGACCAGTCCCGACCAGTCCTACATTTCAACAGGAAGCGTAAGAATGAAAATTAAGTGTTTTGACTGACATTTGTATTCGAGTTTACCGTTGCTTCAACAGTATTTCATTCATAAAGCGATGTTCGATTGATTACTGATGAGGAGACCCAAAATGGACAGAGGCATCCAGATAGAACCACCGGCCTATTGCAGCAAGCTAGAAGGCTCCCGCATATGAACGTACGAATGACTGTCGGGACTTAAATACATAAAGTCAGGGGCTGGGTGTGCTTTAAAGTCAGCGACTTTATCCCCCGGTCACGGTTCATACTGGTAAATCCTGGCTCGCTGTTCCGGGATACGAAAGGATTTGTGACATTGCGACATATACCGGTAATACAATTTTAGCGACATTTAACGTTGCTACACACAGCTATCATTCTGACAGATTTATATGATTAAATAATTCTGAAAAGTTTGGAGATATATTTTATTAATATCAACAAATTGTCAAAAAAAGATTAATATCAAATGAAACACGAGATAAAATCTAGCGTTATCATCTTTTTATTTTTTTCTAGAATTTTAGTACAAACGTTAACTCCTCGCTTATAAGGGCTATGGTTTATTGCGTTAGTTAACTACAACAAAATAAAAAAAAAAGATATCAAAATTTGATTCGTCCATGGTTAAGAACCGTCTACATCACAACGTATATTTCTTTTACCATAATCTGGAGCACGACTTATATTTTATTCATAAATAATATACTAAAATATCTTTTTTTAAATATTATGCATTTTTTTAATCAATCAGTGCAAGCGATTTATCCTTGCGCGATTTTCTTTAAATACTAGAAAAAGACCCGCGCAAGTGCTGGTAATACCCCAAACGTATTTCCATCTTAAATGTATATCATACTGCACACAAATATAACATACATTTGTACTCAGAAGCGGAGTGTGTGTATTGCCTATACTTTTCAACAAAATTTAGGCACACTGGATGGACGCAGTTATATAAGTGAGGCGTTTTTGATTCCTCGTATCTATAACTCTGATACATATCTATTCCACTAGACGAGAGGTTCGGGAATCGCGGAGTATGCTTACTGCCTTTAACTTAATAAAAGACAACATGTTGGACTGTGATATAGAACGATGTTTAATCGAAACACACTAACAAATGACTGATTTTCAACCCGTAACGGCCTTGTCCATCGCATCGATGCTATCACTTTTCTCCGTGTTTAGAGACGTCTTGGCGTCCCAAGCTTATGTTCTCTTGCATTTGCATAATGAATAAACAAACTTCTATTTTCATAATGAATATTTTTATTTAGATTTGCTTATACATTAAAACAGAATATAAAAATGGGAATTATTTCTGGCCATGTCCTGGTTTTCGCGTATTTTCACTTATCTACATTTTTGTAAATGACACCGTAAAAGAAATAATTCGACATGTTTAGCTACATTCAACAAACAATGACGTTTAGATAAATATCACTTAAAAAAAAGAAAGAAAAAACTGAATTCAAATTTGATTTCGGTTCCGCCGCTTATATAGGCGGTGTATACATTTTCAGAACATCACAAAACCGTTATTTACCAATGAATTGCATTTTAACTTTAAGGATAGTTTAAGAATATACCCAATATACGTTTAAAAGATTTGCATCATTTGACATAACCATGAAACGAGATTTTAAAAAATTTCCAAAAAAAATAATGAGCATCATAATCATGTTTTACTAAATCAAATCGCAGCATTACATATCGAAAACTAAAGAATGTTAACGATTTAAAAAGGCTATTATTTAAAGTGAAAATATGACTAAAGAAATTAGCAAAGTTTCTTGTAATGTATCGGTACTTAAAAAATATCTGCGACGATGCTAGGTAGATGATTAATTCAATGCCACTGAGCACGTAGGGTCAACCTTTATACATATTTTTTGTCACTTTTTGTTAAAATTTAAATGTGACTGTGACAACTTATTTTTCACTCTAGCTCATGCACTTTGACGAAAATTAAACTCGTTTGACGAAAATAAAAATCGATTATGTTACAAATACATTTGTTTCAATGATTTGTTTTTTCCCCCCACCCCACATTTCTTTAATATTATTCAATATCGGGAGGTTGAGTTGTCATGTAGTTTTTATGCAGATATTTTGATAGTTTTTATGCAGAAATTTTGATAGTTTTTATGCAGAAATTTTGATAGTTTTTTTTTTTTTTTTTATCTTTAATATTGTCTCTTTTTTAATTGACTTGAATAGTAGAGCGTGCTGTCTTTTGTGAGAACTCTTGTTATAAAATTGTTAAGATGTGTAAGGAATACATATTATATAATGTCCCCCTAACACCTGAAATATGTAATGGTCACCCTAATGTATGTAATATATTTTATAATATATATGTATCTTCCGGCCTAAATTTTAATAACAAATATTAGGGGGACCATTTCTTTTGTATATTTTTATGTATGAGATATATCTGAAAAATTATTTAAGGCAACAGTCATTTTGCATTAAAGACTATGTATATGTCATCAGGTCCTTAAAAAATTAATTGTACTGAAAACTGAAAATTGTCCCCTTAATGCTTGTTTTAAGGAGTGGTCCCCTAATGCCTAAAGCAGTGTTATATATATATATATATATATTATATCCCCACATATACCACGGCGGTTAGACTCAAATAGAAATTTTCACTACTCAAGTATCATCGCGCCACACGGGTTTCAATTGGTCATATAAATATGGAAATTTGCTAAGACATAGAGAAGACTATATCCTAAAATGTGAATAAAAATCTCATTTCAACTCATTTCAACCACATATACCACGGCGGTCGGACTCAAATAGGAATATAGGTTACTCTATAGTTTCATCGCGCCACCCTGGTTATTAAAGGTCATATTTATATGAAAACTTACCAATTAATGGAGAAGAATATAATCAATAATGTTTGTTAATTTCCTTTCAAAATTTTATTCTTTAAGCGAAATTGAAGGATTTTTCATATCGCACCCTATACGACGCCCGTAAGATTCTAATTAGAATGTACGCTACCCTGTAGTATCATCGCGCCACCTGGGTTTCTACTCGTCATATTCACATGAAAACTTACCAGTTCATAAAGAAGGTTATAATCAATAATGCGTGTAAATTTCATTTCAAAATTTCATCTTTATAACGCACTTTAAGGATTTTTCATATCGCACCTTGTACGGCGCCGGTAAGACTCTAATTAGAATATACTCTACCCTGTAGTTTCACCGCGCCACCTGGGTCTCTACTGGTCATATTAACATAAAATCTTGCCGAATCAAAGAGAATACTATATCCTAAACTGTGTGTAAATGTCATTTCAAAATTTCATGCTTTAAGCGCATTTTAAGGAATTTTCATATCGCACCCTATACAGCTGCGGTAAGACTAAATTGGAATATACGTTACTCTATAGTATTATTTCGCCACCGGTTTATTAAAAGTTATATTTACAAGAAAACTTGCGAAATCAAAGAGAATACATTATACGATTTTGTAACCATACATAAACTGAATATTGTCACGACACAACAAACGCCATGAATAACATGCATATACTTTCACATCAGCCAGAAAAGTATATTTTTATACGAAATAATGGTTATATATTGAGAAAGCAAAGACAATTACATGTGTTGGGAAGAAATTAACCAAAAAAAATAAACTTAACACATAGATTAAAATGTATATAATGAAATATAACATTTCATATACTGATTACTATCAAAACAAACACCATAATTAACGTATACTTTCATGTATAAAAAAACACAGTCACAAAAAATCACCGACATATTTTTCCTGTTGCATTAAACATATTCAGAGCAAGAATGATGATAATATGTTGTAATTACTACGGTTCCCGCTATATGTACGAACGTGTATTTACTAACAGATAACGGAGCGTTTAAATTATAATTATTTTTTTTTCTTCTTATCACAAACAAATTTCGTTCTACAAAACACTAGCTCACGAGTACATGCTAATATACAAGCAGAAACATCGATAGAGAGAGAGGATAATTGTAATAAAAAGTAAGTCAATTCAGAACAAAGAAAGTACAAGAAAGTGTATTTTTCCCAAGAATGGAACGAATGAATTAATTCTCTATGAAAATAAATAATATTTAATTCTTATAGATATTTACGCACACATGTACTTGAATTACTGATTTTCATTATGGCAAAAATATGTATGTCTAATATTGCAAAAGAAATTAAAAAAAAAATAAAAAAAAAATAAGTGTAAAAAAAAAAAAAAGGGAAAAAAAACGACTGGGACTCAAACCTACAATTTATATATTGTTGGCTATTGCTGGAATTTCCAGGCAGTTATGGTTTGAAATATCTATGCATGAATTGCGAATTTGTCTCCTGCATAATTATTATCTGTTTTCATTACAGTTTATTAAATACAATATCTCCAGTATCTATTTTCAATACATTTTTATTTAATTTTGACTTCCATATCGCAATCGTTCTGAGTCTGAAATAAACATGGAAATTGTCACCATTTAGTGTTAAGAGAGAAAATAAATTTTTAACTTTTTTCTCTGTGTAGTAAAAAAGGGAAATCTATAAATAAAAAAAATCTTAATATAGCCCCGAACTGTTGTCAAATCTAAAATGTGTGCTTCCTTGAAACAGTTTTGCAAGCAACCCTGTTCTAAAAACTTTAAGATTTTATATTAATTAATATGATACTAGGTTGTTTTTTTTAAAATTTATTTTTGTTCTGAAATGAAAACCCCTGTATACCAGCACAAATGGAAGAGAATCAGCCTGTTGGTCGGTTGGTTGGTCAGTCGGTCATGCGGTATTTAAGCAAAATCTTGTCCGGTACTTTCAGCCATTTCACCTGATACTTGGCATAAATATTTATCAGAAGCACTAAATGTGCAAGACGCAAATTTCACTTCATTCCAACAAGGATTGCGATGTTATTGCCCCTGAATCAACTTGAAATATCTTTTTCAGTGAATTCCTCTTTCAATTTCAGTCTGATTCATCTAATACTTTACAAAAAATGTTCTTCATTAGCAGTAGATGTACAAGACGCAATTTTCACTTCGTTCCCACGAGGATTACGGAGTTATTGCCCCTGATTTGACTTTAAATATTTTGTGACGCGAACTACATTTCTTAACCGACTCGGTTCAAATGTGGTGTGTGAATTGATAATCAGGTGGATAGGTGCATGTCATAAATTTCACTTGAGTTGTCTCAAGGATCGCATTATCTCCCTTTGGTTAATTTTGTTTTTCTTGTCCGGAACATTGCTCAAATATTATACAATGTATTGACTTGAAATTTAAAATGTAACCAGAATCTGATGGCACCTAGGAAAAGTGCAGTGTCCAAGAACTGTAACTCTACTTGGTCACATTTTTTAATTATCTCCCTTTGTTAAATTGTTTTTTTTTTCTTCTCCCGATATTAACTTGAATATTATACATGGTATTTACTTGAAACTTAAAATGTAAACAGATGGCGACTAGGATAAGTGCAATGTCTAAGATCTGTGACTACACTTTTATACTGCTGTGCCAAATAACCATAACTGATTCTCTATCCACTTTGAAAAATTACTTTACTTACTTATTGATTGCTATCATATATAATATACTATGTTTACAGGTGCTTATGCATGCTCCGCCTGGAGTCTGGCTTCTCCTGTATCAAAGCATTTTGCGGGGTATTAATCACCCACAGTGCAGACATAGGTGCCGATATCAGTGCTAAATTGGCCCGATAACTTCTGCTGAATGGGTATATTGTGTAGTTAAAGGCAACTATGAACTAACCTATACTACTTACGTGTACTTTTCTGTTTTGAAGCGGAGACAACAGTTGGCAGTTTTGTCTTGGTTTTGATGCCTTTAGTGACGTTCTGGGTACATGGTATTGCTATACTGTAAGTTTAGCATTTTTGGAAAATAGAAAATTCCCTTCTTTCACTTTTACATAATTCTAAACATTTTCGGAAAATGTAATTGGCAATGGCTCAGAACAGTGAAAATTGTATGGCAAATATTTCAGACCATGTCCTTTGAATGCAATGATTTTCAAATTCATAGCACATCATATGACATCATAGACGCTAGATTGACGTCAGTTGAAACGTTTGTACGCGCTTTTGAATTGATTCTCTAGTAAATTCACTGATGGTATAAGTTAGGATTTTGTTGTGAATCCTGACTTTCGTTTTCAAAATATTGAAATGACCGAGGTTCTGTGGTGGAACCAAGTTTAAAAAAATATGACCTCGAAATTAAATTTAGTACAATCTGACTAAAGTACACTATCATCCTGCGATCTTATGTAGCGTAGCGTTTATATAGGAGATGATAGTCAGATTGAGTACCCCTTATGTGATAAAAAGCTGAAATTCACACATATTGTAATTTTAAAGGTTTTCTTCAGATTTTTATAGGCCGGACGTCATTTGACATCATGGGGTTATTATATGTTTTCATTTCTCGTGCAATAAATTCAGTGTGATCCCAATGGTCCAGAACTACAAAAAATTTATGGCATATATTATATATTCTGAGTTTTCATATGCAATTATATTCACATCCATATGACATCAGAATAGACGTCGGATCAAAAAGTTTGTAAGCGATCTGAAACATCATAAATTGATGAATTTTTCGAAAATTTTAAAAGAATGTATAGGTTACACTTTAGATACCAAATATTTTCTGCGTATTCTGTATTAATAATTTTCAGTTTTATTGAGTTTTAAACAGTTTGCAGAAAGTCCTATCATTTGCCGTGCAAACGAATTCTAGTTATTATTATTATTATTTTACAATCAAGGAATGGCATTTAGTGACGTAATCCAATATTCTTGTCAATGTCCAAGCTGTGTTTTCCTCCCCACTCTCCACTTCATAGTTTTATTTTCTTACTTTCAAGAAAATGATTTTACAAAAATAGCTTATCGAAAATTTTTGAAGCCTACAACATACTTCTGTTTTGCTTAAATGTTATTGTACTCATTTCAATGCGGAAGTATCTAAAAGAAAAGCTTATTATAACTTTTGATCAATAGTTTTAAATATTGAGTGTGAATGTTTAAAATGCAGTCAAATGCACTCATTTAAACGTATATCATTTAAAAAAGAAGATGAGAAAGAAAGAATACGTGTTCCGGAAATTTATCACTATAAAAATAAGAAAATATTTTAACTGTTGTTGTTTATGAATATTGGGCGCCCTAAATGGTTTGAAATTAGTAATTTACCGGATGGAACATGGGATATCCTTTTTTTTTTCTTTCTCTTTCTTAATTTGCAGTCATTCAGGTTTCTTACCATTATGAAAGCTTTAAGTCTCTTTTTAACTTGTGATGTTCTACAATGTTGATTTTTTTTTTCCATTAAAATAAAATTTGTTACACATATACATACATGTATTTCTAATTCAGTTTCAACGACACAGGGATTGACGTCACTACTGACGCCAGGGTTCTTTTTGACGCCGTGCGACATGGGAAGACACATCTTGTAAGGTTTATCTTGGAAGCTTCGTCCGTTGACATCGTCAACTCAAGAGATCTGCATGGCAAAACACCGTTAATGGCATGCTGCTACACAAAGGTATGTTTAATTCACATTATTCATTTCTTTTATTTGCCTACTGGCAAACTTCTTACTAAAAACAGAAACGGAAAAAGTGTCCCTGGATTGAACGTAGGACCGAACAAGTGATTTAATTTTCAGCTTACCAGAGCACAACGTACTCAGGGGAGCTATTGTACATAGTCGCATTTAACAAATTGGTCTATCTTGTAAGAAATAGGTTTCAAGCTTGCAATAACATAATTGACAAGTGGTAGTCAGCTGTAATCAATGACAAAATCTTTTGTTTCAATAATGTTCATTCACTGCGCACAAAAATTTGACAAGCTCGCGACTTCATAATTGAAAGGAGATGGTCAAACATATTCACGCATTCAAACATTGCGATAAAAAATTAGAAAGCTTATACATATTCACATTAAAATAACTTGATCTATCTTATGAAAACAGTTTTCAAGGTTTAGACTTCATAATTAAAAAATGGTGAAAAACATTATCAAGCTCGTGATGATGATCTTTTGTGTTTTCTAAACATTAAGATACAAGTTGGAAAGATTAAAGATAGTCGCATTTAATAAATTGGCCAATATTGTGAAAAATAGTGTTCAAGCTTGTGACTACATAATTGAAAGGTAATTACAAATAAGTTTATCTAATGAATGGCGGGATTCAAGCTCAAGACCTCATAAAAGTTCAGAAACTATCCAAAAATGTTTTGTCACTACTATTTGTCACATTCTAAAACGTAGTCTTAGAAAAATAATTTGCAAGATTGCGACAACAAATTGACCAGTTACCGCTGTAATCAATGAAATGGTCTTTTGATAAAATAATGTTCATTCACTTCGAGCAACTGTTTGACAAATCATGGTAATAAAAATTTTAAAGTACTATTTTATTTATAGATATTTTAACACAAGTCAATTTATTTGTTTCACAATCATGAGCCTTTTATAGACATTGCACCTATACTTTATTCGAGTTGCTTAAAGTTTTCCTCTAGACGAATTGATATCTTTTCGCCAAACGAAATCATTTGTCAAATAAATTAATGCATTTCACATTTCAAAAAGAAACATTTCGACAAGTGCGATAAATTAGATTTATTTTCGTTAATTCGTTGTATGTAACACAATAAATTGACTTGTATTAAATATCTGATGCTTGCAATGCAATGCTTTAAACGTATTGCAATTCACGTTTAAATGTTCTCGCATTCATGTCATATTCTACATTAATTCGAAACAAATAACGCGAGAATACCAAAAAGATTAAGCTATATCGCTTTTGTTGAAATGTTCAAAATTTTTCTCACATCTGAAGTCCCTTTTAGGCTTCCGTAATCAACCTTTCAAAGGGAAGCCGACATAAGCACAACAATAATAAAAAGACACGTGACAATGTGACACAATGTCGAGTGATTTAAATTTGAAACTCAAGAATTAATGCTATATTTCATGAAAAATGATAGAAATTCAACGCAATATTTGCGCGGAATAATGTCGAGTGTTATTTCGCATTGTCGTGTGTCATTTTATACTGTTGTGTGTACAGACAGATCAGGATTTGAACCCAAGACCCAGTGCTTATATGGTTGGGGCTCAACCATCTGAGTTACCATATCACTTTCACAAATATCTGTTAAAGTGACTGGCCAGTTCTAGTGTCTAAGTGGTAAGAGTGTTCAGTCCAAAATCAGAAGGTCATGGGTTTGATCCATGGTACTGGAATAGCTCCCTTGCTTCACGCTCAGCATATAAGGATAGTCCAATCACTTATATTGGCTACTTGAATAAACTTACCAGACCGAGTGTCCGAGTGGTTGGAGTGTCCAACTTGAAGCAGGACATGTGTTCAAACCCTGGCTACGGCTAACAGAGTACTCGTTTAGGGCTACTGCTAATGGTGATAAGGGTAAGTTAAATAAATTCAAGGACTGGTTTGCCTTGTGTCAGGGTAATGTGACTGGGACAGGAAACCCGATAAGTAAACAAACTTGAAATAACTAAATAAGGGCCATCTGTTGGAAAGCTTATTAAACAATATGTTCCTTATGAGGCTTGAATTGACAACTGTTGGAATATATGATTTCCTACAAACATCTGTAACACTGGTCTTGTTGGCCATGTGTCTATAGCGTTTGCCCCCTAATCCAGAGGTTTTTGGTACAATCCCTGGTCATGGCATAACAACGTTCTTTAAAATGGAATTTGTGTAGCACCCTTGCCTGACACTCAGGATAATTATGTGATTGGTTGTGGTATATTGGTGATGCCACTTGTCCATTTGGTATGCAAATGAGCAAATTTGGTATGCAGTGAGATAGCATAATTATCTGACTTGAGTCGCTCAGTAAAACAACTGAAATGCAGTTGATGATACTTTTAAAACAATCAAACAAATATTTCTCCAACGTTTGCTAGACCGTCTCCGTTGGCCGAGTGGTTAGAGCGTCCGCCTCGGGAGCGGAAGGTCGTGGGTTTTGATACCCGGCCACGACATACCAAAGTCGTAAAAAATGATACTGTTATAGCTCCTTTGTTTGTCACTAGTTTAGTTTAGTTTAGTTTAGTTTAAACATATGTTATTGTCAAAACATTTACAAAAGAAGAAACTCTCACCTGAGAAATATTGCTTTCATTGCCTTTTACAACATAGTCATACTGAATACAATGTTCGTGCAGAAGATCAGCAATATAATATTGATTCCACATAAAAAGGATACATGTGGTAAAAAAACAAGTTAACCCTAGCGTGGGATCATTTTTGACCCCGGGGCATTGATTTGAAAACTTGGTTCAGGTCCACAAGGGCATGTTACATACTAAATATGTAAACCCATGATCTTGTGATTTCTGATAAAACTTTTAACAGTTTTCCTATGTAAGTCTATGTAAAATCAAGTGACCCCTTGGGCGGGACAAGTTTTGACTCCAGTTTAAACTCCAGGACTTGTGGTTTCTGAGAAGAATTTTTTTTCTAGAATTTCCTATTTAAGCCTATGTAAAATCAAGTGACCCCTGGGGCGGGGTCAATTTTGACCCCAGTGCCATGATTTGAACAAACCTGGTAGATGTTCATAAGGCTATGTTACACACTAAATATCTTAACTCCGGGCCTTGTGTTTCTCAGAAGAGATTTCTAGTTTTTTTCTATATAATTTAATTAAATCAAGTTAACCCCGGGGTGGGGCCAATTTTGACCCCAGGGTCATAATTTGAACAATCTTGGTCGAGGTTTATAAGACAATGCTACACACCAAATATCTAAGCTCTAGACCTTGCAGTTTTGAAGAAGAAGATTCAACCAATCAAAATATTTTGAACAACTTTGATAGAGGGCATCATAAGGATGATTCCTGTGAAGTTTGGTCAAAATTCATTTAGCGGTTTAGGAGGAGATGTTGTTAAAAGGGAATTGTTGACGCCGGAGGCACGCACTCACGGACGGACGACGAACAAAAGGCGATCACAATAGCTCGCCATGAGCACGTTGTGCTCAGGTGAGCTAATAAACAAAACGATATCAATGTACTGCAGATGTACAAATGACAAAAGGGTCTTACCACAAGTTCTCACAGCTTAGATGAACGTCATTCCCATTGGTCATTGCTTGTCTATCAGCATATCAGGGTAGTTTGCAGGACTGGTTGGCCAACAAACAAACGTTCGCCATGTTTTTTTTGTTTTTTTTGTTTTTTTTTTGTACTGATTTCATTTTCCTACCTAGAAACATGTTAGTTAAAATCATTTGTAGGGTTATTTCAATTTTGTTAAAATGATATTTGTAAATTGGAGGATTTTTTAAGGCTTATTATATCTCATAATGATATACTTTTCATGAAAAATAAAATCTAAAAAAGACATTGATATATTGTAGGCTAATGCAAATGGTACATAAAAGTGAAATACAGTTATAAGCAATGAACATTTTAACCAAAACTTGTCATTTAGTATTTATATATGGATGTCAAAATAATCTCTTTGTTTACCTTTTGCGAGGACTTGACTATTTGAGTTTACAGTCGCTTCGACAGCATTTCAGTCATATAGCGACGTCCAGCTAATTACAAGTGGAGGAAGACCCCGAATGCACGGAGGCAAATAAATACTGTACGTGTGTTTAAATGAATTATCTTAAAGATATGATGATGATGAAGATAGTTGTGGTGGTGGATGGGATGAAGTTACAAAGTCTATCCTATACATGTTTATTTTGTATATAAATATTTATTGTAATGATGATTATGATGTCTTTGCTTTGTTAAAATTGTTGATATTATTACAACTATCATTGTTATAGTTGTCATGGGATGATGATGATGATGATGATGATTAGTTGGGTATGATATGCATAGCATAAGAGTAAATAGTGTTTATCAATACAGACATTTATGATCACGTGTAAACGTTTATTGAAAATATTATGACGATTACATTTGTATTGCGATGATGATGATGATGATGATGATTTAATAGAGATACGCACATATTTATGATGACTGATGTTACTTTATGTTGCTTCTGTAAACACTATTTTTCACAATATAGACTTATTTGTTATATGTGACTATGTATAATATTTCCATTTTAAACGGTTGACCTATTTGAATACGATTGACCATCATCTTTCCATTATGTATTCGCAAGCTTGAAAACTGTTTTACACCAGACCAACACGGTTATAAAATTCAAAGAAGCATGATTTTTCAGATATTTACTCACAATGACAGACCACTATTTAAAAAAACCGGTTGACTACCACTACTTGATTATGTTTGTTACGGTCACTTCGCTGTACAGTATAGTTTTACTTATAGTTCATGTTGTACCTGTAAAATACGTTATCTTTGCTGTACAGTATACTTACCTGTTTGTGTGGTCATGCGTGTAGTGAGTGACCACTGGGTATATATATATATATATATATATATATATATATATATATATATATATATATATTTTATTGAACAAAAGACATACAATCCATGAGTTCACATGTATAAAATGATTTATGAAATAGCTAGACAATTCCGGTGATAACATAACACGTATACAAAGAAAACACAGACATACACGCACACTTTCACACATTGTTACATACATGATATTTAAAGAATATTTGTCATCATAATATATGTGTAAACTGATTTTAAATTTATATAAAGTAAATACGTACAGATTTTCAATCAGAAAAAGAACAGAAAAGAGAAGGAAAAATACATTGTTATACATATGCTTAACATATAGCTTTGGGAGAATAAAAGACTTTACTATGAACGGTTATACATTTCATCTCTCAATTTGAAACTTTTGTAAATAAAAATAGATAGTTTTCTTAAAATTAAAGAGTTTTCCAATTTGATAAGTTCTATAAATATTGGTATGTTTGGGTGTTTCCAATAATAGCTATTAATATATCGTAATCTTAAATGGTGATAGAGTGGGCATTCAAGTAGAAAATGGAATTCGTCTTCTAAACTGTTACAAGTTTGACATTTTCTTTCATTTCTTGGTATTTTATGCGGCTGATGCCATCTTCCAGTTTCAATTTCTAAATTATGAGCTGATACACGAAGTTTAGTCAAAGCTATTCTAAATTTCTTTATTTTGATTATATCTAAGTATGGCTGATAGTTAAAATCCGAAAATAAACAGTATAAACTAGCCCTTGGTGATGATTGTAGCCGACTATTCCAATTTTGCATAAATAAATCTCTGCATCTTTGTTTAAAAGTTTTTAAGAACAATGTTTCTTCCTCGACACCTTGATAAATCCATACAAATCCAAAACCTGTAGATTCTAAGATAAATTTGACATGAAAAGCCCAATTGCGTTTATTTGGATTGGTATCTAAATCTAATAGCATCATATCATAAATGTGTTTAATTAGTTTTCTCTCCTCAGTCCTTGTTACTTTAAGCCAAAAACGAATTAGATTTGTATTACATACTGTTCTTAAGTCACATCTGCCTATTTCTCCATATATAAAATCATTCTGTGTCTGTTTTTATGCCCCCACAAAGTGGGGTGCATATAGCGTTGCACTTGTCCGTCCGTCCGTCCGTCCGTCAGTCCATCAGTCCGTCAGTCCGTCCGTACGTCCCGAAATCTTGTGAACGCAACTCCTCTTAAACCGGATGGCAGATTTTGCTTAAACTTCCAGGGATGAACAACCTTAATGTGTAGATGGTAGTAAAGAAAGGAATTTTCGCGGCGACCAAATTTAACAGAATTAAGGCCCTTTGTTGATTTGTTCACTATATACCATATAGAAATTTTGTGAACGCAACTCCTCTTCAACCGGATGGCAGATTTTGCTTAAACTTCCAGGGATGAACAACCTTAATGTGTAGATGGAAGTAAAGGAAGGAATTTTCGCGGCGACCAAATTTAACAGAAATATGGCCCTTTGTTGATTTTTTCACTATATACCATATAGAAATTTTGTGAACGCAACTCCTCTTCAACCGGATGGCAGATTTTGCTTAAACTTCCAGGGATGAACAACCTTAATGTGTAGATGGAAGTAAAGGAAGGAATTTTTCGTGGCGACCAAATTTAACAGAATTATGGCCCTTTGTTGATTTTTTCACTATATACCATATAGAAATTTTGTGAAAGCAACTCCTCTTAAACCAGATGGCAGATTTTGCTTAAACTTCCAGTGATGAATAACCTTAATGTGTAGATGGACAATGTACAGATCTTACCAGCACAGTATACGATACGCAACCTGACATAATCCTAGGTGATTTCAACATCAACGTTGATTCAGTTTGGTACAGAAGACTATCTGAATCTCTGCTTAATTATCGCCAGTGTGTGACATTACCAACACACTTAAGTGGATCTATTATTGATCTTGTCTATGTAAAAGATGAGTTGCCACAGCCAAAAGTAACTGTATACCCAACATATTTCTCTGATCACAGCATTGTGTTCCTGCAGTTTTAGGAGACCAGACATGTGTTTCAAAGTTTTGTTTTATTCAGACACTAATATTGTATTCCATCTGTAAAGAAACCAAATATGATGCCTCAAGAGTTAGGTAACTTTTTTATCATTAATACATAATTGAGGAAATTTCAACTGAAACGCTATAATAAGAACAGAATTTTGTAGACATTAAATGAAGCTGCTCTTGTTTACGAGCACATCTGCACAGTGGGGGCATCCGTGTCCTTTGGACACAGTTCTAGTTTAACACCTAATATTTGTTTATAAAATTTTGTTTGAAAGGTTTCTAGTTTTTTTAGCAGGAAGATATCCCCACACCTCTGATCCGTAGCATAGTATCGGTGTAATCAGTCTATCAAAAAGATCTAAATAATGACTTACTTGTAAATCTGTAAACTTAAACAAATAAGATTTTAACTTAAACAATGCTTTTAGTGCTTGATCGTTTAGAGCATCGAAGGTGCCGCTAAATGATCCTCCTGTAGTAAAAACAATACCAAGGTATGTAAATTTATCAACGATTTCTATAGTATTTCCTTTGTAAGTAAAGTTTAAAGACATATTTAATATTCCTTTTCTAAATGCCATAATTTTAGTTTTCTTAACATTAACAGTGAGTTTCCATTTATTACAATAATTTTCTAACAAATTTAAACCATCTTGTAACCCTGTGCTCGTTTCAGAAAATAATACAATGTCATCAGCATACATAAGTAGAAATAGTTTGATAAAATTAATGTCTACCCCTTTAAACCCATTTAATATCAGAGATTCCTCAAGATCATTTATGTATATAGAAAATAAAAATGGCGATAAGCAATCTCCCTGAAAAACACCGTAGAGACAACTATAAGACTCACTTGTACAGTTATTATATTTTACTCTTAATTTTATTTTACTATATAATGATTTAATTATATTAAGCATTTCTCCTCGTACTCCATATTGAATAAGTTTGTAAAATAAATTTTGCCTCACTATTAAATAAAAGGCCTTTGTAAAGTCAATAAATGCACAATAAAGTTTTCTATTTTCATTTAACATATGTGTAATTAGACCGTGAAGAACAAATATATTATCAACGGTACCCATTTTTTTCCTAAAACCCGATTGAGCCTCCACATATACATAATATTTTTCAGCCCATAAATTCAATCTATTGTTAAGAATTCGAGTGAACAATTTTCCAAAGGTACTTAACAAAGTGATCCCTCTATAATTGTCCGGTTTACTTGTGTCGCCTTTCTTATGCAATGGTATGACATACCCTTCAGTCCACTGTAAAGGGAAATAACCCATCTTAAACAATTTGTTGAATAAATTACATATATACTTAGACAAATGATCAATCCCATATTTAAAAAATTCGTTTAACATCCCATCTGGTCCGCCTGTACGGCCAACCTGTATTTCTTTACACGCTTTTTTAATTTCTTGGTCCGTTATGTTAATATTTAATTCTGAAAACATTATTTGAAATTCACCCTTGACATACCGTTCATTAAAGTATATAATACCTTCGTCTGCCTGATAAAAACGTGATTCTGGGTCGTTAATTGATTTAAAATATCTTGCAAAAGTAGAAATATTAATATTTGCATTTATGTTTGGACAACATGTTTGTTTTAGCATTTTCCAGTACTCCTTAGCGTTATCATAACGCGCACGTTCTAACATTGTAGTATTTCTATAATTGTAATTTAACTTTTTCTCGCGCATTAATGACTTGTACTCTGATCTAGTTTTTGTCATAATGTGTCTGTTTTCTGTTGTGTCTTGCATCCTGTAATTGTTAAGTGTATTATAAAATGATTTTCTTTTCATTTTACAATCGTCATCAAACCATGGTTGATTGTTTTGAGGAAGACATTTGTTTTCTTTTCTAATAATAGGTTTCCGAAAAGAAGAGCACGTTTCCTCAAAATAAGTATAAAACATATGAAGATTTTCCTCAATGTCCTCTCCGCTATGTATATTGTCGAGGTTTGTGATTAAAGTATTTATTTGCGATTGAAAGACATTGCTAGCGACATTATCAATATACGCATCCCGGAACTGGGGATCCCATTTAAAAACATATTTGATTTCTTCGTATGACATCTGATTAATATCATCAAAGTTATTTGTATGTGAGTCAGTATTCGATGTATGAATACCTAATCCTTTTGTTTTCAGCGAGAAATCAATAATACAATGATCACTAAGGATATTTGCTCCGTGTATATTAAATGACGAAAACATATGCATGATCTCTGGTTTACATAATACATAATCGATACAACTACTTCCTGCTTCTTTTATACATGTGTAATTACCAATATTTTTATCATTGCCTAAGCGACCATTCATTATTCTAAAACCTGACAGTTTACAAAAATCTATCAATAACCTTCCGTTTTCATTTACCACGTGATCTTTATTTTTTCTATCTATTAATACATCTTCTGTATAGTCTACAGGTAGCATGTCTAGGTTTTGTAAATAGTTGTCTGTCACAATATCCGTCAAATTACCAGTTCTACTATTTAGGTCTCCTACAAGTATTAATTGACAGTTCTCGCATGTATTTTCTCAATAATATCTTGTGTGATATAATCATATACATGTTCATCCAGTGAGTTCTGCCTGCTGCTATTTGCAGGTACAATGTAGCATAAACATATAACCAGGTCGGTATCAGATGAAAGTATTTTCTTATCAATTTTTATCCACATAATACAGTCATGTGTTTTCTTTACAAGAGATATATATTGTGAAAGTTCATTCCTGAAATAAACAATAAGCCCACCACTATCACGTTTAGCACGTGCACACTTTCGCCTGTTTAACTTGAAACAATTAAACCCGTTCACATTACAGTTAATATCGTCATTTAACCATGTTTCAACGAAAAATAAAATATCATTTGAGGAAAATAACGATTTCATTTCATCAGTATCTAGTTTATTATATGACTTCCCAATCAGTCCCTGAACGTTCAATGAACAACATCGAACATCTCTATTCTCCCAACTGTCCTAACCAGTATTTATTCTGCTTTCACTTTGACTCCTGGCCGTTCTGCGCTGTGATTGGCTGGTGGTTGGCTCGTCGCTTTTTGCGGGGGATTGAGAACGTGTCACGTGCATACTGTTATGTGCTATGTTTATAGTGTTTTTCTTTGAGGTTTTACCTCTCTGTCCTCGTCGCATGGATTTCCGTCCATTAGCCCGAGGTGAAATACTATTTCTCCTGTGTTTGGGTAGGTTGTTGTCCCTGTGTTGTTGTCTGTATATATGGGTACACGGGATAGCTGACCAGTGTACGTCTAGGCAGAGAAATTAAGAACGGAGAGAAAACTCTCTTTAGATTTATTTTAAAGAGAACAAACAGCCTTTTGGGTTACATACATTGCTATTTTTGGGCACGACGACGTGAACCATTGACTGTAATTGAAGCTATGAAGCTATGAATAAAAGTAACTGCAGCCTTGGTGTACGTTTTACTTTGGGGTCCCGCAAAGCCATCCTGTAACAATGTTGTCACAAACTTCTCATATCTTTTTCATGTACACTAACAAATGGACAGGAACATCCTTACATGGCTATAATAGATTAAATTACTAAGCAGATTATACCACATCCAATCAACATCATGTGTCAAAGGGCACGCGCTGCAGGATAACTGCTACTGTGTATTCAGTCGACATGCCACACACCTACCTGGTAGCATCAGTTGCATGTCCATGATTATGTTATAGAATGCAATCTATCTTTCTCTTAAAGGCGTTTGAGTGTTGTTGTTTTTTCTACCGGACAGATTTTTCTAAAAAATTGCATATAAGTACTTTAGACTTTAACTAAAAGATATATGAAATAAAAAAGTGTTGTGGGGGGGGGGGGGTGGGGGGGGGGGGGGGGGGGGGGGGGGGGGGTCCATGCTTGTTTTAGAGATCAAGCTTATTGTAGACCATCACTATTTGCTAAATTTGTTGAAAAAAATGACATTAAATTATAAGAAAGCTTCGTTCTAAATACTGTAACAGCATATTAAAATGATTTTGAAAAAAAAATCACCATTGTAACTTATAGTATTCTATCAGTTACAGTTAAAATACTGTCAAATATACATGGAAATACAAAACGGGTATAAAATTTCATTTGCGCCCGGACCAAAATGTATATAAAAACTATTCCAAAACTATGAATTTTTATACATATTTTTTAATAAAACAAAATTCAACGACATCTTATTTTATTTTTCAGAGTCATTTTTCTGAATAAATACTTGCGAAAATGTAAAAAAATACATACCTCACCAGATTTGTTTCTTCACTAAAACTGCTTTTTATTGAAAATTTAGCAAAGTTGCATAAAAACACTAAAATGTGACTTTTTGTACTTCAAAATTTGGTAAATATACTTTTGATGATATTCTTATTACACCGAATCTTAAAATTTAGGCTTTCTTTTTCATTCAACTTAAAAATGAGAATTTCCCAAAAATATTTTTTTTACCAAAATCAAAATCAGCCGTAACCCCGAAACGTCCTTCAGAGAGTATCAATACCATTGTCTGTCTCTCAGTCTGCATTAACCAAAATTATCATCAATTTGTGATATATCAACATTTTTAAAGGAACGCCAAATTCCTATGAAAACCCATCTTGTGTACATTTATAAGTTTTATTTCAATAACTTACTGACATTCTATGGAGAGAAGAAGAGAGAGAGAGAGAGAGAGAGAGTTTGAACAAATAAAAATATTAGCCAGGTATATGTTTATATTTCTATGGAGTCTGAAACTGTAATTGGTGTAAAATAAACACCGCTACCTTAGAGACGCCTGGTGACATCTCCACTAGCTAATAAACAAAGTGAGAATACCACAAACTTACCTATGATAGTATGTATATGATGGCAAAACATTATTTCAAACACAAACACGTTTTATTTGGCACGTCAGCATAACAATGCCAATCAACCAATAATTGACATATAAATTCATTAAGCATATTTACTCAGTGTGTAAATATCATTATATCTACCTATGTAACCCTTATAGTGCTATTTTATCTTAAAAAATAAAAACAAAAACATTATAATATGTATATATGAATTTAGTGTTGCGCCACTTTACGTATGTTTTTGTTTGTATGGCTATATATGTTGTAAATGTTTAATGCCAACAAACAATATGTTATGTAATGTATGTTCACTTATCCAAGATCTCGGCTTTTCTATAGACGATCCCTTCCCATCCTTGTATGATGCAACTATGGCTGATAAAAAACATAATCCCATGAAACTAGTCACTTCTATTTTCTAGAGTTGTCAAAAATACTCTCCCATGTGAAAGAATCTTTTAAAAATAAGTTAAATTTGCAGTCACTTTTGTTTCTAAAATTCATTACCTGAGTGAAATTTAGCTTTTCTGTTTTGTTGTTGTTATGATTGATAATTACTTAACTTTCCACTGGTATGGCACAATGAAACTTTGAACCAACAGTACTACATATAATTGGTAAAAATGAAGTATTGTGTAATAGGCTCAAAGTATGACAATGAACATTGAATTCCAGCTATACCATTTTAAACCACTACGTTAATCAAGTAAAGAGATAGTAAAGAGATTGATTGCCAGAAATTATTTGGTAAGTCCCACAATATACATAAACATATGTATTTATTTACTCTTCAATGAACTAGTTCACAGAGAGAGGAAGAGAGAGATGTACAACACCCCGTGTGTGCAGTAGACTATCCCAAGACAATATAGACATCACTTTTCAGCTATGCAAAATATGATAAAAAAAAAAATAACACAGTGCTGCACACAGCTAGATCACAGGCATTTACCTGTATATGATAATATGGTCCATTTTTTTCATTGAAACCTCTTGAAAGTGTGCGAGTGCCTTTGAAATATAAAACTACATAATTTGTTAAATTTCATGAAAATCGAACAAAAACTAAAAACAGGAGCTTCAAAAACCGAAAAAATCAAATTTTTTAAATTTATTTTTTTGTTCAATTTTTTGTTGAAGTTTGACCGTTTCCAGAAGACAAAAAATGCATTTCATGAAATCGCCACCCTATATATTTCATACATATATGCCTTACAAATAATTTGCAGCAAACATAATCTTATATCTCATCTTAAAAGGAAATGGGAACTTTTTTCGTAGACCTATCCTCATTTGTCCACTTTATTACAAGGTTCGAACATTCAACCTATCCTAGAACAATTTTTTTTCCTGTTCTCGATGCTGAGATACCCATCGTATTTGATAAGGCTGCCAACAAGGAACATTTAGAAAAAAACAAAAACAAAAAAAAACGCATTTAAATTTTTGAGTTGTAAGCAAAAGAATGATTACATGCATAGCGTCCCCTAGTGGCTAAATCAGAAACAAAAGTGAAAAATTTGACCATTTATGTACATGTTCAGATACATGTGACTGCATGCGCAAAATTTCATAGCTGAAGCTTTCCTCATCTGGCCAACAAGAAAAAGATCAACAGAAGAAAAGCAATATTATAGGTTTTCGCCCACTGCAGCTGCTAAAAACCGAAGAAGAACAAAAGGTTTTCGCACTGCGAGGTGCAAAAGCCTAACTAGAACCACAAGCGGCATCTTGGTTTTTGCTTTTAACATGATCAGCTTGTACACTTTATTTCAACTCAGGCACAATTTTCAATATGAAACAGAATGCAAAAAAAAAAAGCATTGCAAAAGGATTTCAAGTTCTTGTGTTATAAGCAATTTAGCATGCAGCGCGCTCCCTAGCGAAAAGAAGTATCAAATTGAAAATAACTTGACGTAATTACTTTAGTACATATCAAAGGATAATATGTTTAAAATTGAAAGAATTTTGCATTTCGAATCAATCCGCAATCATTTGCCAATTGTATTGTAGAGACGATAACCAAACAAAAGTGGGGGTCATGTAACACCTCATTTCGCACATAACCTTTTATTATGGAAAGCTTAAAAGCTGTCATGCAATGCGCCCCCTAGCAGTAAAATGGAAAAACAAATTCATTAACATTTTACCCTTAGGTACATAGCAATGCAGCATACAGATCAATTTAGTATACAAGTCGCATGAGTCGAACATTCTTTTTATTCAATATCAAAATTTGAAGCATGAAACTGATTTTCAATTCTCCAAAAAAAAAGGACCAAACTTTGGACTTCCGTTTAATGACCAGTTCAAGCCAAAACATCAAAAACTAAACATCACTGGAAAGAGCTCTTCAAGAACTTTTGTCCAAATACTCTCGATAAAATACTTTTAGTTTTCGAGCTATTTTGGGCCGAAGAAAAAAAAAAAGATAGAAATATGACCTTGACCTTAGCATTTTTTTTTAATCTTTTTAATGTATATGGCTCTTTGAATCATAAAACAAAATTATCAGTAAAAATATCATGAAGATTGAACCAAAACTAAAGTCAGGAGCCAAAAACAAAACAAAACAACAACAACAAAAAAAAACATACATGGTTTTGAAATTCTTATTTTTCCAATTTTTTGTGTGAAGTTTGACCGTTTTTAGAGGACAAAACATAAATTTATTATATTCGCAACCCCATATTTTTGTGCGTATATGTCTTGCAAATTATATGCACTTAAGAGAATTCTTCTATCTGATCTCTAAGAAAAATGGATAGGTTTTTTGTAGACCTACCCTCATTTGCACAGTTTCCGAGGTTCGAACTTTCAACCCTCCATAACCAGCTTAAAAATGTTCAGCCACTCATACCTTGAAACTATTATATTTAATTAGGCTAGCAACAAGGAACATATTGCAAAAAAAAAAAACGCTTTTCAAGGAAAAGAGTGATTTCAAGCAAAGCGCACTCTAGCGGCAAAATGAGAAACAAATTTGAGTAAAATGTTACTATTAGGTACCTAGCAATGCAGCAAGTAGTTTAATCAAGTATACAAGTCGCACTAGTCGAACATTCTATTTCTTATATATCACGATTTGAAGCATAAAAACTGATTTACAATTATTAAAAAAAGGATCAAAATTTGGACTGCCGTAAAATCACCAAAACAAAAGATAAACATCACTTGAAATAGCGTTTCAAGAACTAAAACTTTTGTTCATGTACTCTAAATGAAATATTTTGGAGCCATATCAGGCGGAATAAAAACACAGTAATCGTAATATGACCTTGACCTTTACACTTCTTTAACTTTTTTAACTGAGAGGCCCTTTCAAACATAAAAATACATAAGGTGTGAGAATATCATTAAGAATGAACAAAACATAAAGATTAAATCTATTCCAAATAAGGATCAAATTTTTGGACTGTCGTAAAATGACAAATAAAGTCCGATCTTCAAAGAATAAACATCACTGGAAAGAGTTCTTTAAGAACTAAAACTTTTGTTCATATACTTTCAATGAAATAATTTTAGTTTTGGTGCTATTTTGGGCCGAATAAAAACACAATAATCGTAATATGACCTTGACCTTTGTAATTTTATTTTTAATTTTTATTTATGAGGCCCTTTCAGACATAACAATACATTACCTGTGAAAATTTCAGGAGAGACAACTGTTTCTTAAATCATTTTTTGCTTATAACTCATAAAGTTGAAGTCTGATCTAAATGAATGAACACAAAATAAAGCCAGGTGTAACAAAGAACAAGGTTTTAGAATTTTATTTTCTCCTAAATTTTAGTGAAGTTTGACCGTTTCTAGAGGACAAACCATGCATTTCTGAAATTCGCGACCTCATATTTTTTGTGCATATATGTCTTGAAAATCGTATGCAACAAACAAAGTTGTTCTATCTGATGTTTAACAAAAATTAATAGGTTTTTCATAGACCTACACTTATTTGCACAGTGTTTTTACGAGTTCGAACTTTCAACCTTCCGTAACTAGCTAAAACATTATCAGCTACTCATACTTTGAAACTATAATATTTTATTAGGCTATCAACAAGGAACATAATGCAAAAAAAAAGAAAAAAAAAAAAGAGAGCAAAAACGTATTTTCATCAGACTTCATCTTTTCGAGTTATAAGCAAAAAAGTGATTTCAAGCCAAGCATCCCCTTACGGCAAAATGAGAAACAAAATTGATTAAAATTTTACAATTAGGTATATTGCAATGCTGCAAATAGTTCAATCATGTATACAAGACGCACTAGTCGAACATTCTATTTCTAATATATCACAATCTGAGGTTAAAAAGATTTATTTACAATCATTCCAAAAAAGGATCAAACTTTGGACTGCCGTAAAATGACCAAATAAAATCCGATCTTCAAAAACTCAACATCACTGGAAAGAGCTTTTGAAGAACTAAAACATTTGTTCATATACTCTCAAAGAAATATTTTTAGTTTTGGAGCTATTTGGGACCGAATAAAAATACATAATCGTAATATGACCTTGACCTTTGCAATTTCTTTTTAACTATTTAATTTCAAACATAACAATACATAACATGTAAATATTTCAAGAAAAATGTACAAAAAAAGTCAGGAGCGACAAAAAATATGTTTTTTGAATTTTAATTTTTCCTAAATTTTAGTGAAGTTTGACCGTTTCTAGAGGACAAACCACGCATTTCCTAAATTCGCCATCCCATATATTTTGTGTGTATATGTCTTTCAAATCGTATGCAGGAGACGGAATTCTTCTATCTGATCTCTAACAAAAATGGATAGATTTTTCGTAGACCTATCCTCATTTGCACAGGTTTTCTTTCGAGGTTCGAACATTCAACCTTCCGTAGCTCAAAAGCTTTTAGTCACACGGACCCTCGAATCCTATCATATGTAATTAGGCTATCAACAGAGACCAGAATGCAAAAAAAAACGCATTCGAATCGGACTCCAACTTTTTGAGTTATAAGCAAAAGAATGATTTCAAGAAAAACGCCTCCTTGCAGCAAAATGAGAAAGAAAATCAATTAAAATTTTACCATTAGGTAATGCAGCAAATAGTTCAATCAAGTATACTAGTCGCACAAGTCAAACTTTCTATTCTTATATACCAGAATTTGAAACATAAAACCTGATTTACAATTATTCCAAAAAAGGATCAAACTTTGGACTGCCGTAAAATGACCAAATCAAGTCCGATCTTCAAAACCTAAACATCACTGGAAAGAGCTCTTTAAGAACTAAAACTTTTGTTCATATACTCTCAATGTAATATTTTTAGTTTTGGAGCTATTTTGGGCCGAATAAAAACACAATAATCGTAATATGACCTTGACCTTTTAATTTTAATTTTAACTTTTAAATTGTGAGGCCCTTTCAAACATAACAATATTTAACGTGTGAAAATTTCATGAAGAATGAACAGAAAAGAAAGTCAGGAGGGACAAAAACATGTTTTTAAATTTTATATATTTTTCCTTACATTTAGTGAAGTTTGGCCGTTTCTAGAGGACAAACCACGCATTTCCTAAATTCGCCATCCCATATATTTTGTGTGTATATGTCTTTCAAATCGTATGCAGGAGACGGAATTCTTCTATCTGATCTCTAACAAAAATGGATAGATTTTTCGTAGACCTATCCTCATTTGCACAGGTTTTCTTTCGAGGTTCGAACATTCAACCTTCCGTAGCTCAAAAGCTTTTAGTCACACGGACCCTCGAATCCTATCATATGTAATTAGGCTATCAACAGAGACCAGAATGCAAAAAAAAAAAACGCATTCGAATCGGACTCCAACTTTTTGAGTTATAAGCAAAAGAATGATTTCAAGAAAAACGCCTCCTTGCAGCAAAATGAGAAAGAAAATCAATTAAAATTTTACCATTAGGTAATGCAGCAAATAGTTCAATCAAGTATACTAGTCGCACAAGTCAAACTTTCTATTCTTATATACCAGAATTTGAAACATAAAACCTGATTTACAATTATTCCAAAAAAGGATCAAACTAAAAAAAAAATTCTTATTCAGAATTTGAGAACTAAAACTTTTGTTCATATACTCTCAATGTAATATTTTAGTTTTGGAGCTATTTTGGGCCGAATAAAAACACAATAATCGTAATATGACCTTGACCTTTTAATTTTAATTTTAACTTTTAAATTGTGAGGCCCTTTCAAACATAACAATATTTAACGTGTGAAAATTTCATGAAGAATGAACAGAAAAGAAAGTCAGGAGGGACAAAAACATGTTTTTAAATTTTATATATTTTTCCTTACATTTAGTGAAGTTTGGCCGTTTCTAGAGGACAAACCACGCATTTCCTAAATTCGCCATCCCATATATTTTGTGTGTATATGTCTTTCAAATCGTATGCAGGAGACGGAATTCTTCTATCTGATCTCTAACAAAAATGGATAGATTTTTCGTAGACCTATCCTCATTTGCACAGGTTTTCTTTCGAGGTTCGAACATTCAACCTTCCGTAGCTCAAAAGCTTTTAGTCACACGGACCCTCGAATCCTATCATATGTAATTAGGCTATCAACAGAGACCAGAATGCAAAAAAAAAAAAACGCATTCGAATCGGACTCCCAACTTTTTGAGTTATAAGCAAAAGAATGATTTCAAGAAAAACGCCTCCTTGCAGCAAAATGAGAAAGAAAATCAATTAAAATTTTACCATTAGGTAATGCAGCAAATAGTTCAATCAAGTATACTAGTCGCACAAGTCAAACTTTCTATTCTTATATACCAGAATTTGAAACATAAAACCTGATTTACAATTATTCCAAAAAAGGATCAAACTTTGGACTGCCGTAAAATGACCAAATCAAGTCCGATCTTCAAAACCTAAACATCACTGGAAAGAGCTCTTTAAGAACTAAAACTTTTGTTCATATACTCTCAATGTAATATTTTTAGTTTTGGAGCTATTTTGGGCCGAATAAAAACACAATAATCGTAATATGACCTTGACCTTTTAATTTTAATTTTAACTTTTAAATTGTGAGGCCCTTTCAAACATAACAATATTTAACGTGTGAAAATTTCATGAAGAATGAACAGAAAAGAAAATCAGGAGGGACAAAAACACGTTTTTAAATTTTATATATTTTTCCTTACATTTAGTGAAGTTTGGTCGTTTCTAGAGGACAAACCAAGCATTTCCTAAATTCGCCACCCCATATATTTTGTGCGTACATGTCTTGCAAATAGTATGCAGGAAACAGAATTCTTCTATCTGATCTGTTACAAAAATGGGTAGGTTTTTCGTAGACCTACTCTCATTTGTCCACTTTTTTTACAAGGTTCGAACATTCAACCTGTCCTAGAACATTTTTTCCAGTAATCGATGCTGAGATATCCAACATATTTGATTGGGCTATCAACAAGGAACATTACGTAAAAACCGCATCTAAATCAGATTTCAAATTTTTGAGTTATTAGCAAAACAGTGATTACATGCATTGCGCCCCTTAGTGGCTAAATCAGACAAAAAGGTGAACAGTTTGACCATTAAGGCACAAGGTCAGATATATGTGACTCCATGCCCAAAATTTCATAGCTGTAGCTTTTCTCATCTGGGCGCTAGGCTGGCTACAAAGATGGGTGGAATTGGAAAAATAACTAGAATTGCTATCGCGATATCATCGGTTTTCGCGAACAGTCGCTGATTCGAAAAACATATTTCTTCGTTCACTGGTTCAATCAAGTATACAAGTCGCACTAGTCAAACATTCTGTTTCTTATATATTACAATTTGAAGCATAAAAACTGTTTACAATTGTCCTAAAAAGGATCAAAACTTGGACTGCCGTAAAATGACCAAATGAAGTCCGATCTTCTTAAACTAAACATCACTGAAAAGAGCTCTTCAAGAACTAAAACTTTTGTTCATATACTCTCAACGAAATGTTTTTAGTTTTGGAGCTATTTGCGGCCGTATAGAAACACAATAATCGTAATATGACCTTGACCGTTGCAATTTATTTTTAACTTTTAAATAGTGAGGCACTTTCAAACATAACAATACATAACCTGTGAATATTCCAAGAAGAATGTACAAAAAATATGTTTTTGAAATTTTAAATATTCCAATATTTTAGGGAAGTTTGACCGTTTCTACAGGACAAACCATGCATTTTTTTAAATTCACCACCCTAAATATTAAAAAATAATATGTCTTGCAAATCGTATGCAGCAAAGAGATTCTTCTATCTGATCTCTAAAAAAATGAATAGTGAATAGGTTTTTCATAGACCTACACATATTTGCACAGTTTTTTGCGAGGTTCGAACTTTCAACCTTCCGTTACAAGCTCAAAATTTCCAGCAACTCATACCTTGAAATTATCATATTTTCTCAGGCTATCAACAAGGAATATAATGCAACAAACCGCATTTAGATCAGACTTCAACTTTTTGAGTTATAAGTAAAAGAGTGATTTCAAGAAAAGTGCCCCTAAGCGGCAAAATGAGAAACAGAATTGAGTAAAAATTTACCATTAGTACCTAGCAATGCAGCAAATAGGTCAATCAAGTATACAAGTTCCATTTGTCGAACATTCTATTTCTTATATATCACAATTTGAAGCATAAAAACTGATTAACAATTATTCCAAAAAAGGATCAAACTTTGGACTGCCGTAAAATGACCAAATCAAGTCCGATCCTCAAAATCGAAACAACACTGGAAAGAGCTCTTGAAAAACTAAAACTTATGTCCATATACTCTCAATGAAAACATTTTACTTTGGGATCTATTTGGGGCCGAATAAAACACAAAAATCGTAATATGACCTTGACCTTTTCATTTTTTTCTTAACTTTTTAATTGTGAAGCCCTTTCTAACATAACAATACATAACGTGTGAATATTTCATAAATAATGAACAGAAAATAAAGTCAGGAGGGACAAAAACATGTTTTTGAAATTTTATATATTTTTCCTTAATTTTGGTTATGTTTGACCGTTTCTAGAGGACAAACCATGCATTTCTTAAATTCTCCACCCCATATATTTTGTGCGTATATGTCTTGCAAATCATATGCAGGAAACAGAATTCTTCTATCTGATCTCTAACAAAAGTGGGTATGGGTAGGTTTTTCGTAGACCTACCCTCATTTTTCCACTTTTTTTTACAAGGTTCGAACATCCAACCTCTCCTAGAACATTATTTTCCAGTACTCGATGCTGAGATATCAAACATATTTGATTGGGCTGTCAACAAGGAATATTATGTGAAAAAACCCCCCATCTAAATCAGGTTTCAAATATTTGAGTTATTAGCAAAACAGTGATTACATGCATTGCGCTCCTAGTGGCTAAATCAGAAAAAAAGTGAAAAGTTTGACCATTTAGGCACAAGTTCAGATAAAGATGACTCCATGATCAAAATTTCATAGCTGTAGCTTTTCTCATCTGAGCGCTAGGCTGGCTAAAAAATGAGTGGAATTGGAAAAATAATAATTATAATAATAAAAACAAAACAAAAAAAAAACAACTAGAATCGCTATCGCGATATCATCGTTTTTCGCAAAAGCAATTCCATTCAGTTCACGAGTCACATAATTCGAAAACATATTTTTTCGTTTACTGGCTTGTCGAATAGTGTTAACTTTCTTTCAAACATTTTTGTCGCAATGTTTAAACAGACTCTTTACCCAGTAGAATATGTTTGAGTATTAACTGTAAGTTATGTAGTCGCGAACTTGAAAACTTTTTTAACCCCATTCGGTTAGTGCCGTGTTATTTGTTTTATGATGGCGACAAACGACATTTGTAATCGATAAACAACAATTGCAAACGACACACAACAGTATAGAATGCCACATGACAATGCCACATGACACATGACACGCGACATTATTACTTATGAAGTATCGCATTAATTTTTGAGTGTCGTTTCAAATTGAGGAAGGAATAGAATGCAAAAAAGGCACAAAAATCAGATTTCAATATTTTTAAAAAAGTGTGATTTCAAGCTAAACGGCCCATAGCGGCAAAATGAAAAAAACAAAATTGAGTAAAATTTTACCATTAGTACCTAGCAATGCAGCAAATAGTTCAATAAAGTATACAAGTCGCACTAATCGAACATTCAATTTCTTATATATCACAATGTGAAGCATAAAAACTGATTTACAATTATTCCAAAAAAGGCTCAAACTTCTGACTGCAGTATGTTTTTGAAATTTTAAACTTTCCAATATTTTAGTGAAAGTTGACCGTTTCTAGAGGACATTTGGACTGCAGTAAAATAACCAACTCACGTCCGATCTTCAAAAACTAAACATCACTGGAAACAGCTCTTCAAGAACTAAAACTTTTGTTCATATGCTTTCAATGAAATAATAATCGTAATATGACCTTGACCTTTTCATTTATTTTTAATTCGTTCATTGTGAGGCCATTTCAAACATAACAATACATAAGGTGTGAATGTTTCAAGTAGAATGTACAAAAAATAAAGTCAGGAGCGACAAAAACATATTTTTGAAATTTTATATATTTTTTCCTAAATTTTAGTGAAGCCTGACCGTTTCTAGAGGACAAACCATGCATTTCTTAAATTCGCTCAATTTTAAGAACATTTTTTTTCCGGTACTCGATGCCCACATTTGATCGGGTTGTCAACAAGGAACATTATGTAAAAAACGCATCTACATCAGGCTTCAAATTTTTAAGTTATTAGCAAAAGAGTGATTACATGCAAAGCGCCCCCTAGTGGCTTAGCCAGAAATAAAAAATGAAAATTGTGACCATTTAGGCACATATTCAGATAAATGTGACCCCATGCCCAAAATTTCATAGCTGTAGCTTTTCTCATCTGACCTCTAAGTCGGAATTGGAAAAATAATAAAATAAAACAACAACAACAACAAAAAAACAAACAAAAAAACAACAACAGAAGAACAATAGGTTTTCGCACTGCTTGTACTGCACTGATTATATTTGTATAAATATGCAACAAATATCTCTTATGTAAGAAATGGTTCTAGTATTGCGATAATTGTCAGCCGTATCGATGCATCACAAGCCTTGAAGGTAGAATCTGTATTGTATTACATGTATGATGTAGTGCCATTTAAAATTTCTTACTGATGTATCGAGGACAAGGCACATTGCTAAATATTGATGAGTAATTATACCTTTATTCAAAATCCGACCGAAAATAGCAAGTTTTAAGCTATTGGTAATTCTGTGTGTAGATGCCTTTTTTTTTTATAATTTTGAAAATATATAAATGTTTACTTGATTATTGACTAGATTATTCTTAGATAATCAATTTATTTTAGTGTCTTGATTCGCAATTTGTTAAATCTACAATGCATTATATTGACTGCAATCCGTTTACTGCATTCTGTTTGTTGCAATTCATTTGTGAAATTAAAAAGCTAGCTTTATTAAAGTATGTATGTGTGACTGTACTTTTTTCCCGACCCTTTATTGAGAGCATTAGACTCATAAACCTTTTTGCACGTTTGACATTTTAAATTTCAAAGAGATACGTGTCAATCAAATTTTGTATTAATTCTATAAGAAGTGTGTCACAAACCTATGTATAAAACACATGTTTTTTTATATTCATATCTGTAAAAGACTTTAAATGGCATAAATCACCAAGAATGTAATTATCATATTACCAGAAAGAAAATTCTGAAAAAAGAAACAATTAGCCCTGTGCATTACCAACCCTAATAGGGCTCCGCATCGGTCAGAATTTGTATTGATACAAAATGATCGATAACCAATACATGTATATCATATGATATTTTAAATTGCTGATAATCGCTGATAATGACCCACATAATATTCATTTAACATACAAAACTAAATGAACAAGGCTTTGTCAGTATAGCAAGCTATACTGTCAGGAGTCCTCGGCCACCAGTGAAAACCCCCCATTAAGAATTTGTGGCTGATTGTGTGATTGTTTTTGTTAAGTTTTATGAAAATCCATTCATAAATATGGAAGCTATAGAGCGGACCAAAGATGTAGCCTATGATCACCAATTTCTAACAACTGTGACCTTTCGACGGTGGGGACTAATAAAGTTAGAGAGTCGTGCATTCAATATTGTGTTCTCAGTACAAGTGAACAGCCATCGTCGAAAGACCCCAGTTGACTTATTCCGTATCACATTATTTTACATGCTGTTGGGGAAAAGGCAGGAAAAACTTTCTTTTACTATAGTCGCTGACATAAACATTAGCTAATGAAAATGTGCCTTATGAATGAAATACTCTTTGACATGGAGGTTTGAAAGTCATTAAACCTAGTAAAAAGTACATTGCCGTCAATAGCAGTTTAAAACAACCTCTATGATGATGGAACCAATGGAATGGTGTAATTTGACACATCATAAAACATCAAATCCCACGCCTTATAGATGATATCCATCAGTCGTGGGTAACAGCAAGATATATTGTATTTGCATTCATCCCCCCCTTTTTTTTGTAAAGTTTTCACTTTGCTCTATTTACAGTCTTGTCTGAAGGGGCCCAAATATTACTTTTAGAAGCAGACAAACTATTTAACGTAACACAAACATGGTTGTTCTCGATTCAGTACTATAGTTATTGTAAGGTCCTTTATGCATGCGATTTATATAATATAAATACATGTAATGCATATTATGTTCATGTCATAATGTAATCCAAATTTTATTTTCCCTTATTTATGATTTCCGGACTATTTTTGACCAATAAATAATTTCATAATCACTAAAAACATCATCAAAACTGAAATGACCGATCGCAATCTTTTAATTGAGCACTCGAAACAATGGCAAATATCTCGATTTTTAGTACAAATAACTCTGTCAGAGAGCATCAGAACGTTAACGGATTCCTGGCAAGTTGAAAATTAAAGTAAGTGTAGTGGCCAGATCGTTAAAAAAGAAAACAACTTATCAAGATGTTTTGACTCTATTATTATTCTATTTAATGATCTATATTCTGTTCGATTGGATATATCTATCGAACCTAAAACACCAGTATTCAATATGTACCGAGTACTGGTACGGAGCCCTACCATCTCTCTCCCTCTTTCTCTGTCAATATGTGTGTATGTTTGTGTGTCTTTCGGGATAGGAAAATATCACTTACCTATGTATATATAGATAGGGCAAATATATATACATACATATATATATATATATATATATATATATATATATATATATATATATATATATATATATCTGAAATGTATAAAGGGAATATGTGCATAAGACACTTTTGTTGAAACATTTTGAACGATTTATTAAATTTAGATTTCAATAACCAAAATGATGGTTATTATCATTTTACTAAAAATGCACATATATGGAAGCGTCCTCCTTCCAGTCTGTCACATTGTTTTCTATAAAAAAGTAAATATATGAATACTATAAAACTAGATCAACCTGCAAGTAAACGTCCATGGAATCAGTATAAAGCCAGATCAACCTACAAGAAAATCTATGTCTATGCAACTGATTTCTGCAACCAGTATAAACTCAGATCAGCCTGCAAATTAAGCTTATTATATACTGGTTGATTTGAGGGTTATTCTTGTGGCATATGTCAGTTAACCTGCAAGATGATTTGGTTTTTTACTTGACTTCTGCAACCAGTATAACCTATGATCAGTCTGCAAGTAAACTAACTTCTGCATTTAGTATGTACCCAGATCAATCAGCCTGAAAGTAGATTAATCTATGACACATTAAAAGACCTATGCAACTAGTACAAAACAGGATCAGTCTGAAAGTAAACTGACATTCCACATGTCAATATGATAAAGAAGTTCACATGAAGGCATGGACTTGTAAGAAGACAACTTCCAAGATGCAATTTTTGACCTGATTCTCAATGCAAGTGCATTCATTGCAATTTAATGACTCTTCAATTTCAAGTAAATGTGATAACTATCTTTAACCTTTCTCTGGCTGAAGTTTAGTCATGTGTACACTGTATGATACCATGTTTTTATTTTTTTTGTGTGTTGTTGTTGTTTTCCAAAGTCAATGTAAATGTACAAACTTACTTTTAGCATGACGCTGTTTTAAGTCAGAGCTAGGAAAAATTGGAGGAACTGGTACTTGTAGTTTCACAGTCGGAAAGTGTTAGAACGACCAACTAACAAAGGTGACTCCAATTATAATAGCCCCCATGTAACCATTTTAAATCTCCTTCTAGTACCGTTCAACTGACAGAATCACAATTCTGAACTGATTTCCATGCTTGCCTTATTGACCGGACAATTGATATTTGTTTGTTTGTTTGTAAGATTTAAAGTTCCACCAACAGTATTTTGGTCATTTGAAGACAGTGTCTACTTAAGAGAGACACAGTCATACCACACTGCAGTATCACACTGTAGACATGTGGCATGAAGCCGCATGATACCACACCTAATCACATTATCCTGACATGGGAATAACCAGTCTTGAAACTACTCTTATATGCTGAATGCCAAACAAGACAATATATGGTATACCAGTTCCATTTTTATACGCCGCCAGAGGCGGTCGTATATTGGCGTCATCTTCTCCGTCTGTCCGTCCATACGTCCATATCTTGTGAACGCAACTCCTCCTACATTTCTGAATGAATCTTTTTAAAACTTGGTCAATGTCATTAATATAATGGGTAGATGTGCATGAAGTGGCGATTTTCCGGTCCATTGATTTTTTACAAGATTTGTGTCCCTTGAAACTTAGTCTCTGTAGCTGATTGATATTGCAGCCTTGTGAACGCAACTCCTCCTACATTTCTGAATGAATCTTTTCAAAACTTGGTCAATGTCATTACTATAATGGGTAGATGTGCATAAAGTGGCGATTTTCCGGTCCATTGATTTTTGCAAGATTTTTGTCCCTTGAAACTTAGTCTCTGTAGCTGATTGATATTGCAGCCTTGTGAACGCAACTCCTCCTACATTTCTGAATGAATCTTTTCAAAACTTGCTTGTATGTTTCTGACCTAATCTTTTCAAAACTTGGGCAATGTCATTACTATACTGGGTGGATATGCACAAAGCAGGGATTTTGATGTTCATCAATATTTGCAATAGTTATGCCTTTCTAAACATGGTCTCTTGAAAACACAACTCAAGTTTCTAAAGGAAGAGTGCATAAAGCAGGGATTTTCTGGTACAGTGATTTTTGCAAGAGTTATGCGGAGAAAGAAAAAAGATTCATATTGATACTGCTATTTGACCTACTGTCATATTGGAAGCATTTTTTGGGTTCTATCTCTGTTCAGCTAAATTAATTGGTCCTACAGACTTCATTATGAGCTTATGCTTACAGAAATGTTAAAAGCAATAATGAAAAGACCCCTCTTGGTCTTTATATTTTGTGGCGGCGTATATTGTGGCATCACTGGCACTCTTGTTGCACCATTGTAATGTCACGGCCGAGCATCGAACCTCTACGTTAACACATAGTAATTATTTAGTCAAATACTAACGCTTTGAAAACTTTCGTTAGTTGCCATCTAGAATGTTTACCACTGAAAAAAGCGGCAAAAAAGTATACATAAGAATTATTGTTATTGAAAATTTCAAGCAATATGGTATGTAAAAGAACAACAACTCTCCTAATTATGCTGTGGTGGTGTGTTTTGGATAAGTACCTTTGTGACGAAATTAGCCTATCTAATGTACCTACTTGCATTTATCTAAGTACTTGCAAATGATTCCATATTCTGTCAATCTTAAAAGAATTAATTACGAAAGGAAAAATGATTCTTTGAATAAAATACAAATTCTTAACAATTAAGTTCTGCTAGACCTGGATATGAAGAATATATTTTATGGGTGTTTTTTTGTATTTTTTTTTTCATTGTTTGTTATATTTTTTATTGATTAGACTCTGTCGCTCTCTGTGCCAAGTAAAGACATACAGTACATATAAAGATATTTAAAAGCTGTGCTCACTTCGAGGCTTCACTTTTAACATGTTATTTAAACTTTGTAAAAGAATTAAATTAGACAAGCATACCGGTAATGATAACTTTACCCGTATGGAAGCAGCTGAATATCACGCCCTGTCTTTTAGGTATTGCTGCGGGGAATAGTTCGGGTTCGTAGACGGCTTGTCTTTCCATTACTAGTGTCTGTAAATCTAGTCCACCACTCAGTGTATGATAAGCGGACGCCGTCAGTATCTTGACGTCAGTGAATTGTTCTTGGTAACCTAATTTTTGCAAGCAGCGAGCGTTTTTCCTTAATCTTTTTATCTTTTTATACCTTCTTTGAAACAACGGGTTTTACCGTTATAGTTAATGACGCCGTTAGGAAAAAACCAGGCAATTTTCGCCTATTTTCTTGTGTCGCCACACGAGTCCCGTGCATCTATCGGGATGATAGTAAACGTTATTTAATTGCTGGCATAACTGACTTAAAACGAAGGAATAACGTAGCTTAGCGTTACACACAGCGTTCGTTATAATCATGTTATCTCTTTCGAAACCGCTGTTTAATGATTAGAGATGATGTTAACCCCGGGTATTTATACAAGATGGAGAGCCTACAGCTTGTAAGTTATAATTTTTAATACGTAAATAATAATTATAATTATATTTTGACATAATTACAACACGTTTGAGTGACAGTAAAATATGCAAAACACACACACACATACATGTATATACACGAAACTAAAATGAGTCTACTTCGGACAAAACTAAGAACACTCCGATACGTTATGATTGTCCATCTGGTGGCGCAAATCTCTGACGCTCCTTCCGGTAGCCAAAATTTCCGAATGTCCACGCAGTTGAAACCGCTCTGTACGGTCACGTACCAGTTTCCGCCGAGGTGATGTCGATAGAACGTGTCTTGACTAGGGTTGGACACCGATTCCCGGTATCGGTCCAATACCGAATAGTAACTTCGTAAAGTACCGGTATATACCGTTTCGTAAAATACCGGTGCCTGGTTTCGATACTTCTGTAATTTTGTTAATAAATAAGTCTTTAAAACGTAAAAATGTAAACAAATAACTTTAAAAATGGCCTTAAAACACAGATAACTAACCGTGAACAAAATATAAGGATCTATAGCGTGTAATAGCAGCACTGACTGACATATAGAGCAAGTCATGGGACAATTCTAATTTCACAAATAAACATTTCCATTTATAAAATACTTACTGACGAAGAATTGACAAAAAGTCCTAAAATAAAAAAATAAAAAAGTATTTATTACACTATTTAAAAGAATGATAATGCGCACTCGAGGAGGCCGCCATTTTTGTTTAGACGCGGGTGTTTTGCGGACTTAAAAAAAAAGTTCTGCTGCTTCCGCAAGTCAATCATACAAAATCATTATTCACACCTCTAGTATCAACAAGTGTTATTTTAATATGTAAATATTCATCTCTTATAATTCAATATGGAATGGCATTGTACTATTTTAATTATTTTCATGTATGTACAATGACGAGTTGTAAATGAAGATATTACTACTACAACTACATTTAATTTGCATTGTTACGTTGATTTTAAATATGGCCAGTTGTTTGAGTAATAATCTTCAAATGTTGACACCTTATTGTTTGTTTGTCGCAAGTCCCTTTCCAAATGGAATTTGATGTATACAATTTTCTTAAACCGAACAGTTCTGTCCAAAATGAAACTAGCTAGAATATCGTCTGAATTATATAATAAAAACAATACAATCATAACATGATGGCAATCATTGTTGGTCTCAGTAATGACGATGCGAACATCACATTTGGCTGTATGTCGTCAATTAATTATTAAGTAATTCCGTGATGTCACGTGACGTCAGGGTTCAAAAAAGGTATCAAAGCTTATACGCGCTCTACATCCGTAATTTCTTGACCAATTGACTTGATTTTTTCACAGAATGTATGGATTGCCATTTAGTTGTGCAGGATTGTATACATTTTGCAACATTCAAAAATACGAAAGATCTATGGCTGAACCAAGTTCCGAACTTTAGACCTGAAAATGTAGTTAAGTATTACGAAGCTTTCAGATAAGTTAGAAACTTTAAATTTGGACAGAATATGTGTTATATCATTTTCTTACAGTTCTGAAAAGTCTGACGTCGTATGACGTAAAATCACGTCATGACGCGTTAACAAACTTTTAATTCAAAATGTAGGGTTTTTTAGCCCTACATGGCTTAACTTTTGACCGATTTGCATGAATGTGCAACATAGCATCTCATTTACCTTCGTCACTTCCGTTCCCGAAAAATCGTAAAGGTCAAGGTCATATGTCAGTCATCGTTGTTTTATTCGGCAAAATGTATCTCAAAAACGAAAAAATTATACCGGGACATTTGGATGAAATCTGTAGTGTTTTAAAAGACCGTTCAGGTGATATTTAGTTTTTGAAGATCGGGGTTGAATTGGTTGAGTTATGGCAGAAAGACGAAAAGTGTACTTTTAACGGAATTAAAACGCTGTAGTTTCATGAACTTTGAGTCAAAAATTATGATTTTTTCAGGATTAACACACTGAAATGTGAAGTGATGTTTACTGCAAGGAATATTTGTTTGGTCACGTGATTATTACGTCATGCATATTAAAGCAGAAATTATTAAAAAAAAATCATATAAAATCGAGAAGTTGATGTTTGAAGTTGAAATTTGCACGAATGCCGTAGCTTACAATGTGCAAAAGTCCTGAAAACTTCAAGTGATTCCGTCAACAAACATGGCAGATATTCATGTTTTTTTGGATAAGGGCTTTTATACGAAAATCTAGCAATTTGAAGTAAGAGAAGAAGGCTGTTATTGGGTTACCCACGATCCGGTCGTTCCTACGCAGGAAAGAGTGCCCGTGTTGAAAGGTGAATTGCGATGCGTATTTGAGAGAATGAGGTGCATTTCAGGATGCAATGGTGTACACCAGGACCGATAAGCATATTGCCTTTGTTATAACGGCTTTCTTCTAACTTCTATTAGGGCTTTCTGCCTCAAGTAGAAAGACCTATTGGGTTTGTTAAGTTTTTTCTTATTATTAGGACTTTCTGCCCTTTCGGCAGAAAGTCCTATTGGGTTTGTACTTTTTTATTATTCTTATTATTCTTTTTTTCTTCCTCTTATATTTGTGTTAATTTCGATGTGTTGCCATTGGCCCTGAACAATGAAAATTTTATGGCATGTATTTCAAATCATGAGCTTTCGGATGCTATGAATTTCATATTCATATGACGTTATATAACGTCAGATATGACATCTGGTGAAAAAGTTTGTATGCGGTCTACAGCCATTATTTCTGGATCGATTTTCATCAACATTTTACAGAATGTCTATGTAACGCTCTAGTTGTCTATCCCCGTGTCCGTCTTTCTAATTTTGAAAAGGCAATGGTTCTATGGCGAATCAAAGATTCGAACCATTGACGTCTAATTTCAAATGCGTATAAAATCGCTTACAAATAAGCTAGGAAGAAGATATAAGGACAAAATATAAGTCTCAAGGGTTTCTTTAAAATCTCTGAAGATGAAAGTCATTTGACGTCATATGACGTCATGAGGTGAAAAGTATTTTTTAATATTTACGTGTTAATTTTTATATGTTGGTCACGTTCGAGCACCTTGAAAATTTAATAGCATATGCTTCCGATAGAACAGTTTGCATTTCAATAATTTTTATTTGACTATGACGTGTTTTGACGTCAAACTTGACGTCGTCTAAAAATGTTTTTACGCGGTCTACAGCCATTATTTCTGGCCGATTTTTATCAAAAGTTCACAGAATTTATATGTTAGAGTTTACTTGTGCATCCCGGTGTCCGTTTTTCCAAATTCGAAAATGCAAAGGTTTTATGGCGGATCCAAGATTCGAACAATTGACGTCAAAATTCAAATGCGTATAAAATCGCTTACAAATAAGCTAGAAAGATAATATTTGGACAGAACATAAGTCTCAAGGGTTTCTTTACATGCTCTGAAGAAAAACTTCATATGACGTCATATGACGTCATGAGGTGAAAAGTAATTTTCTAAGTTTAAGTGTTAATTTTTATATGTTGTGCACGTCTGAGCACCGAGCACCTTGAACATTTAACAGAACATTTAACAGCATTTGCTTCAGATAGAACAGTTTGCATTTCAATAATTTTCATTTGACTATGACGTGTTTTAACGTCAAACTTGACGTTGTCTAAAAATGTTTGTACGAGGTCTACAGCCATTATTTCTGGGCCGATTTTCATCAAAATTTCACTAGTTGTGCATCCCGATGTCCGTTTTTCCAAATTCGAAAATGCAAAGGTTTCATGGCGGATCCAAGATTCGAACCATTGACGTCAAATTTTAAATACGTATAAAATCGTTTCCAGATGAGTTATAAATCTAATATTTGGAAAGTAAATAAGTCTCCAAGAGTGCTTTACATTCTATGAAGTTGAACGTCATTTGACGTCATATGACGTCATAAGGTCAAAAATAATTCCTGATATTTACACGTAACTTTATATCAGTCGATGAGCTTTAGAAAGCAATGTAAATCATATTAATATGACGTTATATCACGTTAGATTTGACGTCAGGACAAAAAGGTTTTACGCGGTGTACAGCCATTATTTTTGGACCGATTTTCATCAAAATTTCACAGAATGTATATGTACCGCTCTAGTTGTTTCTCCCGGGTCCCGTTTTACGAATATGAAAAGGTGAAAAGGCAATCGTTCTATGGCGAATCCAAGTTTCGAACCATTGACGTCAAATTTCAAATACATATAAAATCGCTTCTAGATGATTTAGAAAGATGATTTTTGGACTGATTATTAGTCTATAAGACTTATTTCTTGTCATTTGACGTCATAAGGTCAAAAAGAATGTTAATATATCTACGCGTTAATTTCTGTATGTTGAAAAATTGCAAGGAGCATGAAAAAATTACTTGATATATTTAAGATACTTATTATTTTATTTCATTGATTATCTTATGCCTATGACGTCATATGACATCAAACTTGACGTTGTCTACACAAGCTTATACGCGGTTTACAACCATTATTACAGGATGGAATTCGAATTGTAAGCATTTTAAATAAATTTGATTCGTAACATAGATTATAGAAAAAGTCCAAGTTAAATAAATCGATATAAAAAAATAATTTTCAGTTACTTTTGCCATATCCTCCAAGTTAAACGGTTTATTTTTCAAAGTTATGGCCATACAAAAGCAAGTTAAAGGCTGGAATTTCATATCCTTTTACTTTTTTTGCTTTTAAGTATTGGGCAAATGTAGCAGAAAGTCCTATCATTCGTATCAATGAATGAAATCTAGTTCTTCTTCTTATAACTATTCTTTTTTTCTTCCTCTTATATATGTGTTAATTTCGATATATTGCCAATGGTCCAGAATAATGAAAATTTTATAGCATACATTTCAAACCATGATCTTCCGAATGCAATGAATTTCATATTCATATGACGTCATATAACGTCAGATTTGACGTCAGGTGAAAAAGTTGTACAGCCATATTTCAGGACCGATTTTCATCAAAATTTCATAGAATGTGTATGTTAAGATCTAGTTGTGCATCCCGGTGTCCGTTTTTCCAAATTCGAAAAGGCAAAGGTTTTATGGTGAATCCAAGATTCGAATCATTGACGTCAAATTTCAAATGCGTATAAAATCGCTTCAAGATGCGCTAGGAAGCTGACATTTGGACTAAATATTAGTCTCCAGATCTTCTATAAATTCTAAAAAGATGAACGGCATATGACTTCACATGACGTCCTAATGCTTATAAAACTGTCGTATTAAAACTTAACAGTTTTTAAGCCATGTAGGCTTTATTTTTTTGTATGATTTGTTTGAAATTTTGACTGAAGATGCAGTATTAGATTCTATGGAGCCATGTCACTTTCGTTTCCGGAAAGTCCCAAAGGTCAAGATCATCTATCAATTATCGGGTTTTTCTTCGGCCTTAAATATCTCAAAAAACGGTTCATATTCTATTGAGACACTATGCGTATAATTTGTAGTGTTTAGAAAGACCTTTCAGATGATATTTAGTTTTTGATGATCGGGGTTGAATCGGTTGAGTTATGGCGGAAAAACGAAAATTTGGTAACCCTCAGTGTGTTTAACAGTTTATCTCTCGAAAACCTTTGATTTTTGAAAATATGATGATGAATATTATTTGTAAAGCAATGTTTGGCCGTTCTTTTGATGCTTAAAATTTAATGATTGACCTAAGATTCATGGAGTAATGGGGAAAAAACTAAATTCGTGCATATAGCTTTGGTGATTTTTTTCATTTTTCAGGAGGTTTAAGAGCTTGTATCTCAAAAAATATTAAAAATATTCCTAAAGATAAAGCGTGTGAAATGTAGAGCATTTTCAGACGATTATTTTGGTACCTAAAGTTTTGAAATTGATTTAAGTATAAGGAAGTTACATAAAAAATAAGTATTTGAACATGTCGAATTTCAGCGATTTTGCCGTTATGTAAGAATTTCACGGCTTATATCTTAAAACTCATATGAAATAAGTCAACACATTAAGCGAGTGAGATGTAGAGGATTTTAAGACGATTATTTTGGTACCTAAAGTTTTAAAATTGATCAAAGTATAAGGAAGTTACATCAAAAATAAGAATTTAAACATGTAGAATTTCACGAGTTTTACGGCTTATATCTTAAGAATCATTAAAAATATGTGCTTACATTAAGCAAGTGATTTTAAGACAATTATTTTGGCACCTAGATGTTTGAAATTGATCAAAGAATAAGGAAGTTACATAAAAAATACAAATTTAAAGCCAATTGTAAGAATTTTCATAAAATATCCTACTTTCGCTTTCACCTTAATTGAAGCATTTTCGGAAAATGTAAGTTTACAGATATGTATTAGTCATATAAATTGCAAAAAAAAAAATACTTTTTACTTATATCATATTGATATTACTAGCTAAACAAGTGTACCGTTTCCGGTGGCCGAGTGGTTAGAGCGTCCGCCTCGGGAGCGGGAGGTCGTGGGTTCGATACCAAAGTCGTAAAAAATGGTACTGTTATAGCTCCCTTGCTTGACGCTCAGCATATTAGGGTAGTTGCAGGACTGGTTGGCTCGGTATCAGGATAATGTGACTTGGTGTGGTATCATGCCACATGACTTCGGCGTGATACTGCAGTGTGGCACCACTATAACTGCATTAAGAAGACGTCTCCAAATGACTGAAATACTGTCGGTGGGACGTTAAACCCAACAAACAAACAAACAAACTAAACAAGTGTTGACAATGATTTAATGTTTTGTCAAATCATTTTATTTACGTTATTTATACATATCAGTTGCAGTATTGCGTTACCCATAATCCTTTGAGCGTTTTGACACATGTCATTTAGACCGTTGTTGAAACATTGCAATTTCCCGACTTTATTGTTGCATCAAACGATAAAAGCTATACAAGCTATATTCCAAATTTATTATAAATGATAAGCTACGTGAAAATATATGTTATAGTACAATGTAATTTAATTGCCAGGTTGAGATACAATGGGCATGTATAAGTGTAGATGTTTGAAACAAAATGATCAACACATGTCATCCGTTCAAGACGCTGCAAGCTAATTTGTCCGTTAGCTAAAAGGGCCAAATGTAACTTTGTTTAGAGTTTGCCCGCTATTTCTATCTAATCAGTGAGCCCAAAATATCAAATTCCTGGTCGATTTAATTTGTTAAGAGTTAGAGATTTAGAGACTTGTCTACTTAATTGTGATTTAACTGTTAGAGTTTATGGCGAAATGCGCATGTCATTATTTCAAATTATGCTCCGCCCTATTCACGTGATATCATATATGGCAGTGTTTACTACACCGATCCCTACACACGAGGTGTGCACACTGGTGGATGTTGACGTCTTTTATAAGCATTTAGTAAAGTTGCTTAAATAATCATGTTTATAGATAAACAGTTACATAAGAATGAGGAGTTTCAGAAATATTTTTGCAAAGGTATGATTACCAGCTCGATCCAAACGGACTCCTAAGGAAAGAAAAAGATGCTAAATTAAATACTAAAATACTTGTCTACTTAATTGTGATTTAACTGTTAGAGTTTACGGCGAAATGCGCATGTCATTATTTCAAATTATGCGCCGCCCTATTCACGTGATATCATATATGGCAGTGTTTACTACACCGATCCCTACACACGAGGTGTGCACACTGGTGGATGTTGACGTCTTTTATAAGCATTTAGTAAAGTTGCTTAAATAATCATGTTTATAGATAAACAGTTACATAAGAATGAGGAGTTTCAGAAATATTTTTGCAAAGGTATGATTACCAGCTCGATCCAAACGGACTCCTAAGGAAAGAAAAAAATGCTAAATTAAATACTAAAATACAAGTACAGTTTATTAGGTTTAACGTCCCACCGACAGTATTTAAGTCTTTTGGAGACAATGTCTACTTGAGACAAATGTAGTGTTGTCACACTGCACAGTATCACGTCGTAGACAGTTGGCATGAAAATAGCTAAGGTCAAGGTCACGTGTCATTTATCGTTTTTTTTCTTCGGCCTTAAATATCTCAAAAACGAAAAAAAAATTATCGGGACATTATGTGTTTAATTTGTAGTGCTTTGAAAGGCCTTTCAGATGATATATAGTTTTGTTGTTGTTGTTGTATTGGAGTTTACCGTCGCTGCGATAGTATTTCAATCATATAGCGACGTCCAGCTAATTACAGGTGGAGGAAGACCCAGAGTACACAGAAGTACCCGGGTAGAACCACCGACCTACCGCAAGCCAGCTGGAAGGCTTCCTCACATGAAAAATCCGAAGTCCCTACCGGGATTCGAACCCACAGCTGAGAGATTTGTAGTCCACAACTGTAACCCCTCGGCCATGGCGGCCCCTATAGTTTTTGAAGATCGGGGTTGAATCGGTTGATTTATTGCAGAAAAACAAAAATGTTGCAACCCTATGTGCACTTAACTACTTATAGTTCGATAATTATTGATTTTTGTAAATAAGAGTACGAATATAATTTGTAGACCAATGCCTGGCCGTTCTTTTGGTGTTTAAATTTTAAAGATTGACCTAATATGCATTAACTTATAGGGAAAACAAAACGATATGAACATATTTATCCCCGATTTGTGCCGTATTCTCGAGGTTTAACCGCCCGTATCTACAAAGTGTTTAAAGATACATACAATTATGAAGCAAGGGAATTGTGGGAAATCAAAAGACCTTTCTAACGGTACCTAGCTTTTTAAAATTGGACGTAATATGAGGAAGTTACATGACAAATAAGAATTCAGTTCCGTTCTTTCATGCACTCCTACAGTAAGTCCCAATCACTTGATTGCTTTTTTCGAGGAAACTAATAATTTTTTAAAAATAACATAAAGAACAAAACTTTTTGCATGATGCAATGCGGTTCTAATGATATGTAGATTTTAATGATCGGACCATAAATTATAAAGTTATTTGTCGAAGGGCAATAATAGACATGAACATCTTTTTGCCGATTTTTGCCGTTTTCTTGAAAAATAAATTTCTATATCTCAAAATCCGTAACAGAATAGTTAAAAAACATGAAACTCGTGAAATGTTGGAAATTTGAAGGCCTTTCTAATGGTACCAAGCGTTTTAAATTGATAAGGAAATTAGATGAGAAATAAGAATTCATTTAAACCGTTATTTCATGCATTTCTGCAGTTAGTCCCTATCATTGATTGCTTTTTTCTAAGAAACTGTTAATTTTTGAAAATACCATAAAGAACAGTATTATTAGCGTGATGCAATGCGGTTCGAATGGTATGCAGATTTTAATGATCGGACCATTAATTATAAAGTTATTTGTCGAATGGGTAATAATAGACATGAATATAGTTTCGCCGATTTTCCTTAAACAATAACGTTCTTTATCCCAGAACACGTAACAGAAAAGTAGAAACATGAAACACGTGAAATGTTGGAAATATAAAGGCCTTTCTTTTTTATAATTGGACATCATATAAGGAAGTTAGATGAGAAATAAGAATTAATTTATACCGTTCTTTCATGCACTTCTGCAGTTAGTCCTAATCACTTGATTGCTTTTTCTAAGAAACTATTAATTCTTAGCTCACCTCACCAGAGTCATTGTCACTTTGACATAATAACAGAAGGTGTAAGTTGGGATGTAGATGTGCAAACATTCTTGAATTTTCAAAATTCCAAAAATTTGAGATTTAATGTCAAAATCGAGATTCGAACTTTTTCATAAAAATATAATTTCGTGTTACAAAGGCTCCTGATGAGTTAGAAGCGTGAAAATTGGATAGCATATGTGTCCTGAGATCTTCTTTGTATTATTTGACAACTGACGTCGTGTGACGGCATTTGACGTCACATTGTGATAAGAAATTTTGCTTTCGAAATTAGCGGCTTTTAGGACCTGCAGGCTTGATTCTTTGACAGATGGCATGTTACTTTCAGTTAATGTGCAACCTCATGTCACACCGTGCATGGTGACCTCCGTTTCCGGAAAATCGCAAAGGTCAAGGTTAAGCAGAACGACCTATTGGGTTTGTAATGTTTATTAGGGCTTTCTTACTCAAGTAAAAGGATCTATTGTGTTGTTATGTTTTTTCTTTTTATTATTATTCCTTCTTTTGAGGTTCAAATTAAAACAGGTTGCTTATAAGCCAACCGTATGAAATTTTAACAGTAAACACAGTGACTTTGACCCTTTTGAATGCAACAATTTTATCTTCATATAATGTCATGTGACGTCACAGTTGAAAAATGCTACCAAATATTGTTGGCGCTCTGCAGCTGACATTTCTAATCCGGGTGGCCTAGTATTTTCACAGAAAGTGTATATTAGGATGTTGATGTGCGTACTTACTTAACTTTTCAAAATTCCAAAAGCTCGAGTTCTTATGTCAAAATCGAGATTTGAACTTTGGTCCTAAAAACATAATATCGTATTACAAAGGCCCCTGAAGAGCTATAAGCATGTAATTGGACAGCGTATGTGTCTTGAGATCTTCTTCGTATTCCATGACAACTGACGTCGTATGACGTCATTTAACGTCGGAACGTAATAAGCAATTTTGCATTTGAAATAAGCTGTTTTTAGGCCCTGCAGTCTTTATTTTTTGATCGATTTACATGTAACTTTCAACTAATGTGCAACCTCGTGTCCCGTCGAACATGGTGATATCTGTTTCCGGAAAATCACAAATTCAAGGTTATATTTTGGTTATCGTTTTATTCTTCGGCCTTAAATATCTCAAAAACGATAAATATTCTATCAATACACTATGGGTATAATTTGTAGAGCTTTGAAAGATCACCCAGATGATATTTAGTTTTTGATGATCGGGGTTGGATCAGTTGAGTTTTGGCAGAAAAACGAAAATA
>CM037784.1:43879917-43929917 GCA_021229015.1 Solen grandis | reverse complement strand
CATAATACTATAATAGGTAATGAAGGCAATGTTTCTCAGGTGAGCGATTCTAGGCCCTCTTGGCCCTCTTGTTTTGCTCACTAGAACACAACATGCTCAAGATAAACTATTCTGATCACACAGCATGCATCTTCCGTTGTCAACAATTTGCTTAAAACAGCATTCTCTTAAACCACTGAGTAGAAATTAATGAACTTGGCATGAATGATCCTTGGATAGCCCTTCATAAAAGAACTTTAGTTGCCAAGGCAACCAACACCATGTTAAGAAAAAAAAAACAACAAAACTTTAAAAATCATCTCCTGAAACTTCATAGAAAAACAACTTGAAAATCAGAAACCACAAAGCTTGGAGTTCAGATATTTAGTGAGTAACATGGCTGTATTGACTTCCTCCAAGTCTTTTCAAATCATGGCCTTGGGGTCAAAATTTTCTCAGCCAAGAGGTCACTTAATTTAATATAGACTAATACAGTAGTTTGACATTAAAATTTTGATCATAGATACAGTTATAGTGTGGAATCAAAATGATCTTGCTGCATTTCTGCATGTCTTTTTTGTATATTTTACACTAAAAATTCATTTATGTAAATGGGTAAGTTGTTTTATAAAAAAAAAAAAAATGTTAACTTTAATTAGAAAAGTGAAACCGTCCTGATATGCTAACTTTTCTTTGTACATTTATAGGCAATGTGCGATTATCAGTGATGGTAGCAGCAGGTCCTTTTTCTACATCTGACAGTCTCACGTATGAGCCATTAACTGACCTCATTCATGAAGTTCAACAGACTAAACCTGATGTCTGCATATTGGTGAGTTTACGTGTTAGCTTGACTGTTTTTAGCTCACCTGGCACATACTGCCAAGGTGGGCTTTTGGGACCAGCCTTTGTCCGGTGTCCATCATCGTGAGTCGTCAGTCTTCAACAATTTACTTAAAACATCTTCTTCTCTGAAACTACTGATGGGAAAGTGATCTCACTTGGCAAGGATGTTCCTAAGGTGGTCCCCTATAAAAAATGTTCAAATGGTTCCGGTCTGTTGCATAATTAGGTCACAGCAGCTAAAGGTAGATTTTAGAAGTGAAATCTTAAAAAAATCTTCTTCTCTGAAACCACAAGGCTTAGAGCTTAGATATTTGGTGTGTGGCTTTGTCTAGTAGACCTCTACCAAGTTTGTTCAATTCATGACCCTGGGGTCAAAATTGGCCCCGCCCCAGGGGTCACTTGGTTTAACATAGGCTAATATAGGAAAAAAAATGGAAAAATCTTCTTCTCAGAAACCACAAGGCCTGGAGTTTAGACATTTGGTGTGCAGCATTGTCTAGAGTGGGAGGGGGGTATTTCTTAACACTTAAGCAGAAAATTGGAGCATTGTCTTGGTGTGTTTCTGAACATGCAGCTAAGAGAAGGGAAAAATGACCTTTGACCTTTCAATTTTATATAGTAGCAGTGGTTATTATCGATCCCGAGTATGGAAAAACAGCGTTTTGGTGCATACTAGATGTGTGTATTTCCGAACAATGTGTGTCATCCAAACAAAATGTGGGTCTATTTCTGAACATGCCGATTTTTTAAAAATACTTTAATTCTCCTGAAAATAATGTTGTTTTTTTTTTATTAGCTCACATGAGCACAACGTGCTCAAGGTGAGCTTTTCTGATCGCCTTTTGTCCGGCGTCCGTGCGTGCGTCCGTGCGTGCGTGCGTCCGGCGTCAACAATTGCTTCAAACAACATCTCCTCCTAAACGGCTTGGCCAATTTGAAAAATATTTTGCAGGAATGTTCCTTGGATGAAGCTCTACTAAAGTTGTATAAATGGTTCTGGTCCATTGCATAATTAGGTCACAGGAGCTAAAAATAGATTTTAAAAATGCAAACTTTGAAAATCTTCTTCTGCAAAACTGCAAGGCCTAGAGCTTAGATATTTGGTATGTAGCATCATCTTATGGGCCACTACCAAGATTGTATAAATCATTGCCCTATGGTGATAAATGACCCCGCACCAGGGGTCACTTGTTTTACATAGAGTTATATAGAAAAATCTTAAAAAATCTTCTTCTATGAATCCATAAGGCCTAGAGCTTAGATATTTGGTATGTAGCATCATCTTATGGGCCACTACCAAGATTGTACAAATCATAGCCCTATGGTGATAAATGACCCCGCACCAGGGGTCACTTGTTTTACATAGAGTTATATAGGAAAATCTTAAAAAATCTTCTTCCATTAATGCATAAGGCCTAGAGCTTAGATATTTGGTATGAAGCATCATCTTATGGGCCACTACCAAGATTGTACAAATCATAGCCCTATGGTGATAAATGACCCCGCACCAGGGGTCACTTGTTTTACATAGAGTTATATAGGAAAATCTTAAAAAATCTTCTTCCATGAATGCATAAGGCCTAGAGCTTAGATATTTGGTATGTAGCATCATCTTATGGGCCACTACCAAGATTGTACAAATCATAGCCCTATGGTGATAAATGACCCGTCACCAGGGGTCACTTGTTTTACATAGAGTTATATAGGAAAATCTTAAAAAATCTTCTTCTATGAATCCATAAGGCCTAGAGCTTAGATATTTGGTATGTAGCATCATCTTATGGGCCACTACCAAGATTGTACAAATCATAGCCCAATGGTGATAAATGACCCCACACCAGGGGTCACTTGTTTTACATAGAGTTAAATAGGAAGATCTTAAAAAATCTTCTTCTATGAATCAATAAGGCCTAGAGCTAAGATTTTTGGTATGTAGTAGCATCTAATGGTTCATTTCAAAGATTTTCAAAGTCTTGGCCCTACGGTGATAAATGACCCTGCGCCCAAGTCTTCTCTGAAACCATATGGCCCATTGCTTAGATATTTGGTGTGTAGTATTGTCAGGGGTAAAATGTTTTAGATTAAGTTATATCAGAATCCTTGTCTGTTTAAAAACCTTGACATCAGTTGAAGCAATGGTACTCAGGTGAGCGATTCAGGGCCATCATGGCCCTCTTGTTTCTTAAAGGGGGTACTTCTTCCATCCTCATCTAAAATCTTCTTCACTGAAGAGATTAGTTCTTGCTTTCAGGTTCGGCCGTAACCTATTCTTGCCCTTTTTATAGACCAGTCTGCTAGTCTCTGTTCTTCCTCGGTTGTGAGAACAGTCCTTGGTCTGGTTCTGTTTGTGGCATATTTGCCCTGAAAAAAAAAAAAGAAGTTTTAGATGAAGATATGCTATTGTGTTTGTGTGCCTGTGCGTGCGTGTTGTTTAATCATTGATGAGTTTATTTATTTATTTATTAAGTAATACATTTTGCTTATTGGCAGTTTGAAATTGTTAAAAGATTAATCTGACAACATTAATATAGAGCTCTTAAAGTCACAATACGGGGGGGAGGTCAGACCGTGATTTCTTGTCAAAACACTTCATACCCAGGGGGTGGGGGGGTCATACCACTTTTACCACCTCTTTTATGCATATTGTAGGCATAATAGCCAAATCTCATGGGATCCCGGTCCCTCTCTCTGGATCTGCGCATGACTAAGGTATATTGTAGATTTATATAGATCTAGATCTGTACTAAATGAAATGTCCTCACATATATAGTGTACGTGAAATAAAAAGTATGAGTTGATATCTTTGTTCATAAATAGACCCAATGAAAAAATTTACGTGTGTTTTTCTGAACAGGTGGATTTGTCCTTCAGATCAGTTTATGCAGATGTTTGATGGTTTAACCACATTTAAATATTAATATTTCATCCACAACACTCAATGGAATAATCACTTTGCAATAGGAAAATCCGCAAAAATTTATTTCGGAGCCGTATGTTTCTTGCATAATGTTATAAAAATACAAAATAGCACTTACCTTGCTGAGGATAAAATTTCAGCGGAAAGCATGCACACACAAAAAAGCCGACTCAGAAGACAACCTTTAACTTTCAAAAATCTTTGCTTTACAACCTAGAAATGATGACGTCAGATATAAATACACGGTTGTCAAAAAATCATTCGGAAATACCCCCTCCTGCTCTAGTAGATCATTACCAAGTTTGTTCAAATCATGGCCCTGGGGTCAAAACTGGCCACGTCCCAGGGGTCACTTTATTTTCACGTACTTGAGGACAGGACAGTTTGGTCCCCCACCCCCCTTTATGCAAAAATGCTAATTTTTATCATCCATGCTAGTATCAATAAAAAAGTCACGGTAGTCTGTATAATATGCTGAAGGGCACCCATGTTCACATGAAAAACAGATATTATTATTTTATTTCATGATTTCTACTCGCAATTTAGCTATTTTAAACGAATAGAACCTTGATCAAAGGAAGTGAACCCAGAACTACATCTATGATGTCATCGCTCAAGAAGGTCAACTCCGACTGAGAAATAGGTATTGTGATTGTATATTGTACAGAACGGGAAGTTAAGATTGTTCCGAATATATTTGTAAAATCACAATAATTTTGAAATACTCTTACCTTCACTTCCATTAATCGAGATTCGAATGGGGTTAAATCACTGAATCCCCTGTCAAAATCTTGACTTTTCAGGCATTAAAAATAATTATATTTTTATTTCTTGTGAACAGTTAAAATGATCAATTATCCAGGGCCATCATGGCCCTCTTATTCAATGAATTTTTTAAGCCTTTTTATACTGATTTGTCATCATATAAACATGTGCAGGTGTGATTTTGGTCATGATCACTAGACTGATAAAAAAGTTAGAGCATTGAAAAAAAAAATATATCTTCAAATTCTACTGTTTTGTGTTGATTATCGAAAAAACAGACAAGCGTTGACATGTGCATGTTTTATTCTTGTTGCTTGTCCCGGCTGTTACTTTGCCTGGTTGGAGGGATTCTCAAATAACTTGACGCAGAGCCCATGTTAAGTGAGACGGTGTTGCATACAAGAAAAGATTTGTAGCTTAAAGGTCAAGGTCATATGTTGAGGTCAAATGTCAAAATGAGTTCATTTTTGCTTGTCTAGGCTGTTTCTTCAACATAGATTGAGGGATTCACAAATAACTTGAATCAAATGTCAAGCTAAGAGAGACGGTGTGTTGAATGCAAGAAGCAAAATCGTAGCTCTAATTTTAAGATTAACATGGAGATCAAGCTGAAATTAATTGGCGGGCTCAACATGTTGCCCCTTGTTGCTCATTTTTTTTTTATACATCATATGAACTTTTAATGAGTCAGTGGGTGCATTTTTGGCAGAACACTGCTAGGGCTATATCATACCTGTCAAGTCTCACGTATTGACTGTGAGAATCACACATTCAGGTTAGGAATCACGCTCTCAAGCTCTCACAGGTAAACTTGAAAGATAAATTGGATAACTCTCAAAGATTAATAAGAGAATCTGTGTAGTTAAAACTGGGGACACAATACTGATTTTGTTGCTTTTTAAAACTCCTTTAACGATGCTACAAGGCTAGTCGAGGTTCACCCAGAAATATAGAGGTATCTTTAGCATGTTCTCAGGATCTTCATTTCTGAAGCCATCATCTTCAAACTTTATGACAATATTTTTCATAAAATCTCTTGGCCAAGTACAATTACGGCTGATGTCGGCCAATTTGGCCAAGAGTTATGGCCCTTTGAATATTAAAAATTTCCAGATTTCACTTTGTTTGCACTCTAGCATCTTCATTTCTTAAGAAGTCATTTTCAAACCTTATTACAATAGTTAAAGACATAATCTCTTGGCCAAGTTCAACTATGGCTGATATCGGCCATTAGGTCAGGAGTTATAGCCCTTTAATTAATAGAAATGCCAGATTTTACTGTTTGCACTCTAGCATCTTCATTTCTTAAGCAGTCATTTTGAAGTTTAATAGACATAATCCCTCAGTGAAGTTTGACTTCAAATTTTGGCCACAGCTACTGTTTGGTTTGTGGAATTGAAATGATCTTATGCATTATGTTTTCAGTACACTATGCTAAGATATAGTAACTTGTACAGGCAATGAAGGCAGTTTTTCTCAGGTGAGCATCTTCAGGGCCATCTTGGCTCTTTTGTTTAACAATACAAAGAATCCGTTATAAGGTGTTCCCCTGAAATGTTAATATTTTTAGATTTATCTGATTTTCATCTGATTCACCATAAATTCTCACAAATTGTGCAATTTCATTTATTTTTAGCTCGTCTGTTTTTCGAAGAAAAAATAGTAGCTATTGTGGTAACTCCGGCGTCTGCGTTGCCGTCGTCTGGAATCTAAACGTTGGCCATTACTTCTCTACTATTCAATATACAACTTTCATTTTTGGTATGCATATTCATCTTGGCAAACCTATCCAGACATATGCAAATATTTCACCTATTTTTCCTTGACCTTTGACCTTATTTTTCTGTAACTTTTGAAAACTTTAAAATGCCTGATATTTTAAAACCTTTGTCAACAGGGCACTGATATTTCACATGTAAATTCTTTGTAGCAAGACCTTTCCATCAATGTTACACTTTTGGACTTTTGACCTTGACCTTTGAACTTTGACCTATTTTAAAAATATTTAACAAAAAACTTGAATGTTGGCTGTAATTTCTTTACTATTTGACATACAACTTTTATTTTTGTTATGCATATTCATCTTAACAAGAGCTATTCAGATATACCTCAACATTTCATCTATTGACCTTGACCTTCACCTTTTACCTATTTTTGCTGTAACTTTTGAAAACTTTAAAATGCCTGTCATTTCAGAACTGTTGTCTACAGGGCACTGATATTTCACATGTGAATTCCTTGTAGCAAGACCTTTCCATCAATGTTACACTTTTGGACTTTTGCCTTTTTCTTTTAACGTTGGCCATGACTTTTGGCTATTTTACATACATCTTTTATATTTGGTATGCAAATTCATCTTGACGAGGATTATTCAGATATACCTTAATATTTTATGTATCGACCTTGACTTTCGAACTTATTTTGCTATAACTCTGGACATGTTTTAGAATAGATATTTCTTTTTCATCTTTCAATATTTTTTTATACGCCGCCAGGTGTACGTTCATATCTTTTGAACGCAACTCCTCCTACGTTTCTGAATGAATCTTTTCAAAACTTGGTCAATGTCATTACTATAATGGGTGGATGTGCTTGAAGTGGCGATTTTCCGGTTCATTGATTTTTACAAGATTTGTGTCCCTTGAAACTTAGTCTCTGTAGCTGATTGATATTGCAGCCTTGTGAACGTAACTCCTACGTTTCTGAATGAATCTTTTCAAAACTTGATCAGTGGCTGTCAAGGCTTTCTCTCTCTAATGACGACAAAGTGTTGGTAATGTAATACTGAAGACTTGTCTACATCGAACTGCAAATACATGAAATACAGACATCAATTATAATCTTGATAAGAATCCCGCCAAATCTGCTCCTATCCCAAAATCTAAGACAATGAAATAATGACTAGTGCAATGAAATAATGACGATTTCCTTCAAATTACTAAGTAGCATAAAAATACAACACTATAAGGACATATAAATTGACATATTATATACCTCTTTGGCCTCCGCACGCACGTCAAAGAGAGAAAAACAACCTTCAGCATTTTTCTTCCAAACATGTCTAAAAAAACTCGCACTTTCTACTAATTTGTTTCGTACCAAATTTAGTCACAGTACATGGCTCCCCTAAATTAGTGACAACTAATTTACTTACATAATTGTAAAATCCTTAACTCACAATATTACAAATTGTATAGCATGCATATTCAAACTATATAATTTTTAACATTGAACCACCTTAACATGCGATGAAACCATTGCATCAGTACTACCTTAAGATTATATATAAAAAAAAAAAAATGTTACCGCAACAAACAATAATAATAAATAAATACTAAAGCTTGTTCTTAAAATCCTTATTTCAGACCCTAATTAATCATTACTTAAAACTATGATTTAATATAAGTGACCAATATTATTCAAACCCTAATTTTTTCTAGATAGCATTCATGAAATAATTGGAATTACAGATTACATGTACTTGTAATGTAAAGCATTTTCAGTTGGTTTCCCGACTGGGATTCAAACCCTGATCTCACTGACTAAGAGTTAGGTATACTGGGCAATAATTACTGCTCATTTTCACAAATCAGGATCAGCTTATGTATTGGCCTCTCGAGGTATCCAGATGAACTATTAACATTAAGTTTCACCTTCCGCACAAGACCATCGTCATCAACATATGTTTCTACAACACGTCCTAATCTCCACTCACAACAAGAAGCATTATCATCCGACACCATGACAATATCTCCGACTACAAGATTTCGAGAGGACTTCTGCCACTTCTATACTGCAGACTCTGCAAATATTCTCTTCGCCACCTATACCAAAACTCATTTGCAAGATATTGGACTCTACGCCATCTCTTCCTACAGAACAAGTCGGGTCTACTGAAATCTCCAGGAGGGGGCAAGACAACTTGTGATTTCATGGTTAGGAGATTGTTAGGTGTTAAAGGTGACAATGAAAGAGGATCATTCAGACTGTCCACAGAAAGTGGACGACAGTTAACAATAGCTGAGACTTCACACATTAAGTCCTAAGAGCTTCTTCATCCAACTGTGAACAAGACTGACTAAGAAGACTTGACAAAACACTACGGACAGTTCTTATTTGGCGCTCCCAAACACCTCCCATATGACTTGCACTGGGCACATTCATTATAAAACCAAAGAAATCACAACCTTGTTTCAGCAAGTACTGTTTAATACGCTCTTCATTCATCTCCTGCACTACCTGTTTTATCTCTCTCTCAGCCCCGACAAAGTTAGTACCTTGGTCAGACCTTAACTGCCTTATAGGACCCCGTACTGCAATGAACCGACGCAATGCATTTATAAAAGAACTTGTATCGAGAGAATTAGCAGTCTCTAGGTGGATAGCTCGACAACTCAAACATGTGAAAATGACACCATATCTTTTCAATTCCTTCCGACCATCTTTGACCATCCAGGGACCAAAAAAGGTCCACACCTACATATGTAAGTCTGCCATTTTCTGAGATTGTAAGGGGCCTCTCAGCCTTCTGCAAGTTACACAGAAATGAAGAATGATACTGCAGATCCACATCCTATGATCCAGTAGCCATTTGAGCGAATCTCATTGACTGTGAAACCACGCCCTTGATGCTGAACATTTTCATGACAGTAACGAATGATCAGATTTGTAATATGACCCTTTCTGGGAATTACAATAGGGGTAGTCAAATCAGAAACACCTGCAGCACCACGCAAACAGCCACCTATTCTAATTATACCGTCAGTATCCAAAAATGGGTTCAACTTATACAGACTTGATTTTTTCAAATGGTTGGTTCCCTTTTGCTATCATTCCTTGATGAATTCAAGATCTCTAGATCTTGCTCAAATGCCAAGGCTTGAACCTGTTTGATAATCTCAAGTTTTGCAACATGCAACTCATCAACTGAGAGATTCTCAAATTTAAGCTTGCCATGCTCAGCTGCTGGTATTGGAACTTTTGGTCTTTTAACCAGTCTAAGGCTCATCTTAGACTTGAATTTCAAAACCTGAGCAACAGCTGCCATTGCACAAGTCCAATCCGAAAAGTACTCAAGTCTTACCAAAATAGAACAGAACCTTGGACTTTGACCACTAACCTGAACAGAAAATGTCTGACATTTTTTCAACTGGGGATCGCTGACTGAAACAGTGTATTGTTCTGTACTAGACAAACAACTATCAGCTTCCCAGAGAAATTCTGGACCACTGAACCACTTTGACTTCAATAATTCTGCAACAGTAACACCTCTAGATGCAATATCAGCTGGATTGCTGTCCGTTGCAACATGTGACCACTGACTAGGTTCAGAGAGCTGCCTGATTTGACCTACTCTATTAGCCACAAACACATGGAAACGTTTAGCATCATTTGAAATATATCCAAGCACTATCTTACTGTCAGTCCAGAAGAAGTGTTCAATCCTTCCATACGAGAGCTCCTTGTGTAAAAGATTTGACATTTTAACGGAACAACAGCTGCACACAATTCTAAACGTGGTACAGTAATTGGCCTCAAAGGAATCACACGAGATTTTCCCATGAGCAGAGAACAATGAACCTTGCCAATACTCTCAACTAATCTCAGATAAGAACAGTGACCATAACCATTGTTACTGGCATCAGAAAAGTGATGCATTTCAGCCACCTTAATGTCGCCAAAATCACGAGGTTTGACACACCTGTTAACCTTTATGCTGCCAACATTCTGAATGTCATCCCGCCATTTAGACCACCTCATGTATAGTAGTTCTGGCAACGGATCGTCCCAATTACAGTGACTGGCACACATAGCCTGAAGGATTTGCTTGCCTGCAAGAATAACTGGTGCTATTAATCCCAATGGATCATACACTGAACATATTGTAGAAAGAATCCCCCTTCTCGTTAATGGGCGGTCATTCAATGAAATTCTGAACTGGAAAGTATCAGATTCTACACACCACATAACACCTAATGCTCTTTCTACTGATACACTACCCTGCAAATCAACCTTGGTGTGATCTCTAGCACAATCATCTGGCTTCAAACCCTCCAGAACCTCTCTTGAATTGGAAACAAATTTGCACAATCTAATGCAGGCCTTTGACAACATATCTTGTGTTCTACAGATAAGACTAATTGCATCTTCTACATTTGATACAGATTTTAAACCATCATCAACATGATGAACAAATTGTGAGACATTTTGACCATACGTAGACTGATGATCGGTTGCGACCCTTTTTAATCCAAAGTTAGCACATCCTGGCGATGAGGATGCGCCAAACAAATGAACAGTCATGCGATAATCTACAGGGGCACTATGCAAATCCTCTCCATCTATCCACAAAAATCTCATAAAATCTCTATCCTCTGGTCTAACCTTAAACTGGTAGAACATTTGTTCAATGTCGCAGGTGAATGCTACATATTCCTTTCTGAATCTACAGAGAACACCTACTAAAAGATAGTCATGTCAGGACCAGACAACAAGTAATCGTTCAGTGAATGTCCCTGAAATTTGGCACTACAGTCAAATACTACGCGAACCTTATTTGGCTTTTGTGGGTGATAAACCCCATGATGCGGTATGTACCACCTTTGGCCACCAACGTCTTTAAGCTGTGTAACTGTAACCCTTTCAGCATGTCCCTTGGAAATAAGATTGTTCATGAATGTGAAGTAATGACTCATATACTGAGAATCATGGGACAAACGTCTTTTGAGATTTTTTAAGCGGTTCTCGGCCATTACACGATTGTCTGGCATGGAAGGTCTGGAGTTCTTTTTCATACTTCCTATCAACAACCCTAACCTGCTGATTCATTATGTCTAAGAATTTTCTATTGTCATGTGACATTGGCTGAGACTCAGCCTTTTTCACAAAATCTGATTCCAGTATCTTAAGAATACTTGATGTGTCAAAAACTTCCCTGACCTTTGTCTTCAAACTGAAATTTACCAAATTTACATTGTGATCTGTATTGTGAGGGCCGAAAGTCTCTGGGACAACACGAGTTAGAAGTCTATGGCTTTCACCAATGATGTCATCATGATTGTTCTCTGTATTACAGATATCACCTACTCCTATAATACCCCATCCAAGGTCAGTTTTCTGTGCAAAAGGCCCACCATCATTTGAAGCGATAACCTTCCTTGGAGTCAATGCTCTTTGCCAATTATACCCTATCAGTAAGCCAATTTCACAATCCTGCAATGGCATTAGATGTCCTGCAATGCATTTTAAATAAGGCACTGAATTAGCAAGTTCTGGAGTGGGAATGTGTGATCGATTGGCTGGCATAATATTCCGAGAGAATGTATCTTGTAACTGAATTTTCAAGGAACTATCGAAACCTCGAACTTGCAGGCCTTTAACCTTTCTACTGGTAATAACCTTGTTTTCTTCATGCATTGTAGAAAGCGAAAGTTTGACATCTGTCCCAGATAGACCAAGCGCTTCCAATGAACTATCAAGAATAAATGTTGTGTCAGATTGTGTATCAAGCATTGCATACACTGGAATTTCCTGGTCGGGATTATCAATGTGGGACAATAACACTGGTACAACTAATGAAACTTTGAAACTTTCACCAATATCACTTAAAACAGACGCACTAGAGTGAGAGGAAACCTCAGCCTCAGTCTTAGTAACATTTGTGCCAGATTTGTCTGGCTTCTTTGTGTCTCCATGCAGAGAAGTTGGGTGTAACCTTGAACACACCTTACACTTCTATGCTTACACTGCCTTGAAAGATGATCTTTTCGCAAACAAGCAAAACAAAGACCCTCAGTCCTCGCAAAGGACTTGCGATCTTTCAAAGATTTACCAAGAAGCAACTCGCAGGTATCAATATCATGAAACTTCCAGCACAAAATGCAAACAGTTTTGCTAGACCCAGAAACAGCATAATTCCCATCGGCCTTAGAAACCAAAGAAAGGCTCACATGTTGCCTCATTACCTTGCTTCCCTTGCAATAAACTTGACAAACTCTTCAAATGGTGGAAAGAGACATTTCTCTTCCTTCCATTGTACCACAATACGACTCCATCTCGTGACCAACCATGCAGGGAGTTTAGACAAAATCTTTCTGTTTTCTCTGTCATCATTTAGAACAGAAAGACACTTAATACCTTGCATTGCAACCAAACACTGCTGAAGAAAGTCCCCAAATTTTCGAAGGCCTACACCATCATGAACCTGAATTTTCGGCCACTTCTCTAATTTGTCCCTAAATGCAGTAGCAATGACAAAAGGATCCCCATAACGCTTGTTCAAAGTAATTTTTGCTTGCTCATAAGCATCATCAGATGACAACAAGAGATAACCTTCAACTAATTCTTTGACAGGGCCAGAGACATAACGCTGTAAATAGTAAATGCATTCATGAGACGGTATGTTCCTACGTTCTATTAATTTCTGAAAGGCGCATGACCAATTTGGGTAAGTAAGAGGGTCACCAGAAAAGATACCAGGTTCTGGTGTTGGAAGTCGGCTAAGGTTGACCTGTTCTGCTAACGTCTTAGCAAAATCTATGTCCGACTGTTCATTTGAGAAGTTATACCTTGAAAACTGGCCAGAGCAGTGTCATGCTCAGCCTTTGAAAACAAAGAAGAGACAGGGGGAGACCTCTGTAATGATTCAGGTAAGTTTGGACTACCACATTGCTGTGAAGGACTAAATTCATAAGCATTTGGATTCAAAGGTAAGGTGGGTGCTGAAGAAGTTGACCAAGTTACTGATGTCAAAGAATTAGTGGATTCAGTTTTTATAACAGAAGATAAAGCATTTTGACTTGGTGAGATTATGGTCACTGCTGTACTAGATGGAACAGACTTCTTGTCAAAATATTCTGTCATACCATCTTGAGACTTAATGTCAAGATCAAACTTGTCACTAACCATATTTAAGGAGATATAATTTTTAGTGAGTAGTGAGTTTCGAATTAGAAAAGGTAAGTTTCTAGTTGCAAGAAGTGAGTTTCTAGTTGGAAAAGATTTTGGGGAAAAGGAATTTAAAAAAGAGTTTCGAGTTAGAAAAAGTCGGAAAAAGTGAGTTTCGAGTTAGAAAAAGTGAGTCTCGAGTACAGTTGAAGATATAAATGTATTCGCAATACATTTTTAACTCCCTTGTCATGAATATTTTGTCGGGAAGCAGAGGTCTTTCACAGAGTATGTATTAAGTATCAAAATATCGTTTAAACCGATTGACAATACAACCTTATTCATGAATTAATTCTTATAGTTGTTGACACATTTTTTTTTACCGACTCTCTGACGAGTATGAATAAAATCAGTGCCAAAATAAGCCGATATAGATAATGAAAGTAAGCCGTTTTCCCGTAAACAACGTTGCGGCTACAAAAATAACACCTGGTCTCATGCTTTTAAAATAAAGGCATATATATATATGCATAAATTATTTTTTACTGTCACTAAATTATACATTCAGTATAACTCTTATTACTCAATTTTTCTATGCATGCGTGGTTATTTTTTTAAAATACTTTCCGTTAATATAATTGTCTATATTTACACTTAATCATTCTTATTGTTGAGTGACTATGAAAATATACAGTTAAAATAACATCATCTGAGAAATAACTGTCATATTGATCAACCTTATTATTATTATTTTTTTAATTTCAGCTATAAAGTAGCCCATTTATTCTCTCCATAATTGGTGTTAGGGGGCCAGGGATCCATCCCCCAAAACACCTCACAAGCAAACATACAAAATTATGAATACAACACTTTCAACAGAAATGGTATTTGATGATTGGTTAACCCAGTTTATAAGATTATCTATATTTGTATCAAATACTGTGGGTTCTGGAAAAATTCACTAAGGAATATTTGCTTTTGTTTGTTACTCTTTGGTATTTGTAATACAACATATTTGAACCAATATACATAGTTTCCACATCTGTGAATATCTCTACTTTTGGCAGCAATCTTGAATGACAAATTCAAGGGAGTTTTATACGCCGCCGGAGGCGGTCGTATATTGGCGTCATCTTCTCCGTCCGTCCGTACGTTCGTTCGTCCGTACGTCCATATCTTGTGAACGCAACTCCTCCTACATTTCTGAATGAATCTTTTCAAAACTTGGTCAATGTCATTACTATAATGGGTAGATGTGCATGAAGTGGCGATTTTCCGGTTCATTGATTTTTACAAGATTTGTGTCCTTTGAAACTTAGTCTCTGTAGCTGAATGATATTGCAGCCTTGTGAACGCAACTCCTCCTACATTTCTGAATGAATCTTTTCAAAACTTGGTCAGTGTCATAACTATAATGGGTAGATGTGCATGAAGTGGCGATTTTCCGGTTCATTGATTTTTACATGATTTGTGTCCCTTTGAAACTTAGTCTCTGTAGTTGAATGATATTGCAGCCTTGTGAACGCAACTCCTCCTACATTTCTGAATGAATCTTTTTATAACTTGGTCAATGTCATTACTTTAATGGGTAGATGTGCATGAAGTGGTGATTTTATGGTTCATTGATTTTTACATGATTTGTGTCCCTTGAAACTTAGTCTCTGTAGCTGTTTGATATTGCAGCCTTGTGAACGTAACTCCTCCTACATTTCTGAATGAATCTTTTTATAACTTGGTCAATGTCATTACTTTAATGGGTAAATGTGCATGAAGTGGCGATTTTATGGTTCATTGATTTTTACAAGATTTGTGTACCTTGAAACTTAGTCTCTGTAGCTGATTGATATTGCAGCCTTGTGAACGCAACTCCTCCTACATTTCTGAATGAATCTTTTCAAAACTTGGTCAATATCATTACTATAATGGGTAGATGTGCATGAAGTGGTGATTTTATGGTTCATTGATTTTTACATGATTTGTGTCCCTTGAAACTTAGTCTCTGTAGCTGAATGATATTGCAGCCTTGTGAACGCAACTCCTCCTACATTTCTGAATGAATCTTTTTATAACTTGGTCAATGTCATTACTTTAATGGGTAAATGTGCATGAAGTGGCGATTTTATGGTTCATTATTTTTACAAGATTGTGTCCCCTGAAACTTAGTCTTTTTAGCTGATTGATATTCAGCCTTGTGAACGCAACTCCTCCTACATTTCTGAATGAATCTTTTCAAAACTTGGTCAATATCATTACTATAATGGGTAGATGTGCATGAAGTGGTGATTTTCCGGTACATTAATTTTTGCAAGATTTGTGTCCCCTGAAACTTAGTCTTTTTAGCTGATTGATATTTCAGCTTTGGGAATGCAATTTCTTGTATGTTTCTGACCTAATCTTTTCAAAACTTGGGCAATGTCATTACTATACTGGGTAGATATGCACAAAGCAGGGGCTTTGATGTTCATCAATATTTGCAATAGTTATGCCTTTCTAAACATGGTCTCTTTAAAACACAACTCAAGTTTCTAAACAGGTAAAAGTGCATAAGGCAAGGATTTTCTGGTACAGTGATTTTTGCAAGAGTTATGGGGAGAAAGAAAAAAGGATTCAAATTGATACTGCTATTTGACCTACTGTCATATTGGAAGCATTTTTAGGGTTCTATCTCTGTTCAGCTAAATTAATTGGTCTTACAGACTTCATTATGAGGTTATGCTTACAGAAATGTTAAAAGCAATAATTAAAAGACCCCTCTTGGTCTTTATATTTTGTGGCGGCGTGTATTGTGGCATCACTGGCACTCTTGTTTAATAAATTACATACAGGAGCAGAAATTTCATTTTCCTATAATTTCAATATTTCTGCTTCAAAAATCAAAATGTATACACCATTAAAAACCTCTTGAAAATCATATTTTTAGATAACATAATTCCTATAATACGTATATTAGCACAAAAAAGAAAAGAAATGCAAAGTAAAGAAAAAGGTATAGGTTCATCTTTCAACAAAATAAACAGTTTAACTTCTTGGGTATAAAGCTTTTATCTTCATTAAAATATCATTTTCATATTAAAAATGATTAATCAATGCTGTTCAATTTGACATTAACTTCAGTATGATAGACTGGAAAATAAAAACGTAGTGGTAATTTTCAAAGGGCCATGTGGCCCTGGGTCGCCAAAAATCTTTAGGACAAAAAATTTTCAATTTGTACTGTATACATATAAGGAAAATGGGCTTACTCCCTGGCGGCCTTTTTTCAAAGGATCAAAATAATTTGAACAATCTTGACTTGACTTGACTTGACTATTTGGGTTTACCGTTGCTTCAATAGTATTTCAGTCATATAGCGACGTCCAGCTAATTACAGGTGAAGGAAGACCCCGAATGCACGGAGGCATTCGGGCAGAACCACCGACCTACCGCAAGCCAGCTGGAAGGCTTCCTCACATGAAAATCTGAATGACCCTGCCGGGATTCGAACCCACATGATGAGATGCTGAGTGAATGTTAAAGTCAGCGACTTTACCCTCTTGCCCTAGGAAGCCCCTGAACAATAGAGAGTGACCTAAGGAACATCTGTCACCGGGTGTCCAGACCCTGCCCCCCTTCCCTCCGAGATTTGGATATTATGCATAAAATATACATTTTAAAGGGTAAACAAAACCAACAATACATTCGTGTTTCGCTGGTGTGTAAACTTCGACAAGAAGGTAAAGGGAAAATAACAAAACAAAAGAAGAGTAGTCAAGGAAAAGTCGTAAGTGACAGGTTTGTTTTTGTGCTGACAAGTGTTTATTTCTTATATCAAACCAATAAATTTTAAAACGATTTATTTCGGAATGAGGTATGCCGCATTTGAACCATTTACAGGAATTTCTGAGTGTATGTTCCGTGCTTTTTTACAGTTACCTGGGATATAGACTTGACTATTTGAGTTTACCAGGATATAGATTTTTCTAAAACAATCCGTCATGTCAGTAATATAAAGATTTAACTCACTGCTGATATAAGCAACTGTTTCCCGATTTTTTTTAATATACTTTACCGTAAAAAGCAATTAAACACACAAATGTTAAATATATACACAGTCACCAAAAAGATACACATTTTTATCCTGTCACTGTACAGTATATACACTCATCTGTTCTGACTTGAAACTCACTTTTTTTTAACTTGAAACTCACTTTTTCAGACTCGAAACTCACTTTTTTAACTCGAAACTCACTATTTTTTTAACTTGAAACTCACTTTTTCTTAACTCGAAACTCACTTTTTCAGACTCGAAACTCACCTTTTTTAACTCGAAACTCACGTTTTTAACTCGAAACTCACTATTTCAGACTCGAAACTCACTTTTTCCTGACTCGAAACTCACCTTTTTTAACTCGAAACTCACTTTTTCTTTACTCGAAACTCACTTTTTCAGACTCGAAACTCACTTTTCTTACTGGAAACTCACTACTAGAAAAAAAGAAATCCTCATATTTAAGGCCTCAAATTCTGCCTGTGCCATTTCTATCTTTTTCATAGTTTGAACCTTTAACAAATCAGCCTTGGAGCGTGACTCCATATCTATAAACTTTAATTCAGCTTCTAACCTTGCCTGTTTTGCAGCAGCATCTGAAATTCTAGATGCATTTGATTTTCTAGAGCCTTGTGAGGCAGCACTTCGATATGTAGCATTTGTAATGTGAGAACTAACCTCATCCGCCCTAGACCTTAAATTTCTAATACAATTAGCAATTTGTTGCATAATACCTTGTTGCTCAAGCTTAACCTGCTCAAACCTCTCTCTCTCTGGAAAACTTTCACCTTCAATAATGACCTTTAACCTATCAAAGGTGATAGTTAAAGTATCAAGAGAACTAATCAGTCATGGTTCGATCCCTAATATCGGATTCTTCAGAATCGGACATCTTGATAAAGGCCTAAGCAGTTGACATACAATACTAAACAAATGAACACTAAGGCAGAACTAAATGGAGCTTTGTGGATGGAGAATCCCCATGATTTTGTGCAAATAATTTGAAACAGCCCTAGTTTAAACAAAAAAATTAACTCCATCCAAATTGCTTTACAACAAAATTGAATACATAGGTAAATTTAAGAATTAATACATCAATCATGATCAATGTTTCAATAAAACAAGTGCAACATTATGACTTGCAAATAAATAATTCCCTTTGGAATATTACTCAATTTTACAGTGACTGTTATCAGCTAATAAAACAGCTAAATGTCTTTTAAGTCATTGCTTAAAGCAATCACATTTAGTGTATTCATAACAGCAACGCAGAATCTAAAGATATGCATTTTTTCAAAACAGTTAAGAAGTGTTTGTAAATTCACAAGGCAGAAATTTGTGTGTGACTTCAACAGTAAGACATGGTATAGAAGTCATAAAATGTAACAAAACACTTCAAATGTTGACATCAATCATCAAGTCAGTCATATATCCCCAATTACAGTGCATGGTAGATATCCCAAGCCAATCTCACTCTGTCGACAAGCTATAAGGTAATGGTATCGGCCATCAGCAGCTAGGATATGATGATGTGGCTTCAAACAGATGAATAGCAAGTCAGACAACCACTGAAGCACAACACTACGAAAATTGAAAAAAACGATGCCTATGGGAGGGGAAGTATCTTCAATGTTGAGATGAAATCTTTAAATCACTTCTGGATACAAAAAAACTCACAACGGCCCAGTTGCTGTTCCAGTTTACACTGTATGAATAATGTACCGGCTAAGAGTTTGACTGTCACGGCTTTCTCTCTCAAATGACGACCAAGAGTTGGTAATGTAATACTGAAGACTTTATTGTCTACGTCGAACTGCAAATACATGAAATACAGACATCAATTATAATCTTGATAAGAATCCCGCCAAATCTGCTCCTATCCCAAAATCTAAGACAATGAAATAATGACTAGTGCAATGAAATAACGACGATTTCCTTCAAATTACTGAGTAGCATAAAAATACAACACTATAAGGACATATAAATTGACATATTATATACCTCTTTGGCCTCCGCACGCACGTCAAAGAGAGAAAAACAACCGTTCACGCACAATTCTTCTTCCACAACCATGTGCTCGCAAACTTACGCAACTTCCGGGCAGGAAAGATAACTCTTGCAAAACTCGCACTTTCGTACTAACTTGTTTTGTACCAAACTTACTTATATAGTCACAGTAACAGTGGCATTTCTATAATGGATAGAATGATGTGCATGAAGTGGCGATTTTCCGGTTCATTAATTTTTGAAAGATTTTTGTCCCTTGAAACTTAGTCTCTTTAGCTGATTGATATTTCAGCCTTGTGAATGCAATTCCTTGTATGTTTCGGACCTAATCTTTTCAAAACTTGGGCAATGTCATTACTATACTGGGTAGATATGCACAAAGCAGGGATTTTGATGTTCATCAATATTTGCAATAGTTATGTCTTTCTAAGCATGGTCTCTTGAAAACACAACTCAAGTTTCTAAACAGGTAAAAAGTGCATAAAGCAGGGATTTTCTGGTACAGTGATTTTTGCAAGAGTTATGCGGATAAAGAAAAAAGGATTCATATTGATACTGCTATTTGACCTACTTTCATATTGGAAGCCTTTTTAGGGTTCTATCTCTGTTCAGCTAAATTAATTGGTCTCACAGACTTCATTATGAGCTTATGCTTACAGAAATGTTAAAAGCAATAATTAAAAGGACTTTTATTTATTTCAATACATATTTTATTTACATATTTTACGTCTTTGTGTTGTATACATTCTATTCCATGCATAGGTCAAGGTCATCCTTCAAGGTCAAAGGTCAAATTAAAAGGGTATGGTACTTCAACTTTGCATTTAAAGGCTTACACTTTTAGTTGTGATTTTCAAGGTCAACTTTTTTAAATGTTTAACAAAAATATGTAATGTTGGCAAAAACAGAGCGTTGGCTCCTGCATGCGGTGCTCTTGTTAAACGCAACTAACACAAATCCTCAATGGTTACTGAATAAATGTGATACTCTGTTTATATAGTGTTGTTTCATAACGGCAACAAATCCAACACAAAAACAATTTTGTTCCTCTAGTAATATAGATATTTTGTCCACACTATTTCTCAGCTAACTGTGGTTGGATTTTGATTTAACTTCACAGCATTAATAAGTACCAAGCCTGGCACATCTTGATCAGCTTGATTTAAAATTTATTGAATATATTTTGTCTGCAGTCTTTTTCAGCTACTAATGGTCTGATTTTGATATAACTTCTCAGCTACTATTGTTCAGATTTGGATTTAACTTCACAGTATAAATAAGGTAATTGTGCAAATTGTTGGCATGTCATTACTGGCTTGCTTTTAGGTGAGTTATGGCCCTTTGGTATGTTAATTGAATATATTTTGTACACCCTAATTCTTGGCAGCTGCCAATGGTCTGAGTTTGATTTTGATGAATTATGCCCCCCTTGTCATATTTCTTGAATATATTTTTTCTTCTTTATTTCTCAGCTACCTTTTGTCTGACTTGGAATTAACTTCACATCATAACCGGCTTGATTTTTGTGTCACCTGCTGTACTTTGATTGGAAAAGCCGCAAAAGATCTTCTTGTCAGAAACCACAAGACCTGGAGATAAGATGTTTATTATTGGACCATTACCAAGTTTGTTTGCACCATGGCCCTAGTGTCAGAAGTCATGGCCAACCCCTGGGGTCACTTGATTTTACATAGACTTACAAAGGAAAAACTTGAACAAACCTTCTTGTCAGAAACCAATAGGCCTAGAGTTTAGATATTTGGTGTTTAACATGGCCTTATGGACCTTTTCCAAATTATCCTATTTATGGCTTTGAGTCAAATTTGGTCCCGCCCCAGGGGTCATTTTATTTTATTAGCTCACTTGAGCAGAACATACTCATGGTGAGCTATTGTGATTGCCTTTCCTGGTCTGTGGGTCTCGTCCGTCCGTCCGGCGTCAACAATTTTCTTTAACCCTCCTTAACTACTGGGCCAAATTTGATGAAAATTGCCTGTGATGTTCCTTGCATGAAGCTCTACCAAAAATGTTCAAATGGTTCTGGTCAGTTGCATATCTGGGTCATAGGAGGTAAAAATAGATTTTTAAAGTGAAATCTTTAAAAATCTTCTCCCAAATTGCAAGGCCTAGATGTAACAAAAATGACCAAGGGCTGACAAGTCTCTAAGGTAGAATAAATACCAAACAACTTTTCTTTAAAATTATATTTAATATAAAAATATATACAATGAGAATATTAGAAAAAGAATTAAAGAATATGGAAAAAAAACTGCCGGCTAACTGTCTCTTTATCTGTTGGTACAATAATAACTGCACTGAAGGTTCTGTTTCACCCTAAGCCTGCATATTAATCTACACAATGGCTTACTGATATGAATGCACTTCAATGTGCCACATTCACAAAATGATTCCTAAATGCACAGTACTCATAAACTGTGTCACATGCTCTTATCGATGAACACTGGACCAACTTCCTGTCGTCGCTGTCCCTTCAGTAAATGTGATCTACTTAGTCCACCGTAGACACCCTGTCGTCCATATGACGCATACGTAGATTCTCCCGTCCTTGCGACGAAGTCTACCAATGGGGTCCCATATCGACTGTGACCATCCAGATTACATAACTAAATACTACTTAGTCCACTGTAGACACCCTGTCGTCCATATGACGCATACGTAGATCCACCCGTCCTTGCGACGTAGTCTACCAACGGGGTCCCGTATCAACTGTAACCATCCAGCTTACATAGGCACCATGCCTCAACTAAATACGACTACAAACAATAAATAGCTCTAATTTACTTATAACACCAAATATAAAGTGCAGACACTGTATTACTTCATAATGCGACTTTCATACCAAATAACAAATCTTTGGTATTGTATACGTGCATTTTATACCATACAACAATATTATGGTTTTACATCTGTGCATTAACGCAGAGAACCGTCCTCGTTAGCAATTATATACCAGACATATATTCTATACAACTCCACATTTCTTAATTACAAAACAAATACTGTTTGACAAATGCTTCCATGTATATTCAGGTAATATCAAAAATTAAGGACATACCTATAAACTACCAATTATTCTCAAAATTACATCAAATATACATAATAATGCAGAACTATGTACTTAGATACCTTGGCTTATAGAACCAAAACTTAGAAAACTACCGAAAATTAAATACGATTGTACACTTGTTTCCCTGAGAAGAAACAACACAACAATCTAGGCATCTTCCTTAGCTCCCATCGATAACTGACTCTGAGGCTCCATACAAATCAACTTATATACTAAAAACCCATGATTTACTCTTAAAAAAATATCACGTGAATTGTGCAATAAATTGTAAATCGCTGAATCTCGTGCATCCCGAAAAACACTGAGGTATACTGATAAAAAGGCCCTATATAAAGAAACTATATAGGTTTAAACTTCTAAGCTTTAAACATCTCTCTTAATACCCTTAAACTTAGCAAAACAGTAGATATAACCATTTCAAACCCTAATCGTATCTCATTCTGAACAAAAGGTAATAAAAGAAACCTGTGATAAACCTTATATAACCAAAATTGGCTAACACAGTAACGTACTCTAAATCTACGCTTATTTTTAGGCCACGTCAAAATTATTTTGTGACACTAGAGCTTAGATATTTGGTGTGTAGCATTGTCTTATGGACCTTTACCAAGTTTGTTTAAATCATGACCCTGGGGTTGAAATTGGCCCTGCCCCAGAGGTCACTTGTTTTTACATAGACTTGAAAAGGAAAAAGTAGAAAAATCTTCTAGTCAGAAACCACAAGGCCTAGTGTTTAGATAATTAGGACTTTCTGCCCTTTCGGCAGAAAGTCCTATTGGGTTTGTTATGTTTATTAGGACTTTCTGCCCTTTCGGCAGAAAGTCCTATTGGGTTTGTTATGTTTATTATTATTATTCTTTTCTTCTTCCTAACTAAACGCTTATTTTTATATGTTGCAATAGTCCTAGGACGATGAAATTTTTATGGCTTATTAGTCAGTGAGGAAATTTTGATTTCAATGATTTTCAGCACCCTATGACGTCACATGACGTCACAGCTAAAAATAGTGAAAAATGGTGTTCACGCTCTACAGCCGTCATTTATGGTCGGATTTTCTTCTAATTTTCACAGATGGTACATCTTGAAACTAAGGTGTGTATATCCTGTCAGCTAACCGAAATTCCGAAAGACCGAAGTTCTGTGGCTGAAATAAGATTCAAACATAGGACCAAAAATTTCATTTTAGGATTAAAGAGCTTCAGGATGAGATAGAAAGTTGAAACTTACACAGTTTGCAGTTCTGCAGAATTTCTACATACATTTTGAGTTGTGACATCATATGAGGTCATGTGACGTCATAAGCATACTTCTTAATTTTCATTTTAGGGCAATGATTTCGACATGATGCCAGTTGTTCAGAATAATGAAAATTTCAGAGTTTTGACAGTAAAGTATGCGCTTTTGAACAAAAGCATCTTCAGCACCCTATGACGTCATGTGACGTCAGAGCTAAAAATAGTGTAAAATGGTGTTCACGCTCTACAGCGTCCATTTATGGTCGGATTTTCTTCAAATTTTTACAGATGGTACATCTTGAAACTAAGGTGTGAATATTTTGTCAGCTAACCTTAATTCCGAAAAACCGAAGTATTGTGGCTGAAGTAAGATTCGAACATAGGACCAAAAATTTCATTTTAGGGTTAAAGAACTTCGGGATGAGATAGAAAGTTGAAACTTACACAGTTTGCAGTTCTGCATAATTTCTTAATATACTTTGTGTCATGACGTCATAAGCATACTACTACTACTACTACTTATATTTATTTTTTTTTCGTAACTAAACGCTTATTTTTCGTGGAATATAATGTCAGTTGTTCAGCATGAACATGAAATACTACCAGAGGTGAGTCATTACATGAATTTTCTATCTCCTGCTTTTTGCATTAACACAGGTTGCAGAAAGTCCTATCATTCGTTTAGACGATTGACATCTAGTTGGGGGGCATATAGATATGCCTTATATGCCTTTGTCCGTCCAGTCCGTCTGTCAGTCCCGAAACTTTGTTACATGCATAACTCCTAAAGTATTTGTACTATAGATTTGATACTTCATGGATATATTATTTAGGACATGAACTTGCGCACCAGGGTATTTTTTATCAAACCTTGTTGAAGTTGACAGAGTTATGGGCCTTTGTTTTAAAAAAATATATGGAATTTTATGCTTGTGACACACGTAACTGAGAAAGTATTTTGTAATACAGACTTGAAACTTCTTGGATATATTAATCAGGGCATGAACCTAACAAAAGTGAGACCTGTATTGAATATGGTAAGTTTAGACTGAGCAACTTTGATAAAATCGTGTTTATATTCTATACACAAAATTTGCTTACTTTCAATTTTGGTATCGTCTACGAAAGTCTTCCTTTATTTTTTAACATTATATCATTTTTTAGGTGATTTGACAGGTTAGGTCAGGGTGCCCATTCACGCAAAACTTTGCGTGAATCACGCAAAAAAAAAATGTGCACGCAGATTTTTTAACATTGATGGGTACATGTACACAGATTTTTTTTTTGGCAAAAAAATAAGCTTATTAAACGAAAATATTGCTGATAAAACGGGTTTTCATTACAAATCTGCCAGATTTTGTCGATAAACTAACGCTTGACACTTTTTGGACGGCTCACGCATCACAGTAATTGAACTGAAAACGTACGCAAAACCCGTACGATATGTCGTCTGAACGGCCCAAAAGAAAGGAATCTATCCTCGATTTTTTCAAATCGAAAGAAAGTAAGTTGAATTCAAACAGACCAAAACAACAATCTAAATACCTACGTTACACCCAGGTTAATTCATCTTGTTAGAAACATTATGAATTGTAAAAAAGACGGTTTTCCGCGTCTATGTAAATGACATGGAATTCGGATATTGCTAATGTTCAGATACGGAATTTCTTAGTTGTTTTATGTTTACGTTCGACGTTGTTTGAATTATTACTAATGTATTTAAGTCAATTAAGTAACAGAACAACGCTTTTGAAAATAAATAACGTGTTCTTTCCAATAATTTTATTATATTGTTGAAATTATCCAATTTCTATTGTAACATCAATAGATCATACATATGTGAAATAAATAAAAGTTTATGTTAAGTATATTTTGTACCCTGATTTTTTTTGTCTGTACCCCAATTTTTTCAAACCAGTGGGTACATGTACCCCAATTATTGAAAGGCAGTGGGCATGCTGTAGTTGTACTGCCAGTATATGCAACATTCCAATTGCAGGTTTTACAAATAGCCTTTTTCATCTTGAGTAGAAATACCAAATTATTCCTACACATTTAATGTGCGCTTCGCGGGGGAATTTCTGTAAAGCTGTTTTTCTCTGCCATGTATACAAATTGCAGACGATTTGTTCAGTAAAGTTAACATCAGTTTCAATTTTTAAATAATGTGGATTACTTACAATATCACTCGATTCTTAAGCTTTATAAACATTAAATCTATTAAATATAATATTTAAAAACTAATTACCGGAATGATTTTGGAAACGAAATATCGATATCATTGATTTACATCCAAATCTTCTCGACTTACTGCGTTGCTTAGCACTACATGTAGGACGTATTTTTCAATGCACACAGCATTACTAGCTCTACATATTTGTCATATTTTACTTTCGGGTCTGTAAAAACAACCCGGATACTCGCAGCAGCCCTAATTCTATGCTTGTGACACATGTGACTCTGAAAGTATTTGTACTACAGACTTGAAACTTCATGAGTATATTAATGCAGACATGAATTTGTGCGCCTGGGTATTTTTATGTCCCCCTACCAAAAAGTGAGGCATATAGATTTGCCTTTGTCAGTCCATCCATCCCAAAACTGTGACACAGGTAACTCTGAAGGTATTTGAGCTACAGATATTTAAATACTTGGATATATTACTCAGGACATGACTTGCGCTTCTGGGTGTTGGCCTTTGTTTTGGAAAATGCCACGGGTGGGGACATCTGTGTCCTCTGGACACATTTCTAGTTTCTAATATTTCACGGTTTGATGAACATGCTGAAAGTGATTGTTCTTCCTCAGGTTTACCTTTGCATTTAAGTTTTTTTTCTATGAAGATGACTTCACATCTTGATGAAACTAGGTACACATGTACAGCATTATATGATCTATTTAATATTTATGGAATTCATCTGTGCCATTTTCAGTTGGATGAAATCTGAAATTGATTGTTCTTCCTCAGGTTCTCCTTTGCATTTAAGTTTTTTTTCTATGGAGATGACTTCAACTCTTGATTAAACTAGGTACACATGTACATCATGACATGATCTATTTCTTTATCAAGATGATTGACTAACTTAAGAATTCTTTGTATCTTGTTGCTGCTGGAAGAAACCAGGTAAAATTGAGTGACTTAAATGGTTTTGAATAAGTTTATGTACTCTGGTGAGTGATCTAGGGCCATATGGCCCTCTTGTTTTACTCTTTGCATAATATTAAAGGTTGTATTGATTTAACTCTTTTATCTAGCACAGCCATTGATGAAGATAAAAATATAAGATAAGAATATAATAACTTAATTGCCAATCCAAAAAAATCTTGAGGGTGCCGTGGTCCAATGGTAACATATCCGATTAGGGATCCGAAGGTTGTGGGTTCATACCCCATTGGAGGCATGAAGTCTTCATGACCTTCCCGGGCGCAAAGTACTGGTCCAACCCAGGAACCGTCGAGAGGGATTAGTATAAGTTGTAAGAACTTGTTTCCCAATCGACGTAAAATAAATAAGTTTAAACTAAAAAAATCAATGAATGAGCTGCTAAATTTTGTATATATCTTATAATCATATTTGGGGTGATATGAAAAAAAAACAATACATATACAATATTTTATTGAGATTTTCAATTTCATTTAATTTACATTTAGTGTATGTATATGTTCAATAAAAATTTGATTTACAAAATATCTGCTACTCATCCAATTAACCCCCCATCAACTGATTTGAAATGAATATTTCAGATGGGGCCTTTTATTGACTGCAAGAATCAGGAACTAGAGGTGAGATCATTATAATTGATTTGGAGCAGAATTTCCATTCATCCTCTGCAGAGAAGGGGGGCGAGGAGGGGGGGGGTTGTTTTCTTTCATTCCATTTGTCATGTTTCTTCAATATTTAATAAATTAGTTGACATTCAGGTAAATAACCTTATTTGTTGTTGGGTGAAGTAGCAAAAATAAAGTGCCTGTATAGGAGGAACTGTATGCTTTAATTATGTCTCCTCCCATATTTATATGGGGGAGACATATTGTTTTTGTCGGAGTTGTCTGTCCCTCAGTCTGTCACACTATTTGTCTGGAGCATAACTCAGAAAGTATCAAAGATCTTAACTTGAAACTTCACAGATGGATAGATCACCTGGAGGAGAAGTGCAGTGCACAAGAAGCGTAACTCTGCGCATCATATTTTTGAGTTATTGCCCTTTGTCAGGGTTTCCACGGTCAGGAAAAAGTCAGGGAAAAATGATTTTTTTTCAAGGTCAGGGAAAAGTCAGGGAAAATTGAAATAGGTTAGGGAAATTTAGAAATTCAGAAAAAGTCAGGGAAAAGTCAGGGAATTTTACAATCAAAGAATGTCGACCAAACAGCAGGAGGATTATAACAAGGAAGAGCTTATGCATGTTCTTCCATTTAGCTTTATTCAGTCAATTTGAATTGTCAGATTGGCATAATATTAAATAAGTTACCAATAGCATCCAACTGGCATACCATCATTTCATGTTTGAAAATAAAAATTATCTAGAAGTAACTTAGTTTTAGAAGATCCATATTTGCCGCTGGATTTGCGCTTAATTTGGTCAGGGAATTTTGAGTTTGGTCCAGGAAAATTCAGGGAAAAGTCAGGGAATCTTTATTTTCAATTTTGTGGGAACCCTGTGTGTTAAATTTCATACTTAACTTTTGTCCGGCGCATAACTTACAAAGTATCCAAGTTATTAACTTGAAACTCCCAAGTGGATAGATCTCTTAGAGGAGAAATGTCATGCACAAGAACTGTAAATTTGCACATTAATTTTTTGTAGTAATTGCCCTTTGTTAAATTTCATACTTATTTTTTGTCGGGAGCATTACTCAAAAAGTAGCTATGAACTTAAAACTTCACAGTTGGAGGGGTCTCATGAAGGAGAAGTGTCATGCACACAAACCATAACTCTGCACATCATTTTTTTTTTTTTTTTTTTTTTTTTTTGGTGATGGGAAAGTGTCACACAAAAGAACCGTAACTCTATAATCATATTTTTGAGTTACTGCCTTTTGTTAAATTTCATACTTATTTTTTGTCAAGAGCATTCCTCATGCACTATGAGATATATAACCTTGAAACTTCATAGATGGGTAGACCTCACAAAGGAGAATTGCAGGGCACAAGAACCTTAATTCTGCAAATCATTTTTGGAGTTATTGCCCTTTGTTCATTTTAAAACTTTTATTTTAGCTCATCTGAGCACAAAGTACTGAAGGTGAGCTTTTGTGATCAGCCTGAGTCTGTCATGCATCGTCAACAGTTTGCTTTAAATGACATCTCATCTGAAACCGCTGGGCAGAATTTGATTAAACTTGTCAAGGATGATGCGTGGGTGAACCTTCACAAAAGTTGCTAAAATAAACTTGATCTATGTAGCATTCTGGTTGCTATGGCAATGGAAAGAAGAAAAAAAAATGAAAACTTCAAAATCATCTCCTTCAAAACTACTGGCAGATTTCAAAATGTTTTAGTATTGATGTTCCTTAGGTGACCCTCTACTAAGATTGCTAAAATTATTCCGATCCATAAAAAACACCAAAAAAAACATGGCTGCCAGGGGCGGGGCAAATTTGCCTTTTAAGTATATAGTGAAACTTTAAACAACATCTCTGAAACTGCTGGACAGGATTTGATTTAACTTGGCAGAGATTATCCTTGGGTGAAATAAACTTGATTCATGTAGAACTCTGGTTGCATTCGCAATGGAAAGAAAAAAATAGGAACACTTTAAAGATCATCTCCTTCAAAACTACTGGCCAGATTTCAAAATGTTTAAGTACAGATTTTCCTTGGGTAATCCTATTTTCAGGTGAGCTAACCAGGGCTTATATGGCCCTCTTGTTTTAAAAGCATTACTTATGCACTATGAGACATATAACCTCGAAACTTTATAGGTGGATAGACCTCACAATGGAAAATTGCAGTGCTCAAGAACCTTAATTCTGCAAAACATATTTTTGGAGTTATTACCTGTTATTTCATATACAATTTAGTTTTGTCAGGAGCATAACTCATACACTATGAGACATATAACCTTGAAGAATGGCAGTACACAAGGTTTCTTGTTAGCTTTTATACTATTTTGCCTTAAGATAACTCCAGTTAAACTCATGCTTTTGAAATTAAGTACATTTATGGAAAGCAACTTATGACAGAGAGTGTCAAGCACAAGATTCATAACTCTGGCCTCAGTATTTTGGAGTTATTTCCCCATTTCATAATTTCTTGACTGCAATCTACTTATGCTATTGAAACAAAATTTCAGTTTTAGAAAGAAATTAATGAGAGGAAGTCTCACAAACTAGGTCCCTAACTCTGGGCGGAGCTTAACCAATATAGTCATGCCTTCAACATCACCATTTTTTTTTTTTCATTTATTTATTATTTCCAATCAGTTACATACACATATTTCAATTATATCATGAATCTATTACAAAGTAAACATACACAAGTTCAGTATATATTAATGAATTTTGGAAAAATTTAAAAAAAAATTAAAAAAAAAAAAAAAAAAAAAAAAAAAAAAAAAAAAAAAAAAAAAAAAAGGAAAGGAAAAATATCTTTAAATAAATGTCTCTAAGTATATATTAAAAAAAAAAATAAAAAAAATAATACAGTATGTGGTTTTTTCTATATACCAATAATATTCTATATTATGTAAAATGAGATGAGATGAATATTAGAGAAAAGGTTTCCATTTGTTATTGAACATATTCAAATTATTATGCATTTGAGCTATATGTTGTTCTACTGTCAATCTGGATTTTAAAATTTCTTTAAACACATTTATATTAGGTTTTTCATTTTTTATTTTTGACTGATATATAAACACTTTCACTAATAGTATAATAAAGTTTATCATATCATCTTTGTCATTATTACTTTTTATACCACATGATATTATTTTATAATTAAATACTGTTTCTATATGTTTAGTTTGTAAGAAGGAGCTTATAGAATTCCATAATTGTTGTGAGTGTTGACACTCCCAAAAAAGATGTTCCATTGTTTCTATTTGACTGTTACAGAAATCACACAAACTATAATGTTTTATATTAATTTTTGACAGAAATTTATTAGTTGTTATTCTACGCATTATATATTTGTATTGGAAATTTCTAAGATAAGTGTCATTTGTTATTTTTAGAGGTAATGTATATACCATTTCCCAATCAATGTTATCATCATTTAATATATTGCACCATTTTGTCTCTGATATTAGGGTATTCTTCTTTATACTTTCAATTTGAATATTATATAGAAATTTAATATTAGGACTTTTCTTTTTCTCTATAATATCTTTTAAAGTTTGTTTTCTATGTTTTGTCAATGTACATTCCTTTAAGATTTCCGTCATCCCCAGAATATAAAATGTCTTTAAAAAATGTATTCTTTTTACATATTCTATCAATGTCATAGTTTTTCAAGTTGCAGTCAAATAGCATTTTACCTCCATATTTATCAATTATACATTCATAAAATGTTTTCCATTGCCCTTTATTATCATTGTTCATTATTCTTTGAACCCAACATGATTTAATGGAATTTAAAAAAAGGTTTATATTAGTAAGTTTTAATCCCCCATTTTTATGTTGTAAATATAAAATATCTCGTTTTACTTTATCTGGTTTATTATCCCATATAAAGTTGAACATGTACCTATTTATATCTTGAATTGTTTTACATGATGGATTTGGTAGCACTGTAAATGGGTATATACGTTTTGGGAGTGCAAAAGTTTTTATAACAGTGATCTTACCAATCAATGTTAGTTTTCTGTGTTGCCATTGTTTTAAACAGTTTTGAAATTCTTCGATTTTTTGTTCTATATTATATCTTGTATTTTTGTGTTTTTCATTAAAAAAGGTTATTCCTAATGTTTTTGCAGATGTAGATGTGTAATTAAATTTTTTGTCTTTACAATAGTTTAAATTTTTATTTTTCAATGACCCCGATTTCAGTATTGTACATTTTGAATTATTTAGATTTAGACCAGATAAATATCCGAAATTTGTTATGACGTGAACAAGTCTCTTTAATGACTGTTCAGATCCATTATTAAAAAAGGTTGCATCATCAGCAAAAAGTGTTTGTTTGATTTCAGTATTATTTATTTTAATTCCAATTATTTCTTTATCCTTTTCTATATAATTTGCTAGTATTTCTATGCAAATTAAAAATAATGTCGATGACAGAGGACATCCTTGTCTTACTCCTCTTTGTACTGAAAAACTTTCACTTAAGTGTCCATTATTTATAATTATACTGTTAATATTGTTATAAAATACTCTTACCCATTTTATTAAAGTATCTCCAAAATTAAAATGTTTTAGGCATCTGAATATGAATTCATGGTCAACAGTATCAAATGCTTTTTCGAAATCAGCGAAAAATAATAATCCTGGTTTATTTTCATTGTTTAAATAGTCTAATACTTCAAGAATCAAACGAACATTCTCTCCAATATATCGATTTTTCATAAATCCTGTTTGAGATTGCGAAATCATTTTATTTAGTACTTTTTTCATTCTATTTGCTATTGATTTAGTTGCAATTTTGTAATCAATATTTAGTAAACTTAGCGGTCTCCAGTTGGATAAATTTGTCAAGTCTTTATTTTGTTTTGGAATTAATGTTATGATGCTTTGACGTTGTAAATCAGTTAGCATTCCTTTTTGAAATGAAAAATTCAACGATTCAATTAAATATTTACTGATGTCTTTCCAAAAAAAATTATAAAATTCTGTTGTAATTCCATCAGATCCTGGACTTTTGTTATTCTCCATTTCTTTTAATGCCTGAAGACATTCATATTCGGTTAAAAGTCCTTCGCATTTTTGTTTTTCATCTTCTGAAATTATTTGAAATAGTATTGAAAAAAGGTGGTTTAACCTCGTATATTTTTTCAAAATAACATTTTTTTTTAAGAATTCTATTTGAATCATTTACTATTGTTTTCTTGATATTAAGTTGTCTAATGTGTTTTTTCTCTGCTTGTTTTTTTTCCATGCTCGCAAAATATTTACTATTTTTTTCATTATTTTCAATGATATTTGCTTTTGATCTTAGAATAATTCCATTAATTTTTGTGTCGCCTGCATAGCATGGCAGACACATAGGGATCACTTTGTCCGTCGTCGTCGGCGGCGGCGTCGTCGTCGGCGTCGGTGTCGTCGGCGTCGTCGGCGTCACACTTTCTTGTCCGGAGCATAACTCGAAAAGTATTTGAGGTATCACCTTGAAACTTAAAACATGGATAGATCACATTGAGGTGGAGTGCAGTGCACAAGAATGATAACTCTGACTTTCGTATTTTCTGAGTTATTACCCTTTGTTGATTCTGAGATTTTATTTTTGTCCGGACCATAACTCAAAAAGTATTTGAGGTATCACCTTGAAACTTAAAACATGGATAGATCACATTGAGGTGGAGTGCAGTGCACAAGAATGATAACTCTGACTTTCGTATTTTCTGAGTTATTTCCCTTTGTTGATTTTCAGACTTAATTTTTGTCTGGGGCATAACTCGAAACGTATTTGAGGTATCACCTTGAAACTTCACAGGTGGAAAGATCTCATGGAGTGCACTGTGCAAGAATGATAACTGTTGTATTTTTGGAGTTATTTCCCTTTGTTTATTTTTTTGGACTTAATTCTTGTGTGGTGCATAACTTGTAAAGTATTTGAAGTGTTGCCTTAAACATTTATAGTAGATAGATCTCATTGGTCTGAGTGCAGTACACAAGAATGATAACTCAATAATGATAATGATGACTACAAACTTGCAACATATATATAATTAACGTCATAAGTGCTTAATGACGTCATAATTTTTCTTACAGTTAATGTTTTGAATTCATAGTCATTCTGACACTCCTCTGATGAAGACTGTATAGTCGAAAGTGCTCGGGAAAATTATTACATATTGCACTGTTTGAATATTTTATTTCCCCCCCCCCCCCCCAAAAAAAAAATAAATAAATATATATATATATATATATATATATATATATGTGTGTGTGTGTGTGTGATTTGGTGTTATTTTGTACCTCACAAAATAGATTATGCTTTATCAATAATTTGTCAAAAGATCGATTTTCTAGTCAATTCTTTCATCAAACATGCTTAAATGCAGGCGACACAAGTGTTCCGAGGAACACCCACATCTAGTTTTTCCATATAACTCATTTAATTGTTCTTTTTTTTTTAATATTTTGGATTCATGTGTTTTATTATATCTTTTTTTTTTTTTTTTTTTTTTTTTGATTGTTTCATTTCTGATGGACCCTTTTTTTTTCCCATAGTGTATCTGGTTTTGCATTTGCATTCAAGTCAACTATATTTTTAATACTTTGTTGTATTATATCTTGATATTCATTTATTCTTAATAAGTTATTATTCATTTTGAAATATCCTTTGCCTCGATTTTGATAAAAAAAAATTATTTGTAGATAAACAATTGAGTGGTCTGTTCTATAAACAGGTTTAATAGTACATGTTTTGACAAGATTACAATTTTTTTTTGATATTAAAAAATAGTCTAATCTTGATCCTATACAATTCCTTCCATTTGATCTCCAAGTGACTTGTTTTTTTATCTGGATGTTGACTTCTCCAAATATCATTAAGTTCAAATGTTGTTATGATATTTGTTATGATGTTCCTACATTTGATATGACTATCAGTAGTACTATTTATTTTATCATAATTTACATTGATAACAGTGTTAAAGTCCCCACCAACTATAAAAGTTTTTTCATTATTTTCCCCAATATATTTCTGCAGCCTTTCAAATATTTTTGTTTCATCTTTATTTGGACCATATATATTTATTAATGTTACAACAGTATTATTTATCTCTATTGTTACTGATAATAAACGCCCTGGAATAAGTTCTTCATATTCAATAATTGTACAATCTGTAGTTTTATTTATTAGTATTGCAACGCCTTCAGCATTTGATTTTATTCCACTGAAAAATGATTTACCTTCCCATTCTTTGATCCATTGTGTTTTAGTTTCATTTGAAGTATGTGTTTCCTGTAAGAAGCAAATTGAGTATTTCTTGCTTTGTAGCCACTCAAATATTTGTTTTCTTTTCTTATCATTGCCTATACCCCTAACATTCATTGAACATATATTTGTTTCCATTATCTATTTACTAATTTAATTTCTATTTGTTTCAAGAAAAAACCACATATCTTTTCAATCATAATGTGCTTAAAATTGTAGGGTATAAGAAGAATAAACTTAGGCTTATACATTATCCTATTCATAAATACAAGGAGGCATTTTGATAATTCATAATTTTTTTTAACAATATTCAATACAATTTGATTTTTTAAATTATTTATGATCAATCATACTTACATATCCATTATTTTCAACAATCATTGTATTTGTGTACATATTTATTTATATAATTATAACACAATTATAACCATTTTCTCTTTCTATCTATTCATACTTATACATCACTCATACACAGTTGTCTAGTATACTCATGAAAGTATATTCTTTCATTTTGATTTTAATATACAATGATACATAATGTCTATATATCTATTGCTCACATCTATATTCATGTTATTATATTGCTAATCATAAATATGTTTTTTTTATTATCAGTCTACATTTTCATGTTTGTGTTATGAGCAAGCAATACACACATACATACATATACACACATATATATTGATTTTCTATATTTCTACTTCATAGAATATTCTTTACTATTTGCATGTATATTCATGGGTATTCATCTACACACACATTCATATCATACATATATACACATACATATACTCACATACACATACATACATACATACATACATACATACACATACATACACACATACATACATACACATACACACACAACACACACACATATATATATATACATATATCAATGTTCCATATTTTTGTAATTCATTGATGTTTTCTTTGCTATCTTAATGTATACCCATGTACACATTTAGTATACACTCAAAACATGTATAACTTCCTTTGTATAAATCCATTTTCCAAGCAACCATGTGGTTGGATAACTATTCATATATATTCTGTCACTAAATCATAAACACATTGCAAGAACATAACCTATACATGTATATCATTCTTTTAATAACCATAAGAGTCATTTAAAGTTCAGTCTTTATTCATGTTGTTTCTTATATTTTCTCTTTGAATTCTCACATATTTCTCTTACAGTTTTTGTCTGCTTTTAACCATAATTCAATTACTTTTAAATGAATATATCATTGTTAGTGACATTTCCCTTATACACGTATGTACAGTGGCATTATATGGTTATACCCTCAAAAACATAGCACATATATGAACCAACATACATATATACACATACTCACCTACACACATACATACATACATACATACTTATGTTATATCCCTACATATGCATCAATATATACATACATTTACATGCATCCATGTTAGGGCTTATTTCTGTATTCAGTACACACATTTATTTATTTTCTCATGTTTTACTTACATGTACATTCTTGATTACGCCAATGCAGTTTACGTTTCCTACTCAGTGAACACTATAATGTTCCTATCTATTAATAGTGCTATATGTTACAAGCAATGTTGTGTGGCTTGTAACATATTATTATGCTGGATTTACTATAAGAGGAAAATAATTTATCAAAAGTTAAGTGACAGTTACTTGGGGTAGTCATTTTGTTGGCCAGGGAAGGTCCAGCCATGTCTGATAGTCCTGGGCTCGCACCTGGTGTACGGCTCCATACCTGTTTCTGTATGATATTTTACAGTCTCTCGTCCACACAGATTAAATTTCATCTTTCATCTTTCTTTTTACGGCCATCAGCACAGTCTCTGTTAATTTTGTCAGGTCTTCGTTTATGAAAATAGAGTCTTCACGAAAACACTTTCTGGCTCTTACCACTTTGTTTCTCGTCTGGCGTGATATAAATTTGATTATGATTTTTTTTTTCCATCTTTGCATTCACCAATCCTGTGGCATGAATCGACATCATTTTCACTCAGTTTCAGGTTGCTTATTTTACTATTTAATGTTTTAAGGACGATTTTTGTTGTTTCATCTGAGTTTTCTTTTTCATTGTATTTAATCCCATCTATTCTTAAGTTGTTTCTTCGTCCATACTGTTCTAAATCATTAATTTTTAATTTATTTTGTTGTTTTTCTTTATCAATTTCCTTTCTTAAGCGTTTATTTTCCTCTCTTTCTGTGTTTATGTTCTCTTGTAGTGTTGTTATTTCTTTTTTCATATTGTCAATTTCTATTTCTGTGTCATATAATTTTCCTTCCAGTATGTCCATTTTCTGTTCTACGGAGGTTAATATTTCTTTTTTCATCTCCACTATCATTTTTTTAATTTTTCCCTGAAGATTATTTTCTGAACTTGTTATTTTTTCTTCCAGCCTTTTTAAGCATTCTGCAAAACATCACCATTTTGCATATGTCACTGTATACCTTAGTGTATATGTGTGTGTGAGGGGAAGGGGATTGGGGGGAGACATCAATTTTTCTTAACAAATCTCTAGTTGAGAACTGTATTTAACCAGGTTTTCCATTATTAGATTGGCAAACACTTGTTGAGCGGCATGCATCAAACTTTTCTTCAGAGCCAACTCTTTCTACATTTCTGAACAGGTTTTGACCAAATTTTGACAGGATAGTTATCTTGAACTTCCCAAAAGCATATGTTTTATATTTTGTCCAAAATACCTTCCGATTATGGCTGATTTTGGTCAGGAGTTATGCCTCTTTTAATATTAAAAAATGCCAGATTTCACATTATTTGCACTCTAGCATTTTCATTTCTTTAACAAACATTTTCAAACCGAACGACAATAAATATAGTCATAATTGGCCAATAAGGTTAGGAGTTATGGCCTATTTAATATAAAAAAAATGCCAGATTTCACTTTTTGGCACTCTAGCATCTTCATTTCTTATGCATTCATTTTCAAAATTTGTGAAAATGTTTATAGCCAAAAACTCTTATGGCTGATATCGGATAATTAGGTCATGAGTTATGGCCCTTTAATTAATAAAAACGCCAACGCCAGATTTCACTCGCCAACGCCAGATTTCACTGTTTACACTCTAGCATCTTCATTTCTTTAGCAATAATTTTGAAGTTTCATGACAATGTCTCTCAGTCAAGTTCAATTTCAAATTTTGACCTCACTTACTGTTTGGTTTGCTTAATTGAAATGATCTCATTGATTATTTATATAGGACAACTATGCTATAATACATTATCTTGTACAGGCAATGAAGGCAATTTTTCTCAGGTGAGCATCTTGAGGGCCATTTTGATCCTCTTGTTATTGGAGTTATGCCACTTTATTAAATTTGGTAAAACATTTTTTATATCTTCAATGTGCAACTCCTTCTACATTTCTCAAGGGATTTTTATCAAACTTTCACAGGATTATTATCATCAAGTGCCCCAGTACATATTGTCAGGATTTTGGGAGTCAAATATGTTTGGCAGAGTTATGCCTCTTTGTTTAATTTTTCAACTTTAACTTCTGACCACAACTCATCCTACATTACTATCTTTATAGGTAGGAAAGAGGTAAGTGGTAGGAGATTGAAATCCTGGTTTTGAGTTATGACAGTTTTTTTCTTTTCTTTTATTTCTTTTGCTAAAACCATAACAGATCAGGAAACAACAAGAGATTAAAAAATGAAAATAATTTTCTGCCCATATTTTAGAAAAATGCTGATACTTCTTGTATTAATTTTTGAGTTTTATTTTATGAATAGACAGAAAGTGTTCTCATTTTAAATATTGATCATTTTGTTGGCACTGATAATTGCATATGTGTGGTCTAAGATGTTCAAGAAATTCTGAGTGCCAAATGACATCTAAATACCCAACAATATGAAATATCAGATTGACTCAATATCAAACCTAAGTTCAATTGTTGAAAAGTCAATAAATCCTGGACAGGTACTTGAGAATTAAGTAGTAATTACTGTTTCAGAGAGGTAAATTGTCAGAGACCTACCAAGGAATGTTTAATAGACTCATGCGCCAGATTGCCAACTCTACCGTCAAGTAAGTCATGATGAATTATTTAAGTTCTTGATATGAAAATATTGTCCCAGTAGCCAAGCAGTTATAGTATTATATACGAAGGTCATTCAGAAAGTTTGTAGACAGTGTCTAAAACTGTGACATATGATAAGCAATTCACACAAAACTTATTATCATTATTTGATGTATACGTCTGCTTTAAAAATTTGAGGTGAATCAAACAACTTAGACTATAAAAATAACAGTGCTAAATACATAATATCAACATAACAACTGAGCAGTTACAATGTTGACCCATTGCAAAAAATTCGGACGCTAAATCTTTTCAAAGTACTCTCCCTTCTCTCCAATACATTTCCTGTGGCATTCTACCCACTTGCAGTAAACCTCCGATTACCACTCTTTTTCAAATGTAGAAGGACACTGCAGACTGCCAAACAAATTTCAGTAAGGTCATTAAAACGCTTCCCGTGCAGTTCCGACTTAAGCCGAGGAAATTAATTGGTGCAAGAATTGGTGAGTATGGGCTGTGTTCAAGCTGTTCAAATCCAACAAAGTCAACAGTCAGTAAGGAGTTCTGCTGCACAGTGCGCTGGGGCATTGTCTTTGTGTAAAATCATTCCATCGATTTCCAAGCTGCACCTTTTCTTTCGAAAGGCCTGAAATAACCTGAAACATAGCAAATCCAATCCATGCTGTAATATTTCCCACTTCTGTACTTGGAATATTCAGTACTGAATTTTCTTTTTTTTTTTTTTCTTTTTTTTTAAATTACGGTGGTTTTCTTCCATTATTTTTAAGATTTTAAAATGTTTTACAAGATATTCTTAACATCTAATATTTATATTAATTTAATTACCTTCTGATAGTACTTGGCATTCACGATCAATCCCTCTGGTACTGCATGTGACAGGATCACACCCGTCACATCCACGAAAATGATAAACATCACTTTCTGTGCGGACTTTTGAACCCTCACATTCTTTGGTGGTTTTCCATACCATTGATTGCTGTTTAGACTCTGGGTCATAATGGTGAATCCAGGTTTCATCGCATGTGATGATGCTGTTAAGAAACATCTGTCCCTTTTTCTCCCATCATTAAACAACATTGTCGATACATCAATCTGTTTTTTTTTTTTTTTTCATTTTCCAACAGAAGACGTACCCAGCATGTGGCCACAGTTTTCATATTCAAATTCTAAGTTATAATTTTGTGAGCTGTTCCTGATCCAATAGCACATTCTTCTGCCATATCACTTACACTTTTCCATCTGTTGGTGTCTAATATCTCCCATACCCTTGCCATGGCGTCTTCGCCGTCTTGTCGTCCAGATCTCTTGTTATCAGCAGTACTCGCTCGTCCGTCGGCAAATCTCTTAAGTCACTTGAATACAAGTGCTCTGGAGTATTATTAGTCCCCTACCAGCTTCGCCGAAGGGGACTATAGGTTTGCACTCCGTCCGTCCGTCCCTCAGTCACACACATGTTTTCCGGACTTTTTTTCTAAACACTTACAGATATTCATCTAATTTTTGGTGTGTGAGTCTACCACCATGACTTACAGATCAAGTTTGAGTTTCGTTCCGGTCCATTGATTTTTGACAGAATTACGGCCCTTGGAATTAGATTTTTTTTTTTAAATAGCAGTTTCTCTGCACTCAGGTCTTCCTCCACCTGTAATTAGCTGGATGTTGTTATATAACTGAAATAAACAGGTTGTGTTTGTGTGTGTGTTGGGGGGTCTTAGTTTTCCATTTGCTGGTAGGGGATTTAGTATTGCCTAAGCAGTACTTTCATAATACTTGTTTAGATTTCTCTGCCTGTGACATGAAATTCCAGGTTTGCGTAGGTGTATATGGTGATGCATTTTAAACATTCACATGAAATAAAGCAATCAGATAATTAATCAGTCAATGGATCAACCAATCAATCAACTTATGTAAGTGACACGAATCATAAATTATTTGCCAGAAGATGCCATATTGTTTCTTAGTTACTCCCCCTGTTTGACCCAATTTTTGCTTTTGAGCTATGGTACGGCATAATGGATTTATTAGAAAGCAGATTGACAAGGTTTCATTGCAGGTTAGGATAATTAGAATATAATACAGTGGTGCTATCGTATCAGTTGTCAAAAAATACGATTGATATACGATTGAAATACGAACGATATGCGATGTGCCATAGCAAGTTTGATTTACCTTTACAATTCGATACGATGCGATGCGTTTATAATCTGATACCATACGATATATGATCCACGATCCGCGATTTTCATTATGTATACAATAAACGGTAAGCAAGGTTTACATGACATTTTATACCTGCAAGCTTGATTTGACTACAAGTCCAGAAATATGCAAAAACTTCATGTCATGAACATTATCGTCACTTATAATCGGTAAGCCTTGTGTTCGTCTGAAATAAACATAGCGAGTGACAGGAAATGGGGACATACTAAATTGCGGTCCCCCTGAAAAAGCGACGGATTCTGCGATCTCCATCGAGACCACTGTTAAACATAATATAAATGAAGACTAATAATCCCCTGACCTTTAAATTTTTCTTGTTTTAATTAACACAATATCTTGTAATTGGATTATTTATTTTAAAGTTTTACATTAACCCACCAAACTAAATAAAATTTACACATACTACAGATGATATTTAAGATATTAAGAAAGTACCTAACGAGAGAGAGAGAGAAATATCTATTTTTCTCATTAACAAATCTTTGTGGACATTTATTTTATTTATTTTTTTATTGTATTTCCAATACATAGTAAGTGACTGTCAAAGTTATTGATTGAATATATGTATTAATTAATTTATGAACTTCAATCAGGATCCCGGATAATCAACTGCTATTTTAAAAAAATTGTTTATTTGTTTAGTATTTTGCATGCATGTCAAACAATTCAAACAGGTGTGATAAATTTTTATTTAGGCAGACTAAATCTTATCCATATTGGACAATATTCAATGTTTATGGTTTAAATTTCGTGCGCGTGATTTTGTCCTGTCCACTTTATTGGACATGTCCTTAAAAATATAAATATAATATGCTACTCAAAGTTTGCTAAGCACCATCCGCTATTTTCCCGTAGTGTTTCATGCTTAGATAAGCGACTTTAAAGGCATGCTGCATTAAATTTTACAATAAAACAAATCTTGCTTTTATGCAGAAGTATTGTTTATGTACCAAACTTACTACCAGTTACAAAAAATAAGCCTTTCAGATCCTCAATACTGGGAATTAATCATAATTAGAAAGTGCGAATTTTGAGAAAACACCTTAAAATTTAAAGTCAGCTAAATTCAGAACTTTAATCTTCAAATATTCCTGTTTTCTAAATGGAATACTTTTAAGGATATTTTTTGACGATGTTGGCCTGTTCATGGTCATTTTTTCTGTATTGATCACATGATTAACTTCAATTTATAAAATGCCATTTCTTGCAAAAAACACACTTTTGTGAATTTGCCAACTAATGACAGGAATTGGCGAAATCGTAACTCATTTTTGAGTCTCTTTTCTATCATTTTGACAAAAATTATGCGTAAAAATGATGGTCAGCTAACGCTTTCCTTTCAGGTACATAGCATTACATTAAGCATGTGTTTTCATGTGACTCTATGGGAAAATAGCCGATGGTGCTTAGCAAACTTTGAGTACTATATAATTGGTCCATGCCCTTTCATATACGATCACGACCGCTCAATGAGCGCTTGTGAACCAACAAATAGAAGTATAGCACGTGCTAGAGAACATCTGGTTAACTGTTAAATAGCTGAAAAAAAATGTAATGATGCATGAACAACTGCATGCAACCTGCACCTTATATATAGAGAGAAAGCGCTTCTTTTTAAACAATTAATTAAAAAAAAAAGTAGACACAAAGGCCATCTTGTTTGAAGAGAAGTAATTAGTGAAGAGATCGCTGATTCTGTCGCAGTTTATACATGATGATAGTAGAAAATCTAATTTGCAAACAACTTCTAAATTGGTCCCATGCTTTCAACCATAAGCACAAATTATTTGTTCCTATAAAAGAACTATTGCTATATTTTACTCGCTGTTTTTAACAATAAAAAAAATTATTTGTTTTATCAATCATAAGAATACTCCAAGACTTACTATATTTTTTAAAGTCCATTAGTCTTTAATTTGTAAAGAACCCCACCCCCTCAAAAGAGAGAGAGAAAGAGAGAGTGAGAGATATTTTACTATTAATATCATCATCAACAAGATTCGCTATGGAAATATACTGATATATAGAATATCTTTCTCTCTGGAATATGATATTTCTAAAATGACAATTTAATTTTAGAATAATAATGTAATAATGATATACATGAAAAGGAATAAACAATATGAATCAATTAATGGAAGAAACTTGTAGTCGTGTTGTTGTTTAGTAAATTCCTCCATTGTCTTCAGGGCACTCCTTGGTAGGATGAAGAATTTTGAGTTTTCTGTATTAAGGATTGCACTTCATTATGTACTCTCACAATTATATACTCTAAAACGCGCAGGTGGCAGAGCTTATAATCAGACGGTATTAATTTAGTCGGTACAGTTTATATTACGTAAGTGCTCTATATTGTATGTATGTATATACACATAATTATTCTAAGTTACTCATGTTAATTAGTTCCGGTTATAACAATTATGTTGTGTAAAGGTTGATTGTCCCTCCCTCGCCTTGAGGTGGGATTCGGGGTGGGGAGTGAGTGACGGTATACCGGTACCGGCGATACGTAAAGGTGACATATCCGGTCAAAATAAACACATGCTGTGCCCGCTGATGGCACGCATCTGGTGAACTACAATTACGTATGTTAAATATACACATTCATATGTACAGACATGAGAAAAAAAATCAAAGATATATTTTAAGCGAACTATACATGTAATAATATGGAATTTATAGATTTACAGATTTTCTCCCATTTAACTTTTATCATGGTACTTTGTGTTTTCACGGTCAAGGAGAGATTGGTAATTTGACTAAAACCGCATGCCTCTATTCTCAAAGGCAGTATATAAATCTTCTGTTGTAAGGGTCCTGTTTTTTTTAGCTCACCTGAGCACAAAGTGCTCAAGGTGAGCTATTGTGATCACCCTTCGTCCGTCGTGCGTCGTCGTGCATCGTGCGTCGTCAACAATTTTCTTTAAACAACATCTCCTCTGAAACCGCTGGACAGAATTTAATGAAACTTAACAGGAATGTTCCTTGGGTGAGGCTCTACAAAAGTTGCTAAAATAAAGTTGATCCATGAAGAACTCTGGTTGCCATGGCTACAAAAAGAAAAATAATTTGAAAACTTTAAAAATCATCTCCTTCAAAACTACTGGCCAGATTTCAAAATAATTTGGTACAGATGTTCCTTGGGTCAACCTCTACCAAAGTTGCTAAAATTATTTCGATCCGTAAAAAAACATGGCCGCCAGAGGCAGGGCTTATTTGCCTTATATGTATATAGAGAAACCTTTAAACGACATCTCCTCTGAAACCACTGGACAGAATTTAATGAAACTTGGCAGGAATGTCCTTTGGTGAGGCCTCACAAAAGTTGCTAAAATAAAGTTGATCCATGAAGAACTCTGGTTGCCATGGCTACAAAAAGAAAAATAATTTGAAAACTTTAAAAATCATCTCCTTCAAAACTACTGGCCAGATTTCAAAATAATTTGGTACAGATGTTCCTTGGGTCAACCTCTACCAAAGTTGCTAAAATTATTCCGATCCGTAAAAAAACATGGCCGCCAGGGGCGGGGCTTAATTGCCTTATATGTATATAGAGAAACCTTTAAACAACATCTCCTCTGAAACAGCTGGACAGAATTTGATAAACTTGGCAGGGATGTCCTTAGGTCAACCTCACAAAAGTTGCTAAAATAAAGTTGATCCATGAAGAACTCTGGTTGCCATGGCTACAAAAAGAAAAATAATTTGAAAACTTTAAAAATCATCTCCTTCAAACGCTGGCCGATTTAAAATAATTGGTACAAATGTTCCTTGGGTCAACCTCTACCAAAGTTGCTAAAATTATTTCGATCCGTAAAAAAACATGGCCGCCAGGGGCGGGGCTTATTTGCCTTATATGTATATAGAGAAACCTTTAAACGACATCTCCTCTGAAACCACTGGACAGAATTTAATGAAACTTGGCAGGAATGTTCCTTTGGTGAGGCTCTACAAAAGTTGCTAAAATAAAGTTGATCCATGAAGAACTCTGGTTGCCATGGCTACAAAAAGAAATATAATTTAAAAACTTTAAAAATCATCTCCTTCAAAACTGCTGGCCAGATTTCAAAATAATTTGGTACAAATGTTCCTTGGGTCAACCTCTACCAAAGTTGCTAAAATTATTTCGATCCGTAAAAAAACATGGCCGCCAGGGGCGGGGCTTATTTGCCTTATATGTATATAGAGAAACCTTTAAACGACATCTCTGAAACCACTGGACAGAATTTAATGAAACTTGGCAGGAATGTTCCTTTGGTGAGGCTCTACAAAAGTTGCTAAAATAAAGTTGATCCATGAAGAACTCTGGTTGCCATGGCAACAAAAAGAAAAATAATTTGAAAACTTTAAAAATCATCTCCTTCAAAACTACTGGCCAGATTTCAAAATAATTTGGTACAGATGTTCCTTGGGTCAACCTCTACCAAAGTTGCTAAAATTATTCCGATCTGTAAAAAAACATGGCCGCCAGGGGCGTGGCTTATTTGCCTTATATGTATATAGAGAAACCTTTAAACGACATCTCCTCTGAAACCGCTGGACAGAATTTGATTAAACTTGGCAGGGATGATCCTTAAGTCAACCTTCACAAAAGTTGCTAAAATAAAGTTGATCCATGAAGAACTCTGGTTGCCATGGCTACAAAAAGAAAAATAATTTGAAAACTTTAAAAATCATCTCCTTCAAAACTGCTGGCCAGATTTCAAAATAATTTGGTACAAATGTTCCTTGGGTCAACCTCTACCAAAGTTGCTAAAATTATTTCGATCCATAAAAAAACATGGCCGCCAGGGGCGGGGCTTATTTGCCTTTTATGTATATAGGGAAAACTTTACAGGGATCATCTCCTTTAAAACTACTGGCCAGATTTTAAAATGTTTTAATACAGACTGATGTTCCTTGGGTAACCGTATACTCAGGTGAGCGATCCAGGGCCATCATGGCCCTCTTGTTTGTTTTTTTTTTATAGCTGAAATAAAAAGCATCGGATAAGACGGTGGTTGGATACAAGAAAGTCCGAGTGCAATACCAGAGCTCATTTCGCGAAAAGACGCATTGGTTCTTTTATGTGTCAGGGGAATAGCACCGATCGATACACGGGAGACAAGTTCCTGCATAGAACCAGTACTGAGTTCTCCGAGTTCCCATAGCAACCCCAATTTGCCGAGTGCAAGACAAGGGCTAATCTAGTACAAATTTTTTATGTCTTTGGTTTGACGCTATCACCGGAGAAATGTGCCCCGGTTGGGATTCGAATCCAAAACCTCTGATATTATATTGCTTATTCAAACTGAAAGAGAGGGAGAGAAAAAAAAAAGAAAATATGTTCTGTGCGAATTATGACTTTTTATTTTAATGATTGCATGTGTGGAGAGAGAGAGGGGGATAAATGAAGTAGGAAATAAAAAAAATTACACATTCAAATTATAATGTAGGTCTATTATTAAATTGCGAACACTGCAGAAGAAAAAGGTTCCGGAAAATAAGTTATTCCAAGGAAGCAAAATCTTGGACGTAATCGGAGTTTGTTTATGCATAATTAGGTCAGATTTAAATTGTTAATTTTCAGACATGCTAATCATGAAAATTTTGATCAAACACATCAAGTAAACTTATAGGAATGAATGTAGCCCAGCATATACTTAAATATCGATTGAATGCTTTCGAATACATATTTTTCACACGTGCATAAAATTGCTTAACGACACATGGCGTCTGTTGCAGAAAGTCACGTAGGCCATTACACATGTATATACAGTACATGTACCGGTACATAAAAAGTAAAAGAATGTTATTATAACTAGTCAAATTAAAAGATTATACTACATAATATAATTTATGATAAAAAAATTAATATAGGCAAAATGTTGAAGAAGATTTTTTTTCTAAAAAAAAAATCTATATATAATAATAAATAAAGGGTGTCCCGAAACTTAGACTGCCAAAAATCTTAAATACGATTCGATACGATATACGTTATGCGATTTACGATTATGATATACCATTGCTTTATGAATGATTGAATGCGACAGGATACGATTCGATACGTTACGATGCGATTGAGTATATTATACGATGCGATACAAACGATATACGCTTTTTTTGACAACTGATACGATAGCACCACTGTAGGTACTAACTTACTAACATGTATGTGAGTGATGTGCCTTTATCGGTCATACAAAACCGCCTTTCTGCTAGCTTTAATTGATATCAATAGCATGCTTACATAATGGTGTATATAAAGTGGGGTGCTGTTTGCCGCCCGAGGTGATAGGCATTTTAGAGGCACTTGTCAAACTGTGATAATGACGGGCACTTTTGTATGAAGTTAACCATTTTACAGGTAAAGTTAAGTATAGGAACCTAAAAATCCTTTTGTCTTAGCCTATTTTTCGCTATATCCGATTTCATCTTAGGCAGTCAAGAGTCCATAGAAATAATGGAGGAAGCAGTCAGGGAATAGTTTTTATTTTGTATTAAGCCATTTTTTGTGTTATCTGAGTTCGTTATAAGTGATCTTTATTGTATACAAGAAATGCATTGAACATAAAAGTATAGCAATATATCGAGATCACTTAATTAGGGCTTTCTGCCTCAAGCAGAATGTCCTATTGGGTGTTTAGCTCGACTATTCGAAGAATATGAGAGCTATTGTAGTCACCTTGGCGTCGGCGTTGGCGTTGCAGCTTTTGGTTAAAGTTTTGCGTGCAAGTTACTATCAACCTTATATCTCAATAACCATTTATGGTATTGACTTGAAAGTTTATAAATATGTTCATGGGCATCAGACAACCAAGGTAGATAACTCTGGACTGAATTTAATATGAATTATGGCCCCTTTTTAACTTAGAAATTTTGGTTAAAGTTTTGCATGTAATAGAAAATTTGGTTAAAGTTTTGTGTGCAAGCTACTATCTAGTTTGTATCTCAATAACCATTCATGGTATTGACTTGAAAGTTTATGAATATGTTTAGGGGCATCATACAACCAAGGTAGATAACTCTTGATGGAATATATTACAAATTATTGCCCCTTTTTAACTTAGAAATTTTGGTTAAAGTTTTGCATGCAAGGTACTTTCATGCTAATATCTCAGTATCCAGGCATGGGATTGATTTGAAACATCTTTAATACGTTAAGGGGTATCATACTTTCATGGTAGATAACTTTTGATGGAATATATTACAAGTTATGGCCTCTTTTTTAACTTAGAAATTTTGGTTAAAGTTTTGCATGCAAGGTACTTACATGCTAATATCTCAGTATCCAGGCATGGGATTGATTTGAGACATCTTTAATACATTTAGGGGTATCATACTTTCATTGTAGATAACTCTTGATGGAATATGTTACAAATTATTGCCCTTTTTAACTTAGAAATTTTGGTTAAAGTTTTGCATGCAAGTTACTTTCATGCTTATATCTCAGTATCCAGGCATGGGATTGATTTGAAATATCTTTAATATGTTTAGACGTATCATACTATCAAGGTAGATAACTTTTGATGGAATATATTACAAGTTATGGCCCCCTTTTAACTTAGAATTATGGTTAAAGTTTTGCATTTAAGCTACTATCCAGCTTATATCTCAGAAATTGCTTGTGGAATTGACTAGAAAGTTAAGGTGTGTCTTCAAGGGCATCAGAAAACAGGAGGATAACTTTTGGACTGATGCAAATTATGGCCTTTATCTAACTTGGATTTTTGGTTTAAGTTTTGTATGCAGTGTTATTGTGCTTATGTCTCAGTAACTAGGCATGGGATTGATTTTAGACATCATAAATATATTAAGGGGTATCAGACTATCAAGGTATATCATTTTTTACTATTACTATGAAGGGCAAGAATTGGAATAGATTTCATTTGATTTACCAACAAGCATTTTGAATAGTCGAGCGTGCTGTCCTCTGACAGCTCTTGTTTATGTTTTTAGATCACCTGAGCACACTTTGTCCATCGTCCGTCGTGCGTCGTCAACAATTTGGCTTAACACTCTAGAGGCCATATTTTTAGGCCAATCTTCATGAAACTTGGTCAGAATGTTTGTCTCTATAAGATCTTGGACAAGTTCGAATTTGGGTCATGTGGGGTCAAAAAGTAGATCACAAGGTCAAATCTTAATAAAACCTTGTTTACACTCTAGAGGCCACATTTTTGGCCAAAATCATCATGAAACTTGGTCAGAATGTTTTTCTCCATGAAATCTTGGACAAGTTCGACCTTGGGTCATGTGAGGTCAAAAGGAGGTCATGAGGTCAAATCTTAAAAAAAACGTGTTAACACTAGAAGCCACATTTTTGGCCAAATCTTCATGAAACTTGGTCAGAATGTTTGTCTCCATGAAATCTTGGACAAGTTCTATTTTGGGTCATTTGGGGTCAAAAAGTAGGTCACAAGTTTAAATCTTAGAAAAACCTTGTTAACACTCTAGAGGCCACATTTGCCCAATCTTCATGAAACTTGGTCAGAATGTTTCTCTCCATAAAATCTTGGAAAATTCGAATTTGGGTCTTGTGGGGTCAAAAAGTAGGTCATGAGGTCAAATTTTAGTGAAACTTTGTTAACACTCTAGAGGCCACATTTTTGGATCAATCCTTATGAAACTTGCGTTAGAATGTTTGTTTCCATAAAATCTTGGACAAGTTTGAATTTGGGTCATGTGGAGTCAAGTAGGTCATGAGGTCAAATCTTAGAAAAACCTTAACACTCTAGAGGCCACATTTTTGACCAAATCTTCATGAAACTTGGTCAAAATGTTTGTCTCAATAAAATCTTGGACAAGTTCGAAATTGAGTCATGTGGGGTCAAAAAGTAGGTCACAAAGTCAAATCTTATAAAACCTTAACACTCTAGACGCCACATTTTTGGCCCAATCTTCATGAAACTTGGTCAGAATGTTTC